>VZZY01021042.1:23380-59292 GCA_013400335.1 Eurystomus gularis
AAAAAGAAAAAAAGAAAGAAAAAAAAAAAGAAACAGAAACCTTTTAAAGTTTCATACACTGAAAATTCAGAACAAAAGAAGCAGATGAGTAATCCAAAGTCACTCGGAAGAGGTGGTAAATGCAAAACTGCAACCGGTGCTTTAAACAGACATTAAGAGTAATGTAATTTAAATTTAAAAAAAAAAAGGAAGAAAAAGAGAAAAAAATCCATTTTCTTTCAACTATTTTTGTTAAAATCTCTTGGGTCACAACACTGTCATTTCTGGCTTCAGGTTAGTCCTTTGGTGTGATGTGCTTGGACTGGCCTTTGTCAAAAAGATATGCTTTTCTGGAAGCTGTTCCCATTCATATGCCATTGTTCATGCCTTAAACAAAATATGAAGATGTACAGTAAGTAATTTTAAAATATGTATGCTTAGGCTTGTGTGAAGGGCAGATTTTTAAAGCACTAGAATTTTATCATGATATAACTATTGGAGAACCTGCATTATTTAAAATGAAAAGACAACCAAACATCTAACTATATTTCAGAGGACTGACATCTACTGTACATGCTTTAGCTTTTAGAAGCTCACTGTATAATGAAACTGAAAAGAAACTGCAAACTGATTGAATTTGAGACAATTTTGGTAAATGAATTGCTAGTCAGAAGGCTCATATTCTGAATGATCGATGCTGAGATGCAATCACCACTTCTACCACTGGCTGGACATAGTCTTATAGTTCCCCCCTAACTATTTATACAGTTTGAATTCCCTGAAGCTTTTCAACAATGTTAAAAGCACAGAAAGATTTCATGGGAAAGTCTCTGGCCTCTCTCCAGAAGCTAGATAGTACTGTAAATGCAACTATTTTCTGCCACACACACTGTTTAAGTTACTGGCTTTTTTCCCCATCTGCTTTTCTTACCTAATTTTATATTTGAGAGTGTTGCACAGGCTCTCATGCATTGTAGCTAATAATTACTACTCATGTTGCCAAAATAGCTTTTGTGCAAAATTTTATTTTAGTTTTTCATAAAGTGATTCTATATTTTGTGATCAAGAACCAAGTCTCTTATGTGCTGCTAAGCCTCAGTTAATTTGTGTGGGAGAAGGCTTGGCACTTTCTATGTGAAAATCTCTGGAACATTAAACTGTAGGAGGGCAGATTTTGATAAAAAGAAAAAGAAGTAATTTTATTAGCTAAAAACTGCATTCCATATGATCTAGTCTTCCATTTTATGCATGTATTACACATCCAGGCACTGATGATAGGTTAGATTTCATGCATACAGGCTGTATTTCTTTTTACACAAACCCAGTGTACATAGCGTACTTGAATTTTTCTACTTAAGATTGATTCTGGTACTGAGACCTAACAAAAATTGTTAGATAGGTATGTGATCCTGCCAGCAGAGCTGCTTGAACAGTTCTCAGTAGATCACCACAAATACACAGATCTCCACCTGCTTCTTCCCTTTGCAGAGTCAGGTACCTAGAGGACTGAGATTACTTTAATTATTTAATACGCATTTAGTTCTCCCTCTTGTTTGTATGGCAAAGCAACCGGCAGAGCAACGAGCTGCTAATGAGTTCCAGTTCATTCACACAGTTTTGTTGTGAGGAAGAACTGTGAAAACCTAAAGAAAATATTAAGTAGACTTTTTAAGAATTGTGAATGTTCATTAATTGCTTATGAATGTTTGGTATAAAAATCCTAGGTTGCTTATGAATATTTAGTATTAAAAAGTCTGGGTTCCAATTAACAGGATCCCTCCCAAAGAAAATTTTAAATTATTCAAAGAATGATATACTTTTCTTTCCTAGTTGAACCTGACTTTTTTTTTCAGTTCAGCAAATATTATTATATGAAAATGAAAATGTATCAAAGTTTGCATTTTTAATTATATTTGGTTAACTTCATCCTACTTACTTTAATGACATTATACTATGAATCAAACTGGCACATTGTGTGCGAAATAGCAATTACTTATTTTGTGTCACTTTCCTTAAAAACAGCATTATCAAACGTTTACCCGCCTCATGTTCCAGTCTTCGTGTGCAGTTCACCGTGATATTGGAAAGCATTATGTGTGTATGACTGCAAGTACATTTGAGGGACAAAAACTTCATGTCCTCAAATTTTTTTTGAAAGTTGGTTTTTAATTTAAATACGGAAATAAGGTCTTTAGTTTTACAGTGTTCTGCTAGTGCTTTGTGAATATGTTATTTGCAATACAAAATGAAACAGTGAACGCTAAAGATGCTATCACTAATTTAATTATTCTTTACAGTTGTTTGACACTCATCAAAAGAAAAACAACATCAGCATTTTTAGAATTAAAAAATCCGTGATATACTAAATCTTTCTATTGAAGGCACTTTTTAAGCCTAATGAATGTTAAATTAGTTAATTACTAAGAAGAAGCACAAAACAATGTGTCACAAAATATTTGCAGTCTTTGTCAGAAATTGAAACGTGCTAGCAGATGTACTATAAAGCAATTTCTTATAGTGCAGAATTCACTGGATGATGTGCAAAATATTTTACTAAAATTTTCCTGTAACCTTGGGGGACATAGGGACATATTTTATGCTGTTTCTAAAGAGAATGGGTTACCAGAGGATAGGTCTGGGGGCTTCGATCCAGATTATAATTTTTAGAAAGCCTGTGAAATTTCACCAGTGTTGAGTTGCAGGGGATAGTGGGCTTTCCACATCCCCTGCCAGCGTAGTGCAGAATGGGGTTTCCCAGGTTGCAGTGAGAACACAGTGTTGGCTCCTTTGCAGCCTTGGCACCCATTGTAAGTGCTTGCTGCTTTTCGCCAGGGCTGCTGCTTGGCCATCCCTTCTCAGCACATGGGATTTTTCTGCCCAAAGTGCAGAACTTTGCACTTTTGTTGAACCTCATAAAGTGTCTTCTGGCCCAATCCTCAAGCCAAGCAACATCCTGATTGAAGCTGTGCCATTTGGCATGGCATCTCATCCTCCTAATTTAATGTCAGCTGTAAACCTGTTAGCATGTAGTCCTTGCCCAGGTCACTGGTGAGATGTTAATCGACATGGGCCACACACTTGACCCCTGCAGGGCTGTGTTCTTTGCTGGACAGCAGCCTTTGATCAGTGCCCTTCGAGCATGGGAATTTGGACAGTTTTCAGCCCACTTCATTCATCCGGACACTATTTTCTTTTGAAAGGAAAAGGCATGAAAAATACTTACCAGCTCAGTAGATTTAATTGCTATAGGTTTGGTATGTGATAAAAATTAGTGCAAATCGTTTGACATTTAGAACCCTTTTAAACAGCTTAAGAAGTTCTAACTTTCACTACAAAGACATATCCTTTGCTTTTTCCTGTGTTTTTTCAAAACACTTATTTCTGTATAAAATACACTACCCTTTTCTGTAGTTTTGCAATAGTGAACTGTACTTTCAATTAATATTTTAAAAGTGTACCTTAATTTGTTCCCTGTTCTGGTACTGCAGGTATGATAGGATAATAATAGCTATTTTCATCAAAGGTAATGTCTTATGAAGACTGAAATAGCTTCATTCCTATTTTAGATCTGTATTAACAAGATGGTACATTTTTTTGGCATATTAGAAATCATTATCTCACTGGGAGATGCAATTTGAATATGAGTTGATTTTCATACAGTATCACTGTGATTTAAAAAGTCATCTAGACATCTAATTTTAGACAAATGTAAGTTGCATGAAATAAACCTTTTTTTGTAGTTGTCTTGAAAAGTGAGCTCCCACTGTAATACTCTTTTCATCTTACAAATAATGTTACGCACCCCCCCCCCCCCCNCTCATTTTGAACTTCTGACTCTGAGTAACTTGTATGGCATTTGTGGGTTTCCTTTTAATAGCACATGCTAGGTGTATGTGGAGTATTGTGGTACATATACATGACACAGTTTTAAAAGGTATTGCCCTTAGTTCCCGACTGAACACTGTCAGAGCTTCATGGAAACAAATTACACAAACTCTAAGGCACACTAGGAGCCAGCTCTGGTCCTGCCCTCATGGGCACCCAGTGAGAAGCTTGCATCTGGGCCATGTGCTCTGTTTCCCGTGGAGGTAACATGGGATTTTCTTACCCTTGAAGCAGGCAGAATGGAGCCCAGCAGAATGCAGTCTTGCTCCTAGAGTTTCTCTCAAAAAAAAATCTCAGTTTTCAGAAATACCCTAGAAGGAAGGGGAGGTTCACTTGCACTTGCACAATAACCAAGAGGGCTGAATATGCCAGGTCTCTGCAAGTTTTGCAAAACTTGCTTCCACTGCAAAGCTCTGTTAGTACAGGGAAGGTCTGTGTGATCTCCTTGTTTAATAGGATTTTGAATATTGTCTGGTGCAGAGGTAAACGCTGAGTAACTAACTCTATTTTAGATGTCATAACTAATACGGAGCTGCGTATTGAAAGAAAAGGTGAGTTTTCGGCTTAAATGCACCCAAAAGGAAAGGGTCTTTTTGTTCATATGCTAAAATGACATGAGAGCTTAGGTTAAAGAGTTTGGCCCAGCAGGGAGAAAAACATTAATTTGACAGAATTGTGTAAGAAACATTGGAGGATATCTCCCAGAGCTCCATTAGAACAGTGACTGACACCCACAAGAATGTTGCAAATACCAGTAATCTCAGAGCAGTGGCTTATGTACAGCACTTTATTTACTTTTGTATTGTATGTTGTAAGGAGTCTACTTACAAAAGCAAATATGTTACTTGCTCTTTAAACTAGGGAATGTAAAACATCTTCATTCATTAGCTTTGGTATAAGCTATGTCTCTCTTCCACTAAATTGAAAAGCTTCATTATAAAAGGATTTTTATATGGTATCTTGCAGGTTTAAAAAGTGATAGCAATGTACTTGTTGGTGTTTTATATACCCATCTCCTCCTTTGGCAAGTGTTGTGGTATTATAAACACATCATATTCCCCCCCCCCCCCCCCCCATTCCTTGCAGTCTTTGTCAAACCTCTGGAAAGGGAGGGAGACACTACAATGAAGACCAGTGAAACTAGTCACAACAGCTCTGTCAGTGGCACAGCTGTAACAAAAGAGAAAGTTTTCTAACTTCTCTAAGTTAGGAAAAAAAAAATGTCAGCAGAGCTGCTGCATCTGTGTCAGGCAGGTTACCTTAATAGCATTTTTCTTTCCATTGATCCATGACAGTTAAAAAAAGGAAACGTTGGTGACATTTGCTCAGAATTAATTCCGAAGGTGAAGGGAAGGTTTTATTCCTTTTGTAAATAAAAATGACTGTAGCCAGCATTTGGCTGAAGGTGAATTAGTGATGTGGAAAAAGAAGGTTACGTATTTTATTAATAAGGAAACCATACAGTTGGAATATGTAATCAGCAGTGTGTAGTATATTCTGTCTTGACCTATGAATAATTCACTGAAGTATCATAAAGCTACTTGTAATCCTGGAGCAATGATCGAGATGTTGTCTCCTATGAAACACTAGAACATTTCTATATTGACTGCTACATTTAATGGTCTGAATTAATGAAACAGGAATATCTCGTGCTAATATATAATGTTGCTGGCCCAGAACATTACAGATGCAAAAAGAGAAGAGGTAAGGAAATTCCTTCAAAAAGTCAGAAGTAACTTCTCTTTTATGCCTTGAGCATCAAAATGATGTAAGTTCTATACAATAGCAGCGCACACAGTGATAAATATTCAACCAGAGCTATTCTTCCTCACGGAAGTACTTGCTCCTTGTGCCAATCAGTGTAGCCACACATGCAACATCTCTTTCTGAAGTTACATTACACTTATTATTACACTTGTGGCCCAGGGGTTGATTTGTCAGGTCCACTGAGGAAAATCAATGTTAGAGTTGGGATTGAAAACTGACATTTCTTTTCTAGTAGTCCTGTGCTGAGTGCTCTCTCTCTTCCTTTGTTAAATTCACCTGAACAAGGAATATTACAGTAACATTAACAAGATTAATATAAGGTTAAACCTCAGTGTTTTCCAGGCAAAAGAAAGCCTGGATAGCTTCTTTAACTGTGTTAAAGAAATACAGATGAGATCTTCATCTTTGCTTAGTATTCTGTAAAATATTTTGAGATTGGATCACTGGTAATAAAATTATACATAAATGTATTAAACTTGCTTTGTCACCTATCTTGAAGTCAACATTGAATATAACTGTTCTGTTCTATAAGGTCTATTTCATTCTTGAAATAAGTTGCTGTTATTCTTTAGTGGTTGAAATATAGTGTAACAAATTTAGATCACAATAAGCTTTATTTTCAGCTGTTTCAAACGTGACCTGACTATGAGCTGAGAAATAAATGCTGAGTGAACTTATGCAAGCATAAATGCAAAGATGGCAACTTCTACCTTAGTTAAGCTTTTGCTCTAATTAGCAAAATCACTATTCTTGTTCCATTATAATTCTTTCTAAACTAATTATTTTCAAACATTAATTTCTCACTAAGCATTAATTACATGTGAAGTTGGAGTTTTTAAAATGAAGCAGTGTTTGGAACTCCACCCACATGAAGAGTGGTGCCTCTGTCTTGCACTTAATGCTCAGATCTTGCTAAATCTCCAACTCTCAGAGCGGGGTGGACCAATAGTGCTTGCTCAGTAAAATGTCATAGTTGGACCGAAAAGAAATACCAGTGGGCTGTTCCAGATGGAATTCTTCTTTGTATGTTGATTTGTGTCTATGTTATTTATTATAAAGTAAGTAAGAAATCAAGCTGCTAGCACCTGATGTCTGAACTCTTCTCCTTCACCAAAATGCATAGCAAACTTCTTCTTCTTTATCTGTTACTGCTAGATTGTCTGAAGTGGATACTTTCTTTAGTATGTTAAAAGCCATCATAAAATTAAGCTACTGTGGTATCCAGAGAGATCATTATGATAGTTCTATATTAGGATGTTAGATATATTTTCTTTGTTGTAACCAGTAGCAAGACTCTTCTTTGGGTCTTTATCTACTTTCCTTTGTATAATTGTTTGGTGAATTATGATTTCTCAGTATTTCAAGAGCAAAGAAGTCTATATTTTGTCTCATTTTTGCACAAAGTTAATATGAATTGGGAATAATGTCACAGTTTTTTGGTGAGATTATATCCCATACGCACATGTATGAAATGTAGTAAATTTTAGTATTTATACCTTGCTCAGACTCTGAGAATGCCATTAGAAGAGCACGGTTTAGATTAGGTGTCAATTTTACACTGCCTTACTGAGCTTCTTTGCTTTTAACAGCCTTTAATTTCAGGTGGGACACAACCCTGCACCAATTCTTTAGCAGGCCAAAAATATCAAAGCCTAAATAGCTAGAAGAGCATTCTGAGTGCCCACGTCTCTGTGCTTATTCTGCAAAAAATCCTAAATCTGCTGATTTCTTGTACAATTCTTTGTGTAGCATACTTGTAAAAGGAGGTCCTCAGAATCTTTCCACTGTGATTATGCTATTATGTTAGCTAGAAAGGCATAAGATGATGAATTTTAAAGGCAAGTAGTTGCTTTCTAGAAGCCTAACATATAGAGCTAGTCCTACTTTTGAGTGCTGGGTAGAGAGTGTCTGTTTTAAAGGGAAATAACAGACTGTATCGAGAAAGGATCTGTGTTCCTAAGTGCACCAGTCAAATTTTTTTCTGTTGTTTGAAAGCAATAGAAAACTGCTACTTAAGGGAAAGAAGGAAAATAAGAAGCATTTATGTACCCAGCTGCCTGAATGTTGCAGAAGACATTATTTTTGAGCACCGTAATATTAAGCCTCACCTGCAGTGCCCCTAATTTTATGCTCAGAAGTTCACTTTGGACTCTATAATGACATGAAAAAGAAAAGGATACTGGAAAAAAGTCAGGACCATAATTTCTAAGTAACTCAGTAGAAAATTGATTTGCAAATATTAGTTTTGCAAACTATAAAAGCCACTATGTATAAGTATAGCAGTGTTTTAAAGTGCAAGTTTAGTCCTTCATAGTGCATTCAGTAATTTAACATTTAAAAAAATAATCTTCACTGACCTTGATTGCTTTTCCTGCAGATGTATTCATTTGTGCTTGACTATTCACAAATTTGGGATTTCTTTCAGGATGATTCTTCTTTACATTTTACTAATTCTGGCTCCACATACTGACTGTAGTTTTGCCTGTAAAAACAATTCCATTGCTTACAGTTACTAAGCATCAACAGCAGAGGAATTACATAGGTAGGATATAATTTGTATATGCCAAATATATAGATTTTTATTTTGCATGCAAGTTAATCAGCAATGCACATCTCAGATTTTTTTTCGGCTTTTTCTGCTTGGACTCTGATCTTGCACAGGTATCAATACATACTTAGCATAAATATTGCAAAGAGTCTCATTTAATTCAGTTTAAAAGATGTAGATACTGAAGTTCAAACAAAAAGGCTCAACAATGACATTCCTAAGAAATCAAAACAATGTGCCTGGTTACACCAGGCTTTATAGTACTTGATTTTTAATTCCTACATGCTTAATTAAATGAACACCTATGCAGATGAGGCTGAGCTGCTGTTGGTACTCCACTGCACTCAGTGAACTTCCAGGTGAGTGGATGATCTAGCTGCCCAAATCTATTTCAGCTGCAGGCCTAACATACAGTCAAGCCTAGGTATTCAACTAGTTACACTTAACTGTGAACATGTGCTGTGTCTTGTGGAAGATAAATGTGTGAAATACAGCTGGTTTGACTGCTTGCCAGTCAGAGCAATATATTTGATTTTCCTTTGACTCTTTCATTTTGGGACCTTATTCTTGGGCTTATAGTATTTAAAACCCAGTTAACTTCACGCCTCTGCAAAGCTCAACTATGTATGGCATTTAGAAGAAGGAACAGGAGATTAAATCAAAGACGATTCATCATATTATGTCTCACTCTGGCAATCTTAATTCTAAGAATATTTGCAGTTCCTATCCCTATTTCCCTGTACTTTCCCCAGGACGGTGCCAGCCCAGAGTAGGGGTTGCTAGTACTGTATGCCTGTCAAAAAAGGAGATTAATCTTTTTGATCTGTGAAGCAGAGGGTGGCTAACTAAGAGCATGCTCTTAATCCCAGTTTAGAAAAGTGTGAATGTGAGAAAGTGCCTCCCTTGTCTCCTTCTAGGCTTTAGCACATGAATAGAATTGCTTTTTCTGGTATATCAAGTTCTCTGGCTACTTCAGAGATTGAACCTGCCAGGAAGGAGCAGTAAAAAAACAGTTTTAAGTTCTGATGTTACCCAGTTGAAACACATATTCTGTGTCTTTGCACTCATGAGTTGGCTTTAAACATACTCTTGTAGTAATCCAGAATGCAGGTGAGGCCTCACACTGACTACCTCGCATGCAATAAAAACCAAGCTCATACAGTACTTAATGTTGATTGCAATCAAGCATCTTTTGGCCACATGATTCAAGGAGGTGGTAGTGGGGAGGAATAGTAAACAAAAGAAATTAATTTAATTAAGACTTTATTCCAGTGATGTATGTGGTATGCACGATACTCATAATACCAACTCCAACTGAGGGAGGTCATACAGTTTCTGGTGGGAAATAAAGGTGAACTTGGCTATGCTATAGTTTATGTTGTGCTCTAAAATGTAATAAAAGAGGTCATCTGTTTCCTTCATGCTGAGCCAGATTTGCCAGGATACTATGTCCAAAAACCACACACACCGGTCTAGTTTTTGAGGAAACATGATGCTCTTTTACCTGTTGCAATGTAATTGGATAATGCATGTACTTCTTTAGCCTGCCAATGAATGTTGCTAATGCCTTACCAAAAAAAAAAAAAAGCATATTTTTTGTATTTTTTTCCTCAGAGGCAAATCCAAACAATGCTAGATTTGGGAAACTGTTTACTGAAAATTATTTTCTAATAGATCTCTGAAGAAGTGCAATTGTATAATTACTATTGTTCAGTGCATACAGTACATTGTCTTCATCACTCTGTACACTGCTGCTATTAGTGCTTGTTCTAATAAATCTCTATGTACACTGTTTAAACTGCTGTCATTTGTGTTCTGATTTATTAACATAAGAAACATTTTAGAAAATCATTCTTGAAGGAACTGTAACTTGTTAAGTAAATTGACTTTTAATTGTAAAATTGTTAATACATATTGTACAGATGGATTTTTGGAGAGGTGGGTGATAGTGGCATCAGTATTAGTGGAACAGCTACTTCTTACATCCTGTTCATTTCTAAACTTTTTCCACTGCAGGATTATTTTTATAAAAGTTTTCCCATGTGATTCTCTGTGTAGTTCCTTTAAATCTGGCAGGAGTTACCAACTGCAGTCTCAAAGAAGATAATTTTCTTTTTGGCAGTTCCCAGTTTTATCTTCATGCTACAGCTGGTAAGAGCCTTTTGCCTTTTTTTTTTTTCCACTTCAGTTTGCTCTTTATGATTAAAGGGAGCTTGCAGTATGTTTCTCAAGTTTTGTGAGAGAGTGTAAGGAAAATGGTTCCTGATGTCCTCTCATAGAATTGAAAAAAGAGGTGTGGAAGTGACAAAAAAACCCAACAACTTACTTGACACCCACCCCTTCTGGCATCTTGGAAAAATAACAATATGTGGGATTTTTCCATTATGTGTTCTTGTCAGTTGTTCAGCCCTTAAATCAATTACATTTTATTTAAAATGAGAGTATAATAGAAAACAAGAATTTGGTTGGGAGGAGAAATTAAGGTTTTTGTTTTCGCTTGGCATTGTAAAAAGAAAAAGTGTTCAAACAGTCTGGAATACTGCCTGAATGGATGCAACAGCAAAAGAAGGGGGAATGCTTTCTTGATGAATGGCAGTGCTTGCTTTCTTGTTTCAGAGTATACATCTGATCTCGTCCAAACCGATGCTCTCAACTAGGCTGTACACTGGGAGCTTACTCCCTCTTAAACAATTCTACGAGCGAAACTCAGCACTGGTTTCATATTTCTGTGGTTGGGATCAGTACTATGCCCCTGAATACTTTGCAAAACAAATCTAACATTTTTTGATGACTATTGCTCAGCAAAATTACCGTGCATAAGTGAAGTGTGAAAAGGATATGTCATTAATTGATGAAAAAAACCCCAACACAACAAACATTTGGGAATTGTGTGCAAGAGGCCTTTGAGGCAGCACTACCAATCTGACATCTAATTTAGAATAAGAATTATTACTTAAACATGGAAGTAGATTTTCTATTTAAATTTAATCTAACCAAGAGACAGATGATACTTCTTCTTAACCACAAACATGTAGGCGCTGTGGTGTGCAGAAGTGAGACAGTGTGGGAAGCTGTTGACAAGATTTCGTCCTGACTCAGCTAAAGGAGTTGCCCACAGAAAGCTGTTCCAAGTTTTACTGCCGGTACAGAAATCTGTTCTGATTGTGATGTTAAACAGTATTTTTGCCCAGCCAATGCATCAAGCCACATGGTTCTCTAAGTCCTTATTAGCTTATTAAATATTTAAGTTGGTGTAGATGTTAAAAACCACAAGTATGCAATATTGACTGTTCCTGCACCTGAATATGCAAAATTATTTTTCCAGTAGTAGTCATTACTAAATCAGATTAAAAGGAACTAAGCTGAAATATCTTTCAAAACTAATGAGGTACTGTGGACTAGCTGGGGAGGTAGTGTATAATTTACTTTGACTGAGTGGTGAGTCTAATTTTACTCAAGGCTAGTAAATAATATTTTATATTTAGACTGTGCTTTTTATTTTTGAAAGCTATATCTAAGATGTGACTATTAGGCAGAGTAGCTAAGAGACAGGCTAGGTTGTATATTCCATATCTATATCCCAAGTATGTATTAAGAATAGTAAATTTAAAAAGAATTCAGAACAGGTAATAAAGTATGCATAAACACTTGTTACAAGCATGAATATGGTATGAAAACAGTTTTTACCTGTGATTAGATCACATTTTGTAATCCCATGGAAAAGTTCTCAAGTAAAATCAAGTATGTAGTTGCTTTTCTCACTGATAACTGTCTGGCTGTATTTCCTTCAGCAAAGAAATGAAACTAATTGCTAGCTCAAATTTCATGACTACCTGAGGTTTCTTGAGCAGGTTTTTTGACAGATCTGTGGAGGCAAAAGGTATAATTAAACATTTCCAAAAGGTTACACTTGCTGGACTGCAAGTGGACTACATGTTCTGTTAAGGATGTTGAATTACTTTTTTTTCACTGATAAAAGTTATGATGTAGGTTATATTTTAAGTTCCTCTTCAAGTTATTTTTTAAGACCTGGCAGTCAAAGAAATTGAGGCGATATAGCACAAGGGCACATCCATTCTTCAATTCTAGTTAAAGAGCTGATTTCACTTAAATGCTGATGAGCCAACCTAGTACAACAGTATTAGTCAGGCTGCTTTTTATGTTTGGTCACAAGAATTTATGTCATCTGTCTATTAAAATGTTTAGTGTTTGGGAACTGCTCAACTATCTTCTTTTTTTTATACCTACACATGCGTAAAAAAAAAAAGGAAACTAGATGAGGAAGTATTCTCGTAGCATGAAAAGGAACAGCCTGAAGTAAGCATAGAGGTGATTATAAAAGAAGATACTCAATTCTTGCATGCTTTACAAACACCTCCATTTTGTCTGTTTATAAATACTCTGTATCCAAAGATCTAGGAGTACTTTATAATACTGGCTACTTCTTGCAGTATCCTACTCAAGAACGCCATATATTGCCACAGCCACATACAGCAGGTTTCACAGACTGAGGTTAATTGCCAGTATTACAGAACAGCTAGTGGCAATGCCAAAATAAATCTGGTTCAAGCATGCTGCTCAGATTAAGACATAAGGAGAAGTAAGGAACATGGCATGTCTACTAGTGAAGGAACTATTGTGGCAGCAGCAGCAGCTACAGTTCTGCATCCTCATACAGGTGGATACGCAAGCCCACAGAGCTGTCCTCGTAACACAAACAGACCCATGCACAGATGCCGGATAAAAGGATTTGGCCATTCAGGCTGCATCCTCCAAAGAAAAGGCAGCATTAAATCTACTTTTGGTCACACTGGCTTGTTTGTTTGCTTGCAGATTTGTCTTCATAAGCTAATAACTGCTCGAGGGTAGGAAGGCCCTACGGCGGGATCTAGACAGGCTGGATCGATGGGCCAAGGATAATTGCATGAGGTTTAACAAGGCCAAGTGCTGGGTCCTGTACTTTGGTTGCAACAACCCCTGGTAAAGCTACAGGCCTGGGGAAGCGTGGCTGGAAAGCTGTCTGGCAGAAAAGATTCTGGGGGTGCTGGTGGACAGCCAGCTGAACATGAGCCAGCAATGTGCCCAGATGGCCAAGAAGGCCAACGGCATCCTGGCCTGTATCAGAAATTGTGTGTCCAGCAGGAGCAGGGAAGTGATCGTGCCCCTATACTCAGTGCTGGCGAGGCTGCACCCCTAATACTGTGTTCAGTTTTGGGTGCTGCAATGTAAGAGAGACATTGAGGTGCTGGAGCAGGTTCAGAGGAGGGCAACGAAGCTGGTGAGGGGTCTGGAGAGTGTGTCTTATGAGGAGCAGCTGAGGGAACTGGGACCGTTTAATCTGGAGAAGAAAAGGCTGAGGGGAGACATTATTGCTCTCTACAACTACTTGAAAGGAGCTTGTGGAGAGGTGGGTGTTGGTCTCTTCTCACAAGTAACTAGAGATGGGATGAGAGAAAATGGCCTGAAGTTGTGTCAGGGGAGGTTTAGATTGGATATTAGGAAAAATTTCTTTACTGAAAGGTTGATTAAGCATTGGAACAGGCTGCCCGGGGAAGTGGTGGAGTCATCATCCCTGGAAGCATTCAAAAAATGTGGAGTGGTCATGGTAGTGTTGGGTTGACAGTTGGACCTGATCTTAGAGGTCTTTTCCAACCTTAATGATTCTATGATGAAAGTAGCTTTATTGTATGCAATGATGTTTATGTAGCAAATGACTACTTTTGGCTAAAAGATGTGCCCACTTCTCATAGGTAGCAAGTTTAAATGCAAACATACCATCTCAGCAAATCTTTCCCTGGAGTACTACTTTTGCATTTCTTACTAGTAAATGCCTCACAGATAACACATCCATCTACCCATTAAAATTACTGCCAGTGATATTAGGGCAATTACAAAGAAGCAAAAGCTAAGATATTTTATAAACTTTAGCCTTTGATAGTAATTTAATATCATATACATATACAGTTTGTCTGCACATCTGTGAACAAAGGTCTGAAACCTAAAAGGTAAGTCTTGTAGAAGAGGCAGAACGTATGCTCCTTAATCTCTTTTGTGTTTCCTTTTTATCATTAACATGACTCTAGTGAGAAGGCAGTGAAGTGGTACAAAGGAGCCAACTGTGCAACACATTCCCTTTTCATCAAGTTGACAGATGTTCCCCTTACAAAGGTGAAAGGGGGATGATGTCAACTGAAAGGCATAGCGAAGCCAGTTGATCTCCACATCTTGTAGCCTTTCATTAATGTAAAGCTTACAGTACAGTGCAGCTTTTAATACTTTGATTGCTGGACAAGTGTCACGCTACAGTACAGCACCTCCCGGCAGGAGATCTTCCTTTTACCGTGTACCGTAGCATGGACTATGAATATGTATTATCAAAGTTTATTCTGTGGCAGAGTATTCCAGCACAGGTTCCATCAGAGCTTACTTGAGCTGTAAACCTGAGAGGTATTATATAGGAAACATAGTGAGAGTCTGCATCTGTCTTCCGAATGGACTGTTAAAGGTGACCTTGAAAATAGTTCAGAACAGCCCTAATGGCATGTTTTAGGTATCTGTATAATAACAGACAATAGTGTTCCCTGCACCTTTTAATTTTTTTTTTTTTAATCCGTTCTAATTGGAGAAACAGTTCACACACAGAAGTCCCATACAAATAAAACATAGAAGTCCAGTAAAATACCTCTAGAAGCTTCTTATTAAAACTTTCTCCTGAGACTACAGAAAGTAGTGGAATATTCACAAGGATCAGGCTCCACAAGAAATAAACCATACATTAAATGTGGGGAACTTAAAACATTTTAGGACTAGGCTTCTGATGAGTTGACTCCTTGAATTTCTCAGTTGTCTTAATTTTTATACAGTCTATTTATTCTACTGCCCAGAAAGGTTTCTCTAAGGAACCAATTAAGCTTCAGATACACAAGTAGTGACTACATTTTTTTTTACTGCTTTACCAAATTGAGAGCATAATAGAATTATAGAATCATAGAATGTTAGGGGTTGGAAGGGACCTCTGGAGATCACCAAGTCCAACCCCCGTGCTGGAGCAGGACCATAGAATCTAGGGCAGGTTACACAGGAACTCATCCAGACAGGTCTTGAAAGTCTCCGGAGGAGACTCCACAACCTCTCTGGGGAGCCCTTTCCAGTGCTCTGTAACCCTTGCAGTAAAGAAGTTCCTCCTCATGTTGAGGTGGAATTTCCTGTGCTCTAGCTTGTATCCGTTGCCCCTTGTCCTATCACAGGGCACAAGTGAAAAGAGGTTGCCCCTTTCTTCTTGACACCCAGCCCTCATATATTTATACATATTAATTAGATCCCCTCTCAGTCTTCTCCAGAATAAAAAACCCCAGGTCTCTCAACCTTTCCTTATAAAGCAGATGTTCCAGTCTACATAAAATTAAAATATTGCCATAGCTAGTTTAATTGTTCTCCTATACTGCACAATTAAAATAGCATTTGTGAACTGACTGAAAATTTTCACTGCACTTGAACTATGTAATAAATCCAACGTGGAATTGTCTCTGCTGAACTTCATCTTGCTTTAACTTACTTTTCTCCCCACAGTGATCTCTAAATACCATAATGCTTTGTGAGCAGCAGTCACTGTAAGCATTACGCGAACTGACCCCAGCAAACTGCCAGACCAGGAATTCAGCATGGCAGTGGTGCTGTCTTCATGCTCAGGAGCTCTGAAGTGATGTAAGTTATGGTATTAAACTGACTGGTTTTGCTTATACAAGAGAAGCTCTAGACAAGCTCCTCCTTGCCAAAAAAAGAGAACAAATTTAAAAGTTGTTTACTACCACTTTGGTAGAAAAAAAAAAGCATATATGTAATAGGGACCATATCTGGTCCCATAAATTGTTATTTTTGTTACCTCCTGTGCTTCCTGAAATACAGCAGGATCTATATTGCAACAAATCCTTTGCTTTCTAGGGAAATCCTCATGCCATCTGCTGGAAAGTTATGGAATTTAGCAAGCAATTTTTTCAGTAGCATCTTTTTTTTCTCGGTTTTAGGTGTTAAATTCTTGCACTTGTTTTGCAGAGATCTGTAGGTAAGTGTAATATAGTTCAAAGTCACTTAAGTCAGGTGGTGTGGCAACTGACAGCACCATCTTGCACACTGTGATGGTATTAAATTACCAGCATAATTTGGTACTGATTATGTGGCCTTAACCCTTCCAAGTGAAACACCAGCTCACTCTATCCAGTTAGTTAACACATAAGATTTCTTTCCTCCCCTCACCTGACTGATTAATCATACTAATTTTATGATATGGTTGACTGTGACAAGAAACAAATCAAAATCAGATCAGTTCATGTAGATTATGGAAACATGAAAATAATCTGTAGATTATTCTATATTTCTGGATTGAAATTAGTGAGATAATTCAACATTTTCAGATCCTTGGACAAGCTTCTAACTTGCATGCACATTAGCTCAGCATATAAATGCATCTTTAGACACCCCATAATTGCAGCTGTCCAACATTCTTGCAGCAGTAATGTAGGATAGCTATCTAATAATAAAACAAAAATAATTTTGGAGTCACCTCCAAAAAATTCTGCATCATCTAGACTGTCCTCTAGATTTTGCTATTAAATAATCTCCAAGTTTATATCAATATGATGTCAGGAAAAATCTTAGGCACCAAAATTCTTAACTGTATGTAGCAAATGCTTGCCTGCTCTGTTACTACTCCATGGCTGAGACCCATTTTGAAGAAATAGAACTCATCTTGCATATGAAGTAAACTATTTTACTATTCACTCCAGGTGAAGATGTCACAAAGGAACTGCAGAACACAGAACTGAATAAGCTGCCTTGAAACTGCTCCCTGTGTTGAGGCTCATGATGTCCTTAGGCAAACTTACAGACACCTTCATTCTGCTGGGGATGGGCAACTCAAACTGAAGCAGAACAGAACATCACACTTAGGAGCAGAGAGCAGTGTTAAACTAGAGTTATAGGGACAGGAAAATAAATTTTAAAATAGTAGAAATAGAGCATTATATCTTTACATCTCTCCATATTTTTTCCTGCACAGAATTCCAGATTTCAACTGTAGATAAACCCGCTTTGCAGGTGAATCAGAAAATGAGACTTCTACCTGTAAGTCCTGGTTTATTTATTTATTTACAAGGTGCATGAGCCAAAACAGCCAGGCCACAGGAACAACCATAAAACCATGGTTAAAACGCAAAGAGTATATTTATTCTCATTACCTCATGAACAGGGGGATCTCTGCAGCAGCACCCAAGTGGAGGCACACAAGTGGGGATGCAGGCGCTGCAGAGCTCCGTCCTTGCTAGAGACCAAAATAGCTTTTGAACTTGCTGCTTTCGTCTGCATATCAAGGATTCTAGCAGGTCTGGTTTTCCACTGTGCTGAGATCTTTGCCCCAGCAGGGTGGGAATGTCAAGCATGTTCAATAAGATGCCTTTGAGCCCTTCCAAGGCCTGCGTTATCTAAATCCAGATGTTCTACTTGTCAAGCACACAAAGCTAAGCAACAATTAGTGTGACACGTGTGTTTTTCAGCACCTTAGCTGCAAGTGACTGGAGTACGTTTACAGTCCTCCTCACCCATCTTCTGTTATTTTCCCACACAAGGGTTAGAGGGTATGTAATTACAGAGAGAAGGGGTAACACAAAGAAAATGTGTTCTCATGATTGAGAAAATAGGGAAGCTGTAGGAATAATTTTTTACTCCGACACCAACAACGAGTTTGTATATGGTTAAGGGAGGCTCACTTAAGAACAAAGGTCATCGTAGGTGGATAACTAGGCAATCTGTGAGGGCAATTCTTTTGGTCATATTTTTTCATTTCTTTTTTTAAGAAGATACCTGGGTCATGGTGTGTGTTCAAGTCTGACCTCGTTCTAGCAATGTATATAGGTGGACTAAGATTGGGCTAGAAAAGTCCTTTCGTTCTTCTATGAAGGCTCCTGTGTAGCAGAGACAGATGGCATGCCTTGTAACTATTGTTATGTGGCTCTGTGCTAAGGGGTATGGAAGGTTACAGCCCTGGCACTGCCCAGAGGTAGTGTTGAACTTGCATGCAAGCAAGAAGTTTCATCTTCACAACTTGGCAAAAGAAGGCAAGGTATTTTTTATTCAGGTGCTGACTCAGGCATCACATATGCACAGCATGTTTTTCATTTATTGGTTGCCCAAAATGAGAGAGTGCCAGGGCTGAAGATACGCTGATGCTTGTGTGCTAAGTGCAAAAATGGCTAGTCCTTGAGGGGTGGGGGAAATGTCTTAGGTTTCTTCACTGAGATGCACAAAATTACAGAATCACAGAATGTTAGGGGTTGGAAGGGACCCCTGGAGATCATCTAGTCCAGCTCCCCTGGAAAGGCAATTAATGAATGTTTTCTGAACATGACAATGTTAATGTAGTTGGACTCCCATTCTCTGACCTGTGGCATGAGGATGATACAACCAGCTGCTGCAGCATTTATGGTGGATTATAGGGTGTTAGCATAACAGGAGTACCACATAAACGCATGAAATGGAGCTCTTAATTGTCAAAATTAGTGCTAGGACCAGACTGAGTATGATCTATGACTACGTACTAAGCAAGAGAAATACAAATACATGTTGAATAAACAGTGCCAACTGAGCTTAATAACGTGTAGAAAATATAGTATCCTGTCAAACAGTTATAAGACATATACAGGATAAATCTAAATCAAGACTGAATGGGCTATTTTAATTTAAGAACTTCCTTAGCTTTTCCTTCCCTTTACAACCTTTTAAGTTCTGTTAATGTTTTGATTGAGAAAATATGTACAGGGGTTTTTTTTGTTACTGCAGTGTAATATGAATTACAGCCAGACTGAATTGTAGCATTTCACATTATTTCAATTCAAAGTCTCTATATAATCAGCTTTGATTTTTCAGCACCCTCTAGAAGAAGCAGAAAGCTCAGCCAGCCTTTCTTTTCATCTGAGATAGCTGAAGTAAAATACTCCCCTTTTTGCCTTTTTATTGGACTTCCTGATACGCTGAATTTTTTAAATATAGTTATGGAAATATTGGAAAGAACTAAATTGAAACATGTTAAATTAAATAAGTGATCATATTATAAAAAGAGTCCTTAAAATGCTTTCACATGAAAACTCTACTGCAAAAAAAAAGCCAACCAAATAGAAGTTTTTACCGGGCAACCAGGGATAATATTCATACATTTATATTTTCATATAAAGTGTAGCTTTATAAGTCTGTGGCTGATGTTTTACCTACTTTAATTAAAAAAAGAGTCTCTGGAAGATGTGCTGCAAGGTTTAGTTGTATGCTCACTGCTCTTGCAAGAAAATCAAGTCATCTTTTACATGACGGTGGGTCGGCTCCTGCTGCCTCGCTCACAGTTTCTCCATGGTGCTGTCTACTACTTCTCTTTTTTTCCCCTTTACAATTTTATATGTTTTTACACTGGTGCTTCCCCTCTTGGGTCCTTGAGGTGCTCCTTAATCCTATATCAATAATCTTACTTCTGTCTGCAATTTTACTTTTATTATTTTTCATAATTCTCACAATTTAGCAGATTTCTCAGTAGTCTGAGCCAAATACATGCAGCTGTCCTGTCAGAACTAGTCCTTGGGTCATGCACAGCTGAGTCCATAGGAGAAATATAACATATAATGAAAGCCCACTGCTGTTTCCCCCTGTCCCAGCCATCTCTAATCTTATGTTTTAGCCCAGGTGTTTCTGAAGATCTCCACACCCCTTATTCCCCAGGTGAGCTTTTACAGGAAGGTTATGCAACCACTGCTGAAAGGCAATACCCTCTCAGCAGAGCTACCAGCTTTCACAAATGTGTAATTCAGGCAGTCTCCCAGAGCGCATCTGGGCTGCTTTGTTGGTAAAACACTAGAATTCAGCTGCAGCAAAGACCCAATAAACAGTAATACATCAGTAACGCCTAATGGGAAGCTAAGAGTTGTGGGAGTTACTGTCTTCTGTTTCTAAGATTGTAAATTTTTGTCTTCAAGCAGTGGCATTAAGCTGCTAAGGAAAGAGCAACTATTTCCCTATCAGTTTACGCTGGTCATTCATTATTCATCATACAGAATTAGAGAGCTTAACTGAAGGTTTTTGAGAGAAGTCAAGCAATACACTGTAGAAGCTGGTTAGCTAAGTTATTGTTGATTCTTTCCAAGCAGAATATAACTCGATCTAAACAACCTGTTTGGCTTTTTTAAAAAAAAAAAGTTAATTTTTTCAAAATAACATTGTAAGACTAACTGAACATGGCCTTGACATCTAGAAGTTACGCTTGATACAGAGCTTTTTATTATTATCATTACTAATGTCATAATATGTTTGCTGCTGCAACCAAAAACTTTGTTAAACAGGTTGGTGATGGAGGAAGACTAATTCCAGTGCCTAGTCTCAGTGAAGCTGATAAATACCAACCTTTGAGCCTTGTGATTAAGAAAAGAAAATGTTTGCTTTCAAAAAAATCTAAATTTGCTTCAACACCTTTCACATTAAAAGACATTCTTCAAGGGGAGAAGGAAATTTCTGCAGGTAAGATTTCAAACTTTCTTTGAAGTTGAAAAATGCATGTTTTCTAGTAAATATTGACAGTAGACATAGATTAAACAGTGCAGGTAGCACATGCGTAATAAAATTTTTCTTGCTTAGTCATGTAATAGATATCTAAGAAAAAAGTACAAGTCAAAGAAGCAAAAAAAAAAGTTAAAAAAAGGACTTTTTGGAAAAAAGTGTAAAAATAAAAAAACAACCCTAAAAAGCCTTGATATTTTCTGAACTAATACGAAACAAATTCAGTTAAGCCTTGTGTTTTTTCACGAATCACAACAGGTTCCTGATTGATGTATGTTGATTAATTGCTACTTAAAATTTGTTTTTAATGTCTACCTTTCTGTGCATACTTGCTTTTAAATATGTAAGAATAACCTTAGTTCTGTTCTGTGCTGGTAATTCCTGGTGTTGAACTGGGCTCTGTAAACGAAGAAGTTTTTGACAACAGCTATCTGACTGAAGTAATTGGATTTCCATAAATTATTTTTCTACATCTGCAATCTTTTTTTGTGTATTTAAAGAGCTTAACTGTGCTTAAATTGCCTTTGCTATGCAATGTCAGAAAGTTTTGAGGGGATTCTGTGAGAATTAAAAGGTGCAAAATTGAACTATAGTGCCTACATTTTCCTGTACTTTCCTTTGAAAAGTCTCCATAATTCATATGTACATGCTATGTTTTCTCAAAACAGTTTCATTGCTATACTTTCTTTTGAAAAAAATGTCCATTTTAACAAATGCATCAATCATATCATTAATTGCACAACAATTACATTAATTAAAAACTCTACTAAGACAAACCAGTATGAGCACAAGAAGGCAAAAACTTCAGTTGATCCCCACAAAGGGGTGATTCCAGGGCACAAGCAAGATTTAAAAGATTGGAATCCTACTAATCCTACTAGTCTTACATTCAGGACCAGTCAGCTGGCTTGTCCAGAATGAAAAAAATATTGAAAAATCTCATTAAAAAGTCTGAGAAATAGGTTGCAAAATCCCATTAAAATGTCTCACAAAACTTTAATAGTCTTTTCTGTAAAGGTTAGATGTCATGTGAAGAAGGTATTTTCCTTTAATGAAAGCAAAGAACTTTGAATTGAATTTCCTTTTCTTATGTGGCAAATACAAGCATTTGCAACCTTTTAGCATTATGAGAAAGAGATGAACTTATTTTTGTTAAAAATAAAGACAAACAGGATTAATTCTAGGTGACATTATAATGTCACTATCCTCAAAGCTTAAAAGGTTTAAAAAAAAAAGAAAAAAAAAAAGAGTAAAACCCAGCTTCTCAAATGTATTTGGATGCCTAATCCTTGTGTTCTACCTGCTCTATTCTTTTTAATTGGCCAACCAATGTGCTCTAATATTTTTGTTGGTATCATGGAAATGTATTTAAGGTTAAAAATAAAGCATTATCAAAAAAGCTTTGGCACCTATCCTGTTATTGTACAATAAATAAATGCAAACTTTCAAGTAAGTCAGAACTAATCTATTGTTTCCCTGGCACACCCATGTCCCATTCATGTATTGCAAAAATGAAGAAATTTTAGGTTCGTTTGTATTGCATCTAGACAAAATTCAGAATTCACTAACATTTTTCTACACACAATGGCTTTCATTTTGTTCCTAGTTTAAATACTCAGTGTGGCTTCCACCAAGTTATTTTTTATTTCAGAGCCTCCATCATTAAACCCAGAACACATTCCATGTCTTGTTTCACAAGTATCAACAGCATACTTAGAGGTAAAAGTACTTTAGGAGAATAATGATAAGCACAAAAATGCAGAGGAAGCCCTAATCACCATTTCATGCCCAGGAAATGTCACATACACAAGCATGGGCACGACTCTGCCAGAGAGGCACAGAAATCCCGCAGACCTCTATATGCTCTCTTTCCATTAGTTATCAGTAGTAACAATGCTAAATAAGTGCTCAGCGTAGCTCTGAATTTCATATTGAAATGGTTAAGCACAGTAGGAACAGCATCATTTATTATCTTTATATTTATTCTATTAAAAATGAAAAGAATTAAAATGTCCTGTTACAAATATATAATGCTATGTTAAAAATACTGCATTCAGACTTTTCATCACACAATGGTTTCTTCTTTTACTCAGGTGTCTCATCTTACCAGTTGCTGAACTATGAAGACAAATCAGATGTTTCACTTAACGGTAGAAGAGGAAATCAGATAATGAATGATGTTGGTTTTGATGTTGCTGGATCAGACTCGGTTGCCTTTAAAGCTTCATTTGGCATAGTGACCAAACATGAGGTGGAAGTACCGACATTACTTAAAGAACTTACTACAAGGTTATATGTTTGTTTTTTTTTTTTTCTGGCTCCATAAATGTATTTCATACAGTTAGTTTGAACCTCTGAAATGGTTAGGTATTGATTATTTTTAGCCAATAGTAGCAATCGTCATCTGGTATTTTCCAAGAGTCTCAATTTAGATCACTGGGATTAGACACATGACCTTCCATATAACACAGACTGTTGAATTTTTATGAATTAATTCGTGTTTGAATTACAGTGCATCTTTCAGGAAAAAAACACCCAAACTTCCAGACAGGAATGGTTATTCAAGGTCCTATTTATGTTATTTCACGCTATTGAAAATTTGAAATTTACTTCAAATGACATTACCCAACTTCAGGTTTCAGAAATAGGATTTCTTTCCCTTTATCTGATTAACTAGAGCACCATATGTATTATTGCCATTGTAGGTACTTCAAGGTTTATGAAGTTACTACACAGCCTTTTCTTTGAAGAGCAAAGTAGTTTATCTACTTGAATTTTTCATAACCTTCTCTGGCACTTCTCTAAATGCAGTCTCCATTTTTTCCAAGATCCTTGTTGAGCTGTAGGCGCAGCTCAACAAATGAGCTTGGTGTTCCTGTAGTGCTGGCACAAATGCCAAACATGTAGAAATATGATGTGATTCTAGGTGTAATTCTCTAGTTTATATTTCAAAGATTATCCCCTGGCCACAATGTCATCCTAGTGTTGCATCCCAGTAAATTATTTACTATGCATGACATGACATCTGGTATTTTCAAATATATATTGTTTCCTTGTAGTTATTTATCAAGGAGTGCATGTCATTTTGTATCCATAACATCTCTGACTCTGTACCTACCTCTTCCCAGTTTGTTACCTCCAAACATTATCATTAATAATTAGGGGTGAAGTAGGGGAAGAGGTGCTAGTATCCCGATAAAAATATTCCATGTTATAGGTTAAGAGCCAATGCCTGTAGAAATTATCTTACAAACACTTGTTTCATGATCCTTCCAGGTTTACAATTGATATAGTTTGTTTTCAGTTAGAGTTAACAGATATCAGGTAAGCAGTTTTTAATCCATTGATTGTATGCCAGCTTGTACAGGCATCATTTAGGCTTCTAACCAAAACATTGCATCATCGTAAGCTTTATAAAAGCCCAAAGGTAGATGATTACAGGTATTGTTTTTACTTTGTATTTTCCGTAAATTCTTACTGACTGCTATTAATTATATCACTTGAAAAAAAAATTAATTATAGTGTGTTGACAGTTCCTCACTGTCACTAAGAACAGTGTCAAATGGAGACTTGTAATTTTCCAGGATGTCTCACATATCCTCTCTAACATTTGTATATTACCAGCTTGCTTTGAATTTTTTAGTGCTTCTGTTCCCAAACACTGAAAATCAGTATTAAATTTCCAGCGATCTCCTAAAACAGTTGTTTTGCTGCTATGAATCAGAAGTTCAGGTGATGCATTTACTGATTTAAAGTTACTCATTCTATTAGGTGCTTTGTAAATTGCTAATGATTTCTGAATTTCCTTCCTGCCTCCCTTGATTTTAGAAAAATAAATTTTGATCATTGTCTAGTCCATCAGTCAAGAAAAAGTAGGATGGAAATTTTGTGTGTGGTCATGGAAAGTATTAGAACTACAAGGCAGTGCTCCTTAACCGTCCATACTGGAATGCGTGGAGAGACGATGAGGGTAAATATATTTGACAAATTTCAGTAACATAATGAACAAACATAAAAAGTTAAGTTTTATAAATGTTATGGCTGGGTTTAATTGCAATCTTAGTGATGTAAGTTCAGAAAAAAATTTTGAAGTAAATCAATATTATTGCTCTGATGTAAACTGAACTAAAAGTTGGTCTTTGTT
Source organism: Eurystomus gularis (assembly GCA_013400335.1). Taxonomy (NCBI): domain Eukaryota; kingdom Metazoa; phylum Chordata; class Aves; order Coraciiformes; family Coraciidae; genus Eurystomus; species Eurystomus gularis. The sequence goes on from VZZY01021042.1 coordinate 48,289, forward strand.
AGTATTGCTTATGTGACTGAGGAATGGGAAATGCATGAAAGGATGGCTAGAAAACGAGCCATTGCTTTGGTTGTGAAGCCTCAGCAAAAATGTGGAATTTACTACTTCTTAGTTTGAATCTCCAATAAATTTATAACCTATCTTTCATTAATATATTCATCTTGTATAACACATTGGAACTTCAGGCTGTTACTTCAAGAGTCGGCATTTTATGCCCTGTGTTATGTTCTTCCACCCTCTCCCTTCTGTGTGTTTGAATAATTGAACCTACAAATCTTCTGAGGTTTGCCCATTACTAGTACTCATAAATCACTCACATAATTTTCAATGAGAGAGGCAAGTTAATTTATTATTTCAGTATCAAACTTTATTAAAATGCAAAGTCGCTAATATGAAATTCTTTAGTTGTGAAATTTGATCTTCAGTTTCAAAGCTTCCTCCTGGCATTATAATTCTCAATATACACAGTTAAGATATTATTTTATCTGTTTTTTTCATTTCATTTTGTAACTTTTTTCTTTTGATGCTTTTCTAAATTATAGTTTCACATTATTGAAGATCAGAATTATAAAGGGCGGGACAAAGCCATTGTTTTTCCTGCACATACAACTATTGCTTTTAGTGTATTTGAACTTTATATTCATTTGGATGGTAATTTTGGTAAGTCATGGGCATTATTGTCATTACTGCTATTATTTATAATTGTCTGAGTTTTTAAAGGTTTTCTTGCTCTTGATATACATAAGCCCCAATCCCATACAATGGTATATCTTCATTTTATGCATACAAGTAGTCTGACTTCCTAAGGGAAACAATGCTTGAAAAGTTAAACAAGGCAGGTACTAGAAAATAGTCTTGTTGTGGAAACATTTTTTAGAAGTTAAGGTTGTTTCTTTGTTTGTTTGTGGGGTTTTTTTTGTTTTTTTTTTAAATCCCACAGTTGCATGGAACAAAAAACCACTTCCTTATATTTCTACCCTGTAAGGAAAAGGCTTATGAGACCATCTTTTCAGTTTTGCAGGTAAAAAGACCCAAGTAAAGAAGGAAGTGTGCAGAATTTCTAAACTAAGCTAACATGGGGGTTTAATTTCAGTCTGATACATCATTACCACATAGAAATACATAAAGATATTTAGGAAGAAATAACCACAGTTACTGAAAACTACTAAAAAACCATAATTGCATAGCTCCTGTAAGTTCTCCCTTTGGGAAAGGATGGTGCTTATTTATTTACATTATTTGCACTAATTAAGTGTAACCTATAACATTATCAACATTATGGATATTCTTTGTAATAAGCCAGAAAGTCAGTTTTAGGATTTGATCTAGTACTTGGTAGTATCAAATGCAAAATTCCCTACTGACGAGAGTAATACTAAAGTTTTAACCACCAAGATTCACATGTACACAGGAATCGCTGTGAGAGTCTCTACTGTTCCAGGAATTGCTTGGCTCTCTATAAGATTGTGGCTTTCTGAAAAAAGTGAAAGAAAAGAGCTGGTTAGGGAGGTAATCTCTCTCTCTGCAGATCTGTACAGCACTATGTTTTAGAAGTTGAAAATAGCGCTGTACCCCTTGGCAAAAATCTTCCATGACAGGAACTCTGCATTGTAAAACACCTCTTTACTGAACTGTGAGGTATCTTTAACTGTCTGTAAAAAACTTAAATATACTCCAAACCAGGCATACTGACTGGATTAAAAGTAAAAGAGATAATACAGTATGGTAGTTCCTTATGTATGGTAGTTCTTTATATTTACGCCCATAATGCTCAACATTAATTTCAATTTTGGAAGTGTTTTAATTTTATTTTACCTTTATACAATGGTAGGTACATGCACAAAGTTCTTGCTGAAGTCATTATCAGTGAAATAATCAATGAGGCTGCTATTTGTATTTGCATAATTAAAGAGGATTCTCAGTTGAGAAAGTTTAAAACGTGTTTTTTCAGTTCCTTGTAATTGATTATATTTCACTTTAAAGGTTTTCTTTCAAGTTATGGATAGACACTTAGGTGATACTTACTGTTATTAAAAAAAAAGTTTTAGTAGTTGATTCAGTGTTGGAAGAGATGACTACAAAACTCACAGCCTTGCTTGTTTCTCCTTCAGAAGTGGGACATCCATTTATAGGATTTTGACTTAGTCCCTTAACATGGCTGTAAATTGTGTAAAATCCAAAACAAACTCTGATGATATATGTTGAAAGCCACCAACATTTAAAAATTCCTATTGAATCTGTGCCACTTTACTCTATGGGCTATTACCATGTGCAGACTTGTATTAAGAAGTGGTACTAGCCATTAAAGACAGTAGCAAAGCTGAATTTAATCACTCTTAACTTTAGAAAGCATATTAGCTCTGTTGTGCAATTATTGCTTCCTTCTAAAAATTATTTTTATTTTTTTACAGAACTCTGTGTGACTCCAATTTCAAAAGGAGGATTTGAAAAAGAGAAATCTGGAACATCTTCACTGAGCAAATTAAGGATGTTAAAGAGTAATCTGTTTCATCGAAGTATGACTTTTTATATTTATACCCAAATGTCTTAGATAATGCATGAAGAGCGTGTTTTTGTTTCCTTAATTTGTGTTCAAGATGAATGTTTAAAGAAGAAAATTTTGATGGAAAGTGTACCTCTTTTAATTTCTTGTGTATTGAAATGGTTGTAAAGTTCTTAAAATTTATATTTGAGAATCTGACTTTTACACAAATAACAAATTTATGGTATTGCTGTTCATTAAAACTCTAAAGATCTTAAAATAAACATTTATGGCTGATGATAAATTGTTATGGAGTATTGTTAGTATACAACTAACTTCGGTTAATATTTAAGCGCATTTCATATGTCTGTCATTTACAACTAGCATTATGCAATACAAGTGATACTGTATAAATAATATTTCAGGTCAAGCTCTTTTTTTATCAAACAATATTAATTTAAATATTTGAACGTACTCTTTAAGCTGTATGTTCACACAGCAAGGACATGGGCAAGATACCATCCTAGTTCTCTTTTTGCATTCTGATATGAACACAACATCCAACAAAACTGAGTATTCCTGTATGGAGCTATGTTTTCTTCAGAACAAGATTCTATACTTTTAACACTCTTTGGTCTAAGTATTTTGGAAATCTGTGAATCTGAGTGTGAAGATAAATGTTGAACAGTAAACACATCTTTCTAAAGGCCGCTCTATATAGGTGTCCTTGCTCCATTGAATCCTGTTCTTAATGGACCTTGGTCTTACAGACAAGCCTTCAGTGCTGCTCCAGTCCACACTAAGGGAATAAATCGTCGGTAGGTGTGATACATCTGAGTAGCTGTAGCTGCCTAAAAGTTTGTCAGCCAATCTAAACTAATCAGTCCCTGAAGAAAGAGGAAAAAGGTAGGTTAGTTCCAAAAGGGTTTTCTTCCTGAGGTGTTTGCGTACTTACAAGTCTGTTAGAAGGTCAACATGGAGCCCTCCAAATTTTCTAAACCTTTGAAGTATTGTTGGTTTTTTCGCAAATACTAGGAAAAAAAAGGTGAATTTACAATTATTAGAAAATAAAACCAGAAATGCAAAAATAAAAATGGTTAAATAGGAAAGCACACAGCTGTGATTTGGCACTAATTTTTTAAAAGCTTCTCTCATGCCTCTTTTAGGTGCGTTTCTAAAAATATGATATAGGTCACATACAAAAAATTTCTGGCTTTTGTCAGTGTCTTTTGTGAAATTAAAGTTTCATCGCACAGGGCTTTTGATGGGAAGTAATTGACAACATGGCATGTTTAGAATGTTTTCACTAATCAGTGGTTATATCCATAATTAGGATTGACAGATTGCTTTGTAAACAGTTCATAATGTAATGACAAATCATTGCTGCTTTTTTTTTTTTGTGCGTTCTTTTGCAGATAAAAGAGTAGTGGACAGCATTGCGAACTCTGATGCTTACTTAGAGGACCTTTTTACAGATTATTATGAAAAAGCTGCAAGCATGACTGAACTCTCTACAAGCTATCTCAGAGACGGGTCTCATATCCGAATTAATTTACTTAATAACCACATCCCTAAAGGTCCCTGTGTCCTTTGCGGAATGGGAAGTTCTAAAAGGGAGACAGTCTATGGATGCCTCGAGTGCTCTTTTAATGGACAAAAGTACGTACGACTGCATGCTGTGCCCTGTTTTGACCTCTGGCATAAGAGAGTAAAGTAACTGAGCCAGGTAAGTGCCTGCTGTCACAGACAGGGGCATAACTGTGCCACAAACTTTTCAGAACTAGTTAAATGACTCAAGTTGTTGATATGCAAAATAGTGAAAGTGCAAAACATTTTATTACACTATTATCTTCAAATTATTTGCTTCACAGTCAATGACCTTGTACTTGAAAATGCCCTCATGCATTCCCTGACACTACTTTTCTTCAGCCTTCTCTTTTCATGATCATGCTAATGAAAAATGTACTTTTAATCTGTATTTTCATAATGTCAAAATATATGCTGAAACTTAAAGTTGTTTACACAAACTTCTTAAACCCCAAAATGTTGCCTTTATCCACATGGGCAAGTGATGGTAAAATGAGAATATTTGTTAATAATTTAGTGTTCTCATGAATGTTTAATTGAAGCATCAGATTAAAAAACATGGTAAAAGTTAGCTCAGTCTAATGTTTCATTTACAAAAGGGAACATCTAAAACTAGGGGTAGGCATTTCATATGAGGATGCCATTACCGTATATCAACAGTTTGTTTAGATTACTAAAAAGAACCAGCCAGTCTATCTTCTGCATTTGGATTTTAGGTCACAGCTGCTCTTGACTTCCTTTTATGCGTTCAGAAAAAATCACTTAGCAGAAAATGTTTTGGAAGCTTAGGCAAACAAACAAGAATTCTTGGGTGGAGGTCTTCAGCTGGTAGATCTCAACTGCGGAAAATTAAGTCTGTGTGGTGGAGAACATGAGCACCAGAGGGCACTACAGAATTCTGTCCAATACTGAGACTGGGAGTGCTGTCGGTTAGCGTACTGTAGAAGCTCTCCCCATGCTATTTTAAACTGGGAAAACGATTTAAAAATGTCTTTCTACCTTTTAGAATGCTTTTAAGGATAACTGATGTATAGAGGCTTTTTTACTTGTACTGCCACTTTCACTGTGTCTATCAGATTGTTACATGTTGAAATGAATACAGCCATCGCTTTTCACGTGAGAAGAGTATGTTACACAAGTATTATGATGACAACTGCCTAAGCAGAACAGTTAACTAGCCTGAATTACTGTCTGTTAACTGTTGCTACTTCTTTGCATTCTTCCAGTGAGGGAAACCAGAATGAAGCCCAAATAATTCCTTACGTTTATACAGTTATCTCCCATCATCTTCTGCCTCATCCAAGCAAACAAGTACAGATGTTTAACTCGGTGTTGCTGAATAACTTAATAATTTCACTAAGTCAAAGTTTAAAAACCCATGTAAAATACTGCTTTTTCATAAACACAAAATTATTCATGTTAATACTACGTCAAAGAGATTATTTCAAGTTGCTTTAAAAACGTGTTTTCATGTTGACATTCCTTAGTGTTCCTCTATTTTAAGGCCTTTTATAGTTTAATTTGCTCCCGACACCAATTCCTCAAGAAGCTAGCCTAGGAGCCTGCAGAGGTTTAACAGTTACCTTCCTGGGAATCTGTTTTCCCCTTTTATTTTACAGAGGATTAAGAAATATTCATCAGGTATGTTCAAACTATGTCAGCAGGTACTGGAACCATTTTTGTATCCTTGACAGGACAGAAATAATTATTTTCATCAGTACTTTACACAACAAGAAAGACTACTCAGCAATTAGGGCATGACACAGGAACCACTAATAATAGATCACAGTGTTTTCCAATTTTATTTCTTTCTTTTGAAATATCTCACATTTTATTAGTTGAATGCTAAAAATAAGATCTTTTACAGTCACCTTAAGAGATATAAAAAGATGCCACTATAAAAAAAAATACAAAAAATTCTGTGACAAAGTATTATTTAAAACTCAGTGTCCAGAAAATAGCCACAGATTGTAAATACTTAGAGTTCATCATGCTGGTAGACATTGTATTCCTTTGCTGATATGAAACCATCTCCATCATGGTCATTCTTCTTAAATATATCAGCTAAGATTTCATCGTGGGCTGTGGGATGACGTTTTTTGCCATCTCTTGCAAATTCTTCTTTCAAATACTGGCTTATCTAGAAGAACAGAAAAAAAAAGTCCAACCATTCTGGCTTTTATACCAGTACTCAACAATGATCTTCAAGGACACTTGAGGTGTATATATAGAAGTTATTGTGTCTCCAGTGCAGACACATCTAAAGTTTCCCAGCAAGTCTGAGACATACTAATATATTAATGAAAGCAAATTTCAACAGTGTAGTTTATGTAAGCATACAGAAGCTTTACATGATGAACTGCAGCAGAGGCACCTCATGTAAAGATAACATTGATGCAACTATACCTATAGTTTTATAAATTATTTATTCCATTATATTACCTCAAGTTGCGAGAGTTTCCTGTCACTGTCCTTGTCTATTTGATTAAATGCTTCAACACTGCGAGGTCCCTTATTTACTGCATAAAGTTCAATCTCAAAGATCAATGTTGCATTCGGTGGAATCTTGCCCTGTGCTATGAATAAAAGAAAAAAAAGCCTTTAAGAAATCAGACACTGTGGTCAGAGATCATACGTATGATAAACTCAAATGCAAAGTGTCTTTTTATTACAAAAAGCTCTGCTGGTGTTCTGATTAAACTCTGAATTTAAATACGCAGCTATACAGGAAGCTTGTCAAGATTGTGTTAGATAAATCATTTTAAGAGAGATTTGCAAACAATATGCTTCCCTGAAACAAAATTATATTGTTCATATCAATTCAGGTACTTTTAAAAATTAAGAATAGGGTTTGTATTATGATAAAAAACAAGTATTTCTAAAGTTCTCACTTCTTCACGTACTGTCATATGATGGGGCTTACTGAGAGACTGAGTCTAAGACATAGGCCTTTATTAAATATCTGCAATCTGACTTAAAAGATTACAGTAATAGACCAGTGCTCATACATGTTTTCTGTCTGAAGAAATGAAAATGCAGTATCAGGTTTTACCAACTTACTATACGTATGATTAAAGGACTTTATGTAAAATAGCGTTTAAAATATACATCGCAGAAAGAAGCAAAAGAACATAAGTCATCTGATTCACAAACAAACAAAACCACAAACTACTGGAATGTTTTGCCTGGTCCCTGCAGAAAAAAAAAACCAAACAATGTTACACTTCATTATTCCTTTGTCAAAGTTTTTATGATATCTGATGTAAAAACACCACTGCCTCTAAACAAAGGCCATTGTATCAAGCATCTGGCAAAAAACCACAAGGAACTGAAGACAGGCAGTAACAAACTAATGAGGTCTAAAGGTGAAGCCAAAAAAGCATTAAGAAATCATGCAGTGTAAAATTAAAATGTAAACATGCAAGTTGCTTCTATTCATAGCCAAAAATGGTGAGCATGACAATGTAACCTCAGAATTTGTGCAGAATTTTGAGCTTGTGCCTGACCTTCAGAAACTGAAGAAAAACTATAGAATCTACTTGTTTATAAACAAAAAACTATTACTCACACTGCTTACCTACAATATGCATAGTAAAAATGACAGATTTCAGAGTTCAAAAGCTTTTAATCTTACAAGCTTTAAAAATGTGTAAGTTCTAAATATGTATGAATATAAGTCATGGTTTATATACTACTTATGAAAGGAAGATACAATACTAGAATTCAGTGCTCATAGTTTACAAATATACATACCAACAAAGGAAAGGCATATAAAGATTTAGAAAGCCACATGCATCTTTTCTAATTCAATATTAAGCAGGCATCTTCTCCAGCATGCAGGAATACGCTGAGATAGAGGACAGGTATGCTGTAGGAAAATAATACTTTCTTGAAGTGCTACCTAGAACAAACAGTTAATACTAGTATTAAAGAACATACTTTTATTTGTGTCAGTGTTTTTCCATGTTGTTATGAGACTTACATTACAATTAAAATTTATGCTCAAGGGCAAAATTTTATTCCAGTACACTCCACTGGCTACAATGGAATTCTGTGAAAGACAGAACTAATGCATGAATTCTGACATAGTATCACTACCAAACACTTAAAGAGCAGGAGCTACCTTTTCACAGAATCTAATACACCCAAGTGAGAGCTGAATTTGAGTTATCTACAATTCAGAGTGCTGAAACACTGCATAAAACTCTGACTGGAACTCTCTTTTTTAAAGTAGACTGCACACTTAAGCATCATGAATTCGAATCAGAACAACTGTTGCAATTACTATGTCATGTGAAAAACTTCTTTTACTTGGAGGATGACAGAGCACTGGAACAGGCTGTCCAGAGAGGTTGTGGAGTTGGAGTCTCTTTCTCTGGAGACTTTCAAAACCCGCCTGGAGGCACTCCTGTGTAACCTGTCCTAAGTGAACCTGCTTTGGCAGGGAGGTTGGAGTAGATGATCCCGGGAGGTCCCTCCCAACCCCCATCATTCTGTGATGACACTGTCCATTAACTATCCAGAACGTAAGCAGTATCTTCAACACATTTCTACTTAGATTAACTTCATAGCATGCACTGGATTACATTCTGTTTTCCTCGGAAGACGCAGAATGTCATTAAAAGGCTAAGCAGGTAGGAGTCAAATAACAGAAACTAAACATGAGTAGAATATAATAGATTAAGGCAGAAAATGCTGATATGAATCACAGAGTTCTTCCTTTGCTGTCAATTTTTTGTATTATGGCATTACTTGGAAAAAAACCACTGGGTGCCATGTACTGAATTCTAATGCAAACCACCGAGGCCTGGCTGTGGGTCCCTGATGAAGATTACTTAAACTGCCCAGGAACGAGCAGGACTAGGCTGCACAGCTGCAGCCATCACCTTCAGTGCCTCCCAAAATAACAGAGCACTGGTTCTTACAGTCATTTACACCACGGTATGTTTGGAAGGGTAAAACAGAGGAAAGACAGTTTAGTATTAAAACTTGTTTTTACCGTATCCTTGCTGTCCATATGCTAATGATGGAGGAATGATCACTTTCCGTTTTTCTCCAGGGCACATATTCATCATAGCGATATCTAACCCTTTTATGACTTGTCCAACACCCAGAACGAACCATTTTGGATGACCTTCATTTTGTGTCCGACTATTAAAAAGAATCGTGAGTGGATAACAGGGAATTTAGTATTTTATTCTTTATATATAACTAAATCAGCAGTCAGTAAAAACATACATTATAAGAACACAAGAATGTTCAGAGCGCAGGAATATAAAGTACTAACACTTTTACTGCTACGTTTATAATTAACTTAAGATCAAAACTTGCGATGTGTAAGGGGCAACCTCCTTTTGAAATAAAGGAATCAATAAAAACACCTAACTTATTACAAAAACATCCAATCTTCCTGATTGTATACACTGCATGCCAGAAACAAGGTGTCTCTGCAGGAAGCCTGTGAGATGAGGAGTGCCGGCAGCAATTCACTGCTAGAAAGCAAAAATGTCTTCAGCAGTTCACATCACTGGAGGACGGGATGGGTCGGAGCATGCAGGAGCATGGGGGCACCTGGCAATCCTGGCTGCAGTACTCTCTGCTCACCCATCACTGTTCAATTCAGATACTTAGTACTTGAGCAAGCTTCTGGTCATGTGAGGTGTCCCCCCGTAGTGTATGGGAACTACACTGAACGGCAAGTGAGCAGCATGTAGCTCAAAAGTCAGAGGGCATCACTCTATGTGCCAAAATCAGTCACTTCAACAAGCAAAAAAAAGCGCTAATAAAATGCATAATTATTCTCTATTGATTTTTTTCTTAAATGATACAACCAAAGGGAACAAATCAAGATTTCGTAATAAACTAGGCCACTGTCTGTAAAATCTGTCCAAATGTGCGTAAGAAGTGAGCTAGATACCTGAAGTAGACTTTCACCCATTGTTCTGCACTAGTAGGATGCACCACCATTAAAAGCAAGGCACTGTAAAAATAAAGCTTTTGCACAACCATTTCTGTGCAAAGCAAGCTAAACCACACTGAGGCAGCCTGAGGATAGATGGATGGGACAAAGTGAAAAAGCAAAGGCCTAAATGCTAACATTAGGGTACAGAGAGAGTGGCAGCACAAATCAAGGAGGGAAGAAGCAGCAGCAGGGAAGGAGCATAAAGACTGCAAAACACCAGTGTAACGTGGCTGCCCACACAATGCCAAGTATGTAGAAATGTATGCTGTACTTGGATTTCTGCCTAAAATATTCGTTACCAGTTCTTTCTCCAAACTCGAGTTTTTATGCACAGACTACAGCACAGAACATGGCAGGTGGTAACATGGTGGGGTTTATTTCACCCGCCAAAGGGGTTCTCCATGTGAGGTGGGGGCTCCAGGCTCCCTGTGACCCTCCGAGTTGGTCCTTTTCACTGGCAACGGCTGCAGTCTCAAGACGGGCTTTGGTTTCCAGCTGACCTAAGCACTGGTCCCTCTTGGCCCTATGTAAATCCTTCAACACTCGGCTGAGCAAAATTAACGGCTGAGGGGAAATTACTAACGCTAACGTGGTACAGTGTGGACCCCGAGTTGTAACCCCGCTTGGGAGGGCAGCGGGTACCGCTTCCCCGGCTGAGGGGACGCTCCCGGGGGCGGGCGGGCCGTGCCACGTACCCCGCCGGGCTGGGGCCTCCCTTCCCTTCCACCCCACCCGGTGCCCCGGGGGCCCACCTGCAGTAAAACTTGGATCCATCGCTGGCCAGGAAACCATCGTAGTGTGCGTTCAGCAGATCCCCCTTTTTGCTCTTCGGGCTGCACTCCTCGGGGAGGTGCAGCACCTCTATTTTCACCTCCGCCGCCGCCGCGCCGCCTTCGGCCTGCGCCGGGGCCGCCAGCAGGGCCAGAAGCAGCAGAGTCAGCCCGCGGCCCATGGTGCTGCGAGGAGGCCGCCG
>VZZY01021042.1:59898-70545 GCA_013400335.1 Eurystomus gularis
CGGCGGCGGGCCTCGGCCGGGCCGGGGCCTTCGCGCCTTCCGCCGGCAGCCGTACAGCAAGCACTCGGCCCCCGTGGCCTCCCCCTGGGCGCTGGGTGTCCAGGTGCCTCTCTGCGCCGTGCCAGGTTGTTAGTCAGGCTCTCCTTCAGGGCAGGCTGCAGGGAAACGCCGTCTGAAGCGTCTTACCTAACGGCCCAGCTATGGGGTTTTCCCCTCCGCTTCCGATTCCTCTCAGAAGCAGCGTTAATTTGCAGCCTGCGAACTTGGAAAGTATCCTAGCTTTCAGCTGAGGAATAATTTAGGATTACATCTTTAAATCTTCAGCGCTAAATGTAAAAGTCTGAATTATCTTTTAGTTTGCTTTTGGTGCTTCTGTATCCTAACCAGTAAAACAAAACTTATTTTTAAAGTTCTGGGTCAAGTTTCACAAAATACATTTTGCGATCAAAGCTCTGCTTTTGCTTGCCTCATCTGTTGCAACAGAGATACCACCTCCCGCTGGAGATAGCAATGGATAGACGGTACTGTCAAGGTGAAACAGACTTCTCTTCTGACACTGTAACAGGACCAATTGTCCCTGCAGAGTAGATGAATGTTGGATCATATACCATGCTTAACCAGGCCTTGTGTTTGACTGCTTTGGCAATATCTTCTTTGCCCTCTTGTTCTTTGACGCTTCATGTGTGCTGTTCTACTTCAGCATATTCAGGTTTTGAATGTGGAGTGGTGTGAAACTCCATTCTGACAGTTTATAAAATGTGGGCTATGTTACAAGGACTGTGTGTGCTTGTGAATTGAAGCATACAGAGCATAATATTGCATTTTTCAGAACAAATATGTGTCCACATATACTGGCCTTCCAGTGAAAGAGAACTGTTGTTAAACAGATATTTGATAAGATATTTTTGTTACTTCTTCTCAGTAAATGTGGAGAAAACACACATAAGAAATACTGTGGTTATGAAAGAAATAATGAGTACAAGTTTCTTTTTAAAGTAGGTGGAAATTGTCACTGTCACTTATGTGACCAACAGTGTTACTGTAGCAAAAAGTAAAAGGTGCCCAGGTAATGAGTGCTTGTGGTGTTTGATATAAACTTCCCATTTGAAGTCAGTTATTTAATAAGTAAATATTCAACAGTAACTTTGAATGCTGTATACAATAGACTGTTATATCAACATGCAGCTAACTTCTGCTAAAAGTCAGTAGCCCGCTAAAATAGAAAACTGAAGTATGCTTCCTTCCTTGTGTGCTGCCCAAATGAGAGCATCTGCTCTTGCATTTAAAATTTACAGTGCATCAGGAATTCCCTACAATTTCTGGAATATAGGAGGGCAGCAAATAGTAATAAAATCTAATTCTGTTAGTGAAATTTTAAAATATTGTGAACTTTGTTGTTAGTCTGCTATCTATTTTTGTAGCCGGAAACAGGCTGTAGTACTTGTCATTAACAGTAAAAGCCAAGCAGCAAAGAAGTTTGTTATTGTTGCTGAAGCATTGTGGAAAACATTTAGTTTCCTCCTTCATTAAAAAAATATATCAACCAGAAATACAGCTTTATCTTTTTCTTTTTCCCCTCAAATAATATGTGTACCTCTAAGAATTTGTGAAGTACAAATTAAACATATTGTCAAACGTAGGACACTGCCCAATTTCAAATCAGAAGAAGTGATTTTGTTCTTTAACTTGCTTCTGTGAGGCACAGTGGAATCTGTTAAGTCCTTTGCTTCTCTTTCTTCCAATACCGGCATGATGTGAGACTGGAATAATCAGCCATATAGGGTCCTTTTTTATCAGAATCGGGCTGTTGAGACAGGCATTGACTTACCACCTGTACTTGTGCCCTTAGGAGATAAGGGCAGCACAGAGTCAATCTTTTGCAACACAGTGTAGCTGGAAAAAAAAAACCAACAACATTTGTGCATATCTGAGCTGCATTTTACAGGGGAAGGTTTTCAGTACAGTCATTCCATAACTGTTTGCATATTCTTTGAGTGTCAGTAGTGATGTATATATACAACTTGAAATGTTTCCCATGGGAGTTGGTATCCCTCCATGTGTGTACTTTTTTAATTCTGATTTTGTATCTGAATGTGGATCTGCTCGTTATTTATCACTCTACATTCTAAATGACAGAGATGCTTACCTTTATAGCTAAGAAATAAAAAAACCCAAGTTAAATGTTTTTATTTCCTTATCACGCAATTGTGACATGATGTAATAGGGCCTGGTCTTACACTTCCTGAATTAGTGTTAAGACTTGTAATGAGTTAACATGAATAGCATGAAGTCTCTAGCTGATTTTCAAGAGTCCGGTAAGCCTCCTGATTAAGCCTCCCGTGTTACAATACGCTGCTGCTGGATGGCTGCAGCTTGCTCTGTTGCAATGGTGATTGGTAAGCGCCATGCACCACACCATCATATCGCCAACTATGCTGCGTTCTTGGTCACACAGTTACATTCCAAACCCTAAGCCAAGCAGGAAGTCAAAGCTTGCTGTGGAGTTGTAAAATAAAGAGATAATCTGCTCCTGTTGTACAGTTGACCCAGACTGTAGTGGGCCACTGTAATTCTTATGTTCTACTGAAATATTTTAGTTCTGTGTTATTTTTAGAAACAAAAGTGATTTACTAGGCAGAGTGGTTTGCATTTGGTAGTTAGAGCACCTGTTCTAATGAGTTTTATGAAACAGCTGTTACAGAAAAAAAAAAAAGGAAAGAAAAAAGGGAATGCTAAAACACTTTAATCCAAGAGGGCCTGTGACAATAATTTACTATGTGGAGCAATGCTGCCTTGAGTTCTCACAGGTATTTGCATCTGGGCACACACTGCTCTGCTTCATAGATGTAGTGAAGTCAGAAATTATTATATCATTTTGCTAATGCAAAGCTGGTGAAAATCTTAGTAGAGGAGCTGGTATATGCTGCCCTCACAACAGTTAAGTGTGAAGTATAAAGTTTTCACTGAAATAAGCAGAGGAGACCATAGCATAGCAGTTAGTGACATCAGCCCTTTATTTGTATCTTACAAATTAAGATCCTACAGAAAACATACCTGAAAAATGTACTTCAGAGGTATGTAATTTATCAGCCTTCAAAATAGGATTCCTTGATTGCTAAATTAAAATTTAATTTTGGTCTAGAATGCAATACAGTGAAAACTGAAATGCTTACATCCAAAAAGAATGGGAGAGAAATACCCATGTAATACTAGTTTGGTTATAGAGTGGCTTTGGTCTTCAGGCTTCGCAGGTTCTTTGCTTCCTGCTGTGTTACAAGAATAGTTTAATATTTTCATTTCTTTGAAAGTTATAACAGCCAAAAAGCTGAATTTGGTTTGCAATTTAGTAATTAGACTAAAGTTTCCTTTCGTGTTTTTGGTCTAGGTTGGCAGCCTCGGTGGTTTGTTTTAGACAATGGGATATTGTCATACTATGATTCACAGGATGATGTTTGCAAAGGCAGCAAAGGAAGTATAAAGATGGCTGTGTGTGAAATAAAAGGTAAGAATTAATAGATTGCTGCTTGAGGAAATTTTAGCTGCCAGGGAAATAGAAAAGATCACCCAACATACATTTTACACGGTGAGCTTTTCCTCCTCTGTTTTTGTTTATCTGCAGTCCAATGTGACTGCTTCATAGTTCACAATTAATAATGAATGTGAATTATAAAGTGGTGACAAAGATTTTCTGTCAGAGCTCTGTTTTGTGCACGTGGCTTATGCTTGAAGTTGCTTTGGCTCGTTATTTAGTTCTACTGCTTTTCCCTCATATGACCAGGCGTGAGAGACTGAATCAAGAATGCTAGTTTTTCTGAAGAGCAGAAACTGTGACTCAAAAGTGGAGATTCTTATAACTCAGAGATGTTAAGTCTTTTGTTTTCCTGAGTAATTTTTACTTTTGTCTCGATTAGCAGCTGCCCATGAGCATAGGTGCTGGATATATTGGAGTTACCAAAAGAACTGTTTGTGTCAGACTGAGTTTAGTGTTTAGTGTTTTTGAAGCTGTAGGTCAAACTCCTTGGCTAACAGTAAGGCATTGTCTACTCTCCATTGCTGTCAGCTCTTGACCTTTTTCAAGATACCTGCAGATAACTGGGTTAGTGATGTGGGTACTTGTGTATTAAAAAGTGGAACTTCCTATATTATATGAGCTACCATGTATTTTTCATGTTTCCTTTTTCTTACTGTTTCCTTGGCGTAGATGAAACCAGTGATGTGAAGTGGAAGTTCTCATTTTTTGGCCATTCCAGTTGTTAATTTTGCTTGTCATGTTGTTCTTTTGGTGAAAGAAATATGACAATTGAAGTCTGGGTTTGGTGCAGTCTCCTGCATCCATGGCTAGTGGGGAGTGGTTCTGGAGAAACTATGGTTGATAACATGAAATTCTGCAGTGTATTCAGTTGAAGATGTAGTATTGAATGTAATAGGCTATAAACAAAGTCCGCCTCAGTTCTTGGTTTTAGAACTGTGTGACCTGAAGGCACATTTCATCTAGAAGGGAGATTATTTCAGTTTTTAGCCTTCCAACAGAACTCTTCAGTTTCCTATGTTTAGACCAGGTTTGAAATACAACAGGTTATTAGAGGTTCATACGCAGTATAAAGTTAATGCAGAAGGGGAACCTCGTTGTACTTGAGTCTGGCCACTGTTCTTGTGTTCCTGTCTGCTGGCTTGAAAGGCATGCTGGGAGAAGGGCTGAGCTGCTTTGGGCTTTTTGTTATTTAATGGTGGCATGTTTGGCTTACCATATTACTATGGGATTGTAATAAACATTTTAAAATATTTTGATCAGTATTTAATAAATAATGGTTACTGAGTTGAGGCTGGTTTAGTTTGGGGGGTTTTCTTTTTTCAAAATTTTTTTTTGTCTCCACTATCGTAAGTTCATGCAACAGACAACACACGAATGGAGCTGATCATCCCAGGGGAACAGCATTTTTATATGAAAGCAGTTAATGCAGCTGAAAGGCAAAGGTGGCTGGTAGCACTGGGGAGTGCAAAAGCCTGTTTAGCAGATACCAGAACAAAAAAAGAAAAAGGTATGTGTGTTACCTAGAGCATATACAATCTTACAGTTTTTTTTTCAAATGCTTGTTTTCAGATAATCACAGTGCAAATATTGTGGTAAGAAGTCAGTTTTATTGTCTTTAAATATAAATTATAATTATCTCTAGTCATCTCTATGGTAAATTCCTCCTTGAGGTTTGAATTAGAGGTTACCTCCATTGACCTCCTCTATCTTAAAAAGATGAAATACCCGTGACTTATTGTTCTTACAAGAACAAACATACTGTTTGTACTTGCTGTGAAGCCATTTCATTTTTTATAGTTACTATTGTTTTTCTCATCATTTTTCTTGGATAACTTCATGCCATGACTTCATTTTCAGCCACTCTGGTGGGTGTAAATTTCATCCACTCATTTTCTTATATATTACAGTGCAGCTAAGAAAGATTTCAACTTTATCTTTTCTAGTAATGTACTTCTTTCTTAGTGGACATTAAATTAGCATCAGTTATCCAAAAATATGAACTATTGTCTGCTTCAAGTACAGACTTGATGAAGAATCCAGTTTTCCTCAAAGTTAACGTTTAAAAGATTTTTAAAATTGATACTTTAATTGAAAAGTGCTTAAAAACTAAAATGTGTACATACATTGTATGCAGTAAATTGATATTTCTGTTATTTTTTTATAGAAATAAGCGAGACCAATGAATCTCTTAAAACCAAAATGTCTGAACTTCGTCTCTACTGTGACCTTTTAATGCAGCAAGTTCATACAATACAAGAATTTGTTCACCATGATGAGACTCACTCTCCTCCCAGCATTGAGGTACAGAATTTCTAGAATGCTATTGGACAGTGTAATTATATAATACAGCTCAAGTTTCTGTTGGCATCTTAATGCCTTTTTCATCTCCCTAATGTTGGGAGATTTAACCTAAGGTCAATTTTTGAGTGCTTGTGTGTATATAATACCAACAGTGACTATATGTGCATAAAGTACCTGGATGATTTCACTGTAATTGTAACCTGCATTAGGAAGCAATTATGTTATTAAGTCATTTGGTTAAAAAGCCAGAAGAGCTGCCATTTGAGTTACGCAATAATTTGTCTTATTTCACATTTCTGTAATGGATAGAGTAGTTGAAACAGTCTTGTTTGTCCATTCTTTATTCTTACCCATTTTCTTAGGAGAGTATTCCATTTTATTATCAGTGAAAGCTAGTGTTACAGATACTCGAGACCTGCGGTGCAGATAAGTCTCTCTGAATATGCACAAGTAAAATTAGTCTAGTCTTTCTGTTCTTGAATGAAAGTTAATACTGGAAATTACGAACAGCTTCATTCTTCACACTCGAGCAGCGCGTGGACAATATTGTTGTCCATTTAGGGCAAAGCAAGAGGTTTAAACTTAGTCACAACATAGCAAATTATTGCTGCTTTACAGGAAGGTAAAACTGCCCTGCAGGCTCCTTGCACAGGAGCCATAAAGCTGTTCACGTGTCTTGCTGCAATTCATGCTTCGCTGAATGATCTTCTGATACCAGTTAGTATGTCAGCTTTACAGCTTTGCAGTAAAAGCAGTATAGCATTGTTGGCTAATACCCTAAAGAAATCCAGATGTCAGAAAGAAATTACAGTCCTAGCACATTTGTTTGCTTAAATTAACCTCATTAGAAGGTGTACACTTGGCCAAATAAAATTGGAAATGGAGGCTCTTAGTAGTGGTGAGGGAAATCAGTGTGTGGGGAGAGGTGGTAGGGGAGAGATGTATTTGTATCTTTAAAGTTTTTTTCATGCCTGCGTTTTCATTTTCAGAACATGAATGAAGCCTCTTCCTTGCTTAGTGCCACTTGTAATACGTTTATCACAACACTTGAAGAATGTGTGAAGATCGCTAATGCCAAGTTTAAACCAGAAATGTTCCAGCTGCCTCACCCTGATCCCTTAGTTTCTCCTGTGTCACCATCACCTGTCCAAATGGTTTAGACATTTTGAAATACTATTTTTGTTAAGTGTCGTGTTGTTGGTTGGTTAGGGGGGAAGAATGGCAGGAGGTTATGCTGTTGCTATGATGTCAGCAGTTGAAATCTTAACTGTTACGATCAGTAGTGGTCCTAAATAGAAACCAATAATTTTCCATTCCCAAGCTTTGTTCGCTAGCCTTTACATAGTGAGAGTGATTTATCCTACATGATAATTTGTAATGTAATGAGGTATCTCATAAATGAATGAGGTTTAACTTCCTCAGTTCAACTGTTTCTTTGGGTTTTTGAATGCTAGCTGTACACTGACCTTAAAAATTTCATAACCTTGCCCTCTGTTTAAACAGATAAGTGCTTTGTGGCTTGAAGCACTCCATACCTTTCAGTGTATATAATTAAAAATGTTTGTAATCAATCTAGCATGCCCTTATTTAACAAAAAGGTAAATAACGGTAAAGATATTACTTGCATAACTCTTCACTACAGAGTATTCCCCTTAGAAGGACAGTGTATGTGCAGTCATCTTAAATGTCTTCTCAATCATGTGTATAGGTTCCAGGATGAGCTTTTTTGTGGGATTTTGTGTTACAGATAGGATTCCCTTTCTTTGCACTTGGATATCTTGTCTCTTTTATCTTCAATCAATTTACTTACAAAGCTGATCATTATTTATTTTAA
The DNA here is from genome assembly GCA_013400335.1 of Eurystomus gularis. NCBI lineage: Eukaryota > Metazoa > Chordata > Aves > Coraciiformes > Coraciidae > Eurystomus > Eurystomus gularis. The sequence continues at coordinate 67,566 of VZZY01021042.1, forward strand.
TTAATAACTTTCTTTGATATGCATAGATATTTGACAGTGATATCAGGAAAACCACAAGGAATCAAGAGGCAGGATTTGGCTTTATTAATGGGGAATTTAAGCTGATATTTGGTAGAAGAAAAATGTCTTGATATTTCTGTATATCGTAGCAATTAACAAATGACTCTGTGAGTAACTTTGGAGCAAGAGAGAATGAATTCCATAGAAACTAGGTAGTACTTTTTGTAGTAAACTATTTCTTGTGTGAATGCTTTAAAACTTTTAATAATGATGGCAAGCCATCTGTTTTCACACAGTTAAATCAGATTTTCAACTAAGAATGGTTGCTTTTAATTAAAAAAAAAAGATTGCCCTCTCTCTTTGTAGAGACTGTCAATAAAGTAAAAATTAATGTAAGTATGGATATTAGTCTTATAAGTAGCTTGTGACATTTTTGGTGTGGCTTGTTGTTTGGAATTTTTTTTTTCCCCCTAGATGAAGCGTTCCATTAGCCACCCTGGTCCTTGCTATTCTGAAAGGTAATATCCTATTTTATTAAGGTTTTTTTGTATGTCTCAGAAAACCTCCCTAAAACTTCTAGCATTAAAATCAAAATGTGAGAAGACTTGTTTTGTTTCAAAAATTAAATAGCTTAAATTGATGTAATTTGGAAAACTAAGGGTGCATGTTATCAGTGTTGGTGGCAAATAATACAGCTGCTGTCTCTAATACACTATAAAAATTTCTTAATGCTAGAAACTATGCAAGTGACTGATAAGTTCATTAAAATAGACATAGAGCTTGAAATGCTAACATTCTTTTTGCGTCAGTATTTTAGATTCTCAAGTTATTTTCTTCTACTAGCAAATTTTTTATTGCATTTTTAAATTTCCATTTTCAGGCTCTGTAATTTTGAAAATTCAGAATGTTCTGTTGTCTGTGCCATTTTAAGTTCAGTATAGTGAAAAGGATTGATACTAACAGTTTAGGCTGAGCACCAAAATAATTTTGAAGTACATCAAGTTGGTGTGAGTTGTTAGAGATTTTGCTTACTAATAGAGCTCATTTCTTTTGTAGGAATAATCACTCTGTGAAAGAATCTATTTCATCCCATCATAGATTTTCACAGCGGCGCAGAAGAACATACTCAGATACAGAATCTTACAGTGATACTCCCTTTGAAGATCCTCAGCGTAAGTTTGGAAGAGAGGTGGTTTGCTTCTGTAACTTTCTGTTTACAGCAGCTGTTCTAGTGCTGATATCAGCAGGAAGAAAAAAAAGTTCCTAGTTACTCAGAGTTTTGGTTGTAAGATCCCTATTTATAAATCAAAGCGCTTATGTAATTTATGCGGCTGACTTTGCTGGATTTCATTCATATTGACAAGGATCTTACAGCTGGAGTAGTTGTACTGAAATCAGTGGGACTACTGGCAAGATAAAATAGAGACTTAATAAGAAAAGGGATGTTTGTGCTAATACATGAATGATGGTCTGGTAAGTGGTGTGGAATATTCTTGTTTGCCACCTGCTTGTCACAAAACAAATTCTCCTTTCTGTGACTCCTGTGAGTGGTGGGGAGTCATTTCCACCCTGTGTGTTGCAGAGGAGTGGTTCATTCAGTGGCTGCTTGCCTTTTGTAGAGAACAGCACTGTTCTGAAAGAGTGCAACCTTGCCAATAGTAAGAAAACCCCCCAAATTATGAAATTATGTCATAATCAGAATATTTTTCCCCTGTTATTAGATGGGCCTACTGAGGTAGTAGCCAGTTCTGTGGCTTTTCCTTTTTTAATCTTGCTGTCATTTTGACTCTGCTGTCTCAGGGAGACTTCAGCTTTACTAGTTCTGGTTTATCTTGCTTCCTTCTGGAGCACTTAGTGCCTCACTGGGATTGGAAAAAACCTGAGGCCTGTGCATTGCTGAAAGCCTGTGTGAGCACCAAGAAGTACTAATTCTTTATATTCTATCATGGAGCAAATGTCCGCACCTCTGTACCATTTCCTTGGTTCTCTGATGCTCACATGTTGTGGGGTGACCACCTCTTTTACCTCACTCATTGCCCACCAGCACAGGGCATGCCAGGATGCATCCAAAGCTAATAAACTTAGTTTAGGTCTTATTCTGTCTCATCGCTAGTGTAGGTGCATATCAGTCTAGCTTACTGTAATGCAAGGCTTTTGTTGTTACCATCTGCACCTTCTGGCGTTGGTTACTCGGTCTGACTCTTTTCAGGACTGAGGAGAAGAGTCTGTCTTGCGTGTTTCTGTTGGTAGCAGGCCTTTTTTGTTTTCTTGCCATGTAGTTCTAGTTTCTAGCTCAGTTTCTCTGTTGTTGTTGTTTTCTTTTAGTGTATTAGAAGTTCTCTCTGCTACCTTCCAGTTATCTTAGTTCTTTCTTTCTCCTGTCAGGTAGCCTAGCAATACCCAGCTTGCAATCAGTCATCCAATTCATTTTAATGTTAGAAAACATCTTAATGAAATGCTTATTGATCATAGAATCATTGTGGTTGGAAAGGACCACCAGGATCATGAAGTCCAACCTTCATCCTAACATCTCTCTAGCCACTAGACCATACCCTCAAGTGCTACATCTACTCCTTTTTTAAACACCTCCAGGGATGGTGACTCCACCACCTCCCTGGGCAGCCTGTTCCAGTGCCCAACCACTCTCTCAGTAAAGAATTTCTTCCTAATATCTAATCTAAACCTCCCCTGATGCAACTTGAGGCCATTTCCTCTCGTTCTGTCATTAGTAATTTGGGAGAAGAGACCAATACCAGCCTCGCTACAACCTCCTTTTAGGTAGTTGTAGAGGGCAATAAGGTCTCCTCTCAGTCTCCTCCAGACTAAAGAGCCCCAGTTCCCTCAGTCGCTCTTCATAAGGCATGCTTTCCAGATCCCTCACCAGCTTCGTTGCCCTTCTCTGGACCCGCTCCAGCACCTCAATGTCCTTCTTGTACTGTGGTGACCAAAACTGGACACAGTACTCAAGGTGCGGTCTCAC
>VZZY01021042.1:76335-130865 GCA_013400335.1 Eurystomus gularis
CCCTGCTGCGGGCCCTCGGCGGCAGCAGCGGCGATAGCGATGCCCTTCTCGACGCAGTGCAGGAAGCGGCGAAAAGAGAGAGATTGTTTTAATTTTTGAGTTTTTATACTTTGCCGCGCGTTATCAGATTTCCGGCTTCCGGCGGCAGCCACCGCAGACGTCCATGGGAGTTGTGGTTTCTCTGTTTTAAAGAAGACATTTTCTCGATTGTGGGTTGGTTTCCCACAAGGATTTATACAGCAGCTCACGGAGCTTTGTTAAACATTTTTCCTTATGCATCAGGACACAGGAGACATGAAATCTAAATACCTTCACACACCTATCAGTGGAAGGCTATTTTTCTGAACTTGGTCATATAGTGCAATAGGTTTTCACTTTAAAGAGAGGAAATGTCAGCTTGCACAATTTAAAAATCCCAATATTTGACCTGAATATGGTAGGCAAATAATTTGAAAAGTTCATTGGTCATTGTATGTTTATTTTTTACACAGAGACTGCTTAATCTGTTGTCTTAAAAACTGTTTAGGGATGTGTTCTGTGAGGCTGAATATTGAAGCTTTAGGTTGTGACTATCAATGTCACTCTCTTAGTGTTTGCTTAGCATTCTTGTGCAAAAACACTGGCCCAGCAGGTTGGCGTGTAAAATTATTAAAGCTGTGCTTCAGCAAAGCCTGTAAACACTTTAACTGCTGTTTTTAGGCATGTGAGATACTCATCTGCTTAAAAATTAGGTGTGCTTGCTTGAGTACTGTGCAGAATTGGGACAGAGAGGTAGAGGCAGAATGAACTTGTTTACAGTGCCACACCAGTGTGCTTTCCCTCTGATCGTGTAAATACGTGTAGACTCAGTTGAGGCCGTGGAAGACTGAGTTTCCAGTAGCATTGCTGGAGTTGGTTTGTAGGTTTTTTTGATGATTTAAAGATTAATATAAATGGCCTTTTTAACGTTTTTTTTTTTTTTTTTTACTTTTCTCCCCAAGGAAGAAATACCACGATCTCTTAAACTCTTCCATCTTTATGATTGTTTCTAAATGTTCTGGTTCCATTACTTGAAAAAGTCTGGATCTTGTCCTGAATCGAAACTTAGCTCTTCTGAAATCTTTATCTTTACTTTAGTCCTTGTTTCATCCCCATTTATTTGCTTTCCTGCATCATGTGGATAGCTCGTGATTGATAGTATATAGGTTTTTAGGAAAAAAAAGTCTGCTTTTGTAGTGAGTCTTTTTGCAATAGCTTTTTAAACATACTGCCCACTTTACTACTTCAGACAAACCTGAGCTTTTTTTTTTTCATAGTAGTAGCAAATGCTGGGAGTTATAGTGATGCTCTGCTAACTAATGCTCCTGCTCCACTTAAGAGAATTTTACAGCCCCTGAAGCAGTGTTGCGTTGCTGTGAGTGTATTTGCTCACAAGCTTTTTCTACTCACCAGAGTGAATTCTAGAAATAGAGTTGCCCCTTTGACCTTGCTGCTCCTTTCCCAAAGCTAACCAAAATTGTGACCTGCCTGCATGGTATTTGTGATTCCCCACGGGAATGTAAAGACAGGCTTTGCTCCTATAGGTGTGTCAGCTGAATTGAGGGATGAAGAACTGATGAAGCATGGGCCCTTAATTACTCATGGACTGTGAGAACTTGCAGGTCCAGGCAATTAGGGTCAACTAGTCTATACCAGTTGCAGCTGCCAAAAAAAGAGGAGGCAATAGCTGAGTTTCCTGGAGGCAGCTTTTTAACCACTTTCAGCAGAGATTACCTGTAAAGAAGAGAGATTAGCAGTTCATCTATGTAAGGTGTAGTGGAAAGCCTGGAAATTCACTTAAGAGAGGGGTGAGAAAAACAGCATAATGCCTAGGCATGTGCTAAAATGTCTCCTTTCTGAATGAAGAAAACTTTTTTTTAAAGTCTGATTTCTTATTTTTTTAAGGTTTGCTTTCTGGTGACTGAGCTGGTTCTGATAGATGGCAGGATTTTCAACCTGGTTTACATTGGAGAATTGCTTTTCTACCTAGCCTTTTCTTTCAGCAAGTCTTTTTCTGTAGTGTGGTACCCTATCTGTAAAAACAGTGCATAATAAATAACAAGGAGTCGCAGATTTTTATGGTGCGGAAAGCATGCTTTATTTCAAATGAACAATTCTATCTCGAGGAGGTTCAACAGCTAACAAGATTTACTACTACATTAGGAGAACTGAAGCAAATTGAAGTGCAGGGCGGTATTTGATGTTGTAGCAACAGTTTGTTTCCAAACTGTGGTTCATTGCTTAGTTGCCCGGAAGTGACTACTAGATGTCTAATACTACCACACGAACTCAATCACTGCACCCTACGAACCTCCGAGAGGGGGTACTGCTGCTGCACTTGAGTACTTAAATAGCTTCGTTGATTCAGGGGATGGCCAGGTGATGTTACTTTTTAAAAGCTATCCAAGCAGTCAATATGTCAGAAGCAGTACACAGACAGTGGGTGAACAAAGTGCTGGCCGCTTGCACTTTGTCCAAAAAATCGTCAGTCAGGTATGGAAAATATAACATAATCAGATCCAATGTAAAACATTAAAGCAATGCTTACAGGAGGGTAATTGCAAACATCACCAATGCCTTACATTTCTGATTCAATGTAAATATTTGTGCATGTATGAAATACTATGCACAGTATCATCTCTTAGGTGTAGGTCATCTTCAACAGGGAGCCTCTCTACCTGTTGAGGCATTCTTAGACATCAACAATGAGTTGAGGCGCAAAAATTAGTTAAATGTTGAGCAGGATAGTCGTTTGCTAGGAAACTTTCTCCTACCAACTGTTAGTTCCAAAAGTTGCATTTCAAAATGTCATAATATAAATGGTACAAAACTTCATAACCGTTAACTGCGGCTATATACAGTATGTACATGTCAGTGAAAAAAGTGTTTAAAATTCTTAGGTCAGTAATGACTATAAGTCATAATGTATAACTTTGGACTTTGTCTCATTCAGGTAGATAAAAAAATATTATTTTTTTTTTATATTTACAGATCAGATATTTCAGTCCATATATGAATCACTTGTAAAAAGACAAGTGTAAATAATACAGATCAAGCTTTCTAAATTGATCGAATATTAATATTCACAGTGGCAGAATCGGTACCAAATTCATTTCCTAAGTTCAGGGTATAAAGTCCACCGTCGTTCTTCTGGACATCCATGATGATCAGGGTAGTTAGATCTTCACTGGTTTCAATGTGGAATCTGCCTTGCTGGTCCTGACTGGTAATTTTTCTCCCTCTGCAGTACCATGTTATTTCAGGAGCAGGTTCACCCGAAAAGGCACAAGATAGTGTGAGAACTTTCCCTTCGTCAATGCTGATGTCGGATGGGAGAGCTTCAATTTTGGGTGGTTCTCCTTTACAAAACAGGAGAAGAAATACCAAGTTAGTCTGTTTCCACTAAGCCATACATAAGGTTTACTCTGAGGACTACTTTGGGATATTTGAAGCACTAACTCTACTAGTAATTGCATTGCTCACCTCTCAGACCTGATTTAAGCATTTTACTAGTTGAACTCTCCAGTTGAGTCATACTAGATTTCCCCTTAATACTGCTGGAGCTCATCTCTACAAAGGATTCTTTCTTGGAGGACATGCTTTTGGCAGACATGCTTGCAAATTTCATTTCAGTCATGCTGCTACTGCTGAAACTGCTGAATGAAGCCTCTTGTTTAGAAGAAGCCATTTGAAAGGACTGAGAAGAAAAACTTTCGTGCATGCTTGCGTCGCCACTTGTCTTCAATACTACCTCTTTTGGAGGTTCTTCAATTAGAGCTGGAGAGCATCGCAAACATAGAAGGAAAAACCAATAATGTCACATTAACAAACGAAGTCATGCAGTTCTGTATGGTTAATTTTACAGAAATGAAGAAACAGCATCATTTGCTTTCAGTGGAAACTGCAGTGGAGTATAAAATTACTTACAGTCATTTTGATTCAAGATGTCCAAATCACAAACAGTAAATCATAAATGAAACAAGTAGGAAACTGAACTGTTACTAGTATGTATGAGCTTGAAGGAAAAACATACTTAAGAAGAAGCAGGTTATCACACAGCATTTCCTATTAGAACCATTACTAGAATTAGACACTGAGGAATTGTGTGTGTTCAGTTCATGTTTGTAGAAGCTGTGAAACATTTTTAAGTCCTTACAAGCACAGTTGTAGTGGGTCTGGCTGAGCTGGTTTTCCACATAGCAGCAGTGTTTTTGTGCTGGGAGCTAGAAGGGTGTTGATAACACACCCGTGTTGTGACTGCTGCTGAGCAGTGCTCACACAGCACCAAGGCTCTTCCCAACATTCACCCCCCCAGTGGGATGGGGTGGGCAAGATCTTGGGAGGGACACAACCAGGACAACTGACCCAAACTGACCAAAGGGATATTCCATACCATATGATGTCAGCTCAGCTATAAAGCTAGGGAGAAGGAGGAGGAGGGGGGGGGCTATTCCGTTGTCCTCCAGAGCAACCGCTACGCGTCTTGGAGCCCTGCTTCCCAGGGAGTGGCCAAACATCACCTACTGATGGGAAGCAGAGAATAACTTTGTTTTCCTTTGCTTCCGCGTGCGGATTTGCTTGGCTTTGCTTCTATTATTATTAAACTGCTTTTTGTTTCTCATCTTATTTTCCTCCCCTTTCTTTTTGCCCTGCTGAGGAGGAAGAGGGGAAGGAAAGGGGGGGTGATAGAGTGGCTTGGTGGGCACCTGGCGCTCAGCCAAGGTTAACCCACCACAACAGTATAGGAAGGTCTATATTTCACTGCATTGTTCTGTAGCTATAAAAGGCAACAGAAAAGCTCAATCACTGCAGCTTTCCTTCAAACACAAGCAGAGTCATACAAGCAAATCATAGCAACTCCTTGATGCTAGGAACTGGGATATGGTACAGTCAATCGAATATTAAACCCAGTTCAGTTATTGCTAAGTTACCATAAAATTTTTTGACTGTAGAGAAACTTTGTGTTTTTGGAATAGATTCTGTTAGTAAATGAGAAAAGAGTAATTGCCAGCACCAAGGTCTTAACACAGTCATCCTAGAAGGAATGCTCATAGCGTTCTGTTAACATGCATCTATTGAGGTAATAGAGTATCTGTGTGCTCCTCCGTGGGTATTATAAAGATTTCTAATGCTGTTTTCATTCTACATATATCATTAGAAAAGAAACAGGAACTTGTTAAAAATACCTGAATCAACATTATCAGTGGTTTTCATCACAAGTCATTTTAGTAGACACACCACAGCAAAAGTTGTGATTAGTCTGAATACAAGACCCAGAGAACAAACTTACGGAGTACAGTCAAAGACGCTGTAGCAGAGCACTCCCCATGGTAATTCTTTGCTTTGACTGTGTATTTTCCGGTGTCACTCACTGCTGCATTTCGAATCTCAAGAGAATATATGTTTTTAGAGCGTGTTACTCTTATGTGCGATGAAATGGCAATCTGAAGAGGGGGAAAAAATGGTTTCATTAAAATCAGTTTTATGAATAGTTCTATTTTTTTCAATTAAGTATATATAAAAAAATACTTACAGGTTGATTATTCTTAAACCACTCAAGTTCAGGAGAAGGATCCCCAGAAACTTCACAGGTGAACAATACATCTTGTCCTTCATTGACATTTTGAGACTTAGGCTGCATTATAAATGCTGGTGCATTGGAGCGCTCTTTAGAAAAGGTCAAAACGTACTGGCATTTAACAATGCCTTCATCAGTTTTACCTTCACAGGTGAGTATACCTTCATCTTTATTACTGGCCTTCTTGATAGTTAGTGTGTGATCACTTCCAGAAACACCGTATCTGTAATCATCTGAATTTCTCAGCTCCATTCCATTCAGCACCCATTTTACTTCAGAGGCACCAGGAATGTTGGCTTTCAGTGTCACTTTCTGTCCTTCAGACACTGTCATTTTAGTTGAAGAAGCTTTAATTTCTGCTTTCAAGTGTTTGATGTCTTCAGTAACAATTGACTTTTTAATGACTTCTTGAACTGCTGCTTTTTCTTCAGTTGCCACTGCTGATTTCTTCTGGGTAGAAACTGTAAGCACCTCATCTTCTTTCTGAACTGGTTTATGAGTTTCAGATACAGCTCTTACTTGGGAATGGATATTTCTAAATACTTGGCCAGTAAACTGGAAGTTAGTTTTTGAAACGCCTCCTTCCCCAATAATTTCACAGGTGTATTCTCCTTTATCAGATTCTGTGAGCTCATGGATTTTGAGCTCGTAAGTGCCATCTGCTGCATAATGAAACTTGAAATGATGGTCTTCTTTCAGTTTTTTGCCATCCTTATACCAAGCCACTTCTCTGACACTTAAAACACTACTTTCAACTGCACAGGATAACTTTACCTTATCTCCAAGAGTTTCTGCTTTCAGATGCTCTTTTATCTTTGGTGGAGAAGCAGTTGGTAATTGTACTTTCTCTGCTGGTACTGTTTTGTCTGCAGGTGGTGACTTTGCTTTTGGGGGCCTGCTAATGGGTTCAGGGGATTTCACTCGTTTAGGTGACTTAACTGGCTCTGGAGACTTTACATGAGGCTCAGGAGATTTGATTGTTGGAGGTGATGTAATTGTTTTTTCAGGAATTTTTGTTCTTTGAATGGTCAAAGTAAAATGTGCTTCCTGTCTTCCTTCAGAATTTTCCACCACAACAGTGTAACTTCCTTCATCTGACATCTGGACCGAAGAAATTTCAAAGGTAGATTTGTACTGTGTTCGTGTTACTTGGAAGCGCCTTGAAGAAACAATGGGTTGACCTGCACGGAACCATGTTATTATTGGTGCTGGTTCGCCATCAACGTCGCAGGAAAATCTTGCACTCTCCCCTTCAGAAACCGTGATTGACCGTGGCTTTGTAAGGATTGTTGCCGGTAGAGTGCTTTTAAATGCCTTGTGTACAGTCCTTTCTTCCAATGATTTTTCTTCGGCTGCAGTGATTTTTTCTTCAGAAGAAGCATAGTGTTCATACGATAAAAGTGATTCTCTTGTTGCTGACATTTCTGATTTGACCTCTCTTACTGAGGAACTTGCTTCTGTAGCAGATGCTTTCTTAAATGAGGAGATTGCATATGCCTCTGTTTTTGTCAAGTCTGGTAAAATTGACCTTGGTACTTCTTCATCTCTCCGCTGGGAGGAGTATGTAGTGTAATCTCCTCCAGTAACATCTAGTGTTGCATAATCAGAGCATTCCCCTTTGTAGTTTGTGCATACAGCCCGGTATGTTCCACTGTCATCAATGTGGCAGTCAAGAATCTCCAGAGTTAATACACCGCTGGTATTAGTGAAATGTATCTTACTGCTCTCCTGGAGCTCAATACCGTTGTGGTACCACTTCACTTCAGCAGTTGGTTTTGACTGGACATTTAGAATGAACCTGGTATTATGGCCACACGGTACCCGGTGTGAGCGCATTCTCAGGGTAATGCGAGGAGCATGGTCAAGGGTGAAAGGCTGCTGAGTTAGAACTTCGTACTTCCTTTCCATAGTTTTCTGAGTTTTCAAAGCAGATTTCATGGACTCATATCTAGAAAATATATCAAATCTTGCCATCCTCTCAAACCGAGAGAGTGATCTTTCACTAGAAACTGGGCTAGGTGAGCGTGGTCGAGTTCTCTCTGGTGTTGGGGATCTTCTCTCACTTTCTTCAGGAGGCCGTGAGCGAGGCCTAATTAATTCAGATACAGGCCGCATCAACTCTATGTAAGTTGGAGAAAGAGATCTTCTTCTCCTTAGTAATCTAGAGGGGGGTGAAAATTCTCTGTGAACGTGTTGCACCATTTCTATTTCTTCTTCTTCTTCGGATGTGATCTCAGTTATTTCTCTTTCCCTCCTTCTCCTGAGTCTACTCTTTTCCTCCTCTGCCATATATTCAAGCTCACTCCTATATTCAGAGAGCCGTTGAGCAGTGCCGACAGGACGGAGCAATTCTTCATCCTCTCTTTCAGCCATTATTCTTTGCTTTTGCTTAGGTGGTCTGTAGGCAGCCCTGTCATGGCGTTGACGAAGCTCTGCATAGCTTGCAGTCGTCTCAGCTTTAACTGGGATGTGATAGCTTGAATACCTCAGCTCTCTTTTTCTTTCTTCCTCTGAACTGACCTGTGCTCCTGCAGTAGAATACCGAAGTGCAGACAGTTCAAAGCGTGGAGGGCTTCTACTTGGTGGGGAAGCAGAAAAGCCTAACTCCAGCTCTTCTTCAAGGCGCAACCTTTCCTCTTCAGTTCTCTTCATGGCTAAATAGTCATCAATAGGCAGGAGTAATTCCTCATCAGACAGGTCACCAAGTGACCGTCTTCTTGGTCTATAGTAATATTCATAGTCTGGAGATGGGCTACGCCGACGTGCTGGTCTCACTGTTTCAAGATCGTCTTGTGTTAGCTTTGGTATGCGCCATTTAGGCTTATACTGATCAGAAATGCGTGGCAGTGGCATCACATAGAATTGTTCCCATCTGGAAAGACGTATGCGTTTCTGGCGTTTCTGTACAGTTCTCTCAAGTTTTCCTGGCATTTCATACTGGTCTCGCAGCCTCTTGTACCACTTCATGTCTGACAGAGGCACAAAGTGTTTAATGTTTTGGTCTTCCTCAAGAGTAGTGCGCACATGTTTGCGAGGCTCTGGGACCTCGTATGGCATACGAAGTCTTCTTTCTTCCTTCTTTTCTTCTTTCTTAATTTCATATTCACCTTTGACAGTCTTAGTGCTAACAGCTGGTTTATATAAGATAGCAGCTTCTCTGAGAGCCTCTTGTGCAGTTTGTGTCAGTGGAACGGCTTCAACCCCAGAAAGGATTTCTGCCATTCGTAAGGTCTTGTCAATTTGCCTCTGTACGTGCTTCTCCCGCTCTTCTTCAGTCTTGTACTCACGCTTGACGTATTTCACGCGTTCAACTTTTAGATAAGCTTGACAGCTTGTAGATCCAGCACTGTTCGTAGCAGTAACTCTGTAATAACCACTGTCTTCCGGTAAAGTATCTCTGATATGCAAAGCATAATAATCTAAACCTTCATGAATTATATCAAAGTTAGGACCAAAGGATAGAGGCTGACCATCTTTCTCCCATACCAGCGTTGGTTTTGGTACACCAGATACCCTGATCTCAAAACTGACATTTTGGCCTTCCTGGCATTCTGCATTTGCCAGCAGTCTTTTAAACATTGGCCTTAGTGTGGCATCTGCTGGAGGTGGATGTGGAATCACAGTCAGCTTAGCTTTGCAGCTGTCTTCACCGTATTTATTACGTGCCACAATACTATATTCAGCATCATCTTCTTCAGTGACGTTATTGATGATGAGTTGATAAAGACCCTTGTCTGATTCAAAAGTATACTTCCTGTCATCATCACCAGGTTTGATTTTCTGGCCTGATTTGAACCATGTTAAGCGAGGTTCTGGGTGAACTGTTATAGTTACTCCGAACCTGACATTTTCTCCAATGTATGCAGTGCGATTATACAAAGGCAGAGTAAATTCTGGTGGACGCTCTAATAGTCTCATAGTATCAACCCGTCGTTTAACTTTCCTAACAGTTCTGCATCTATAATGCTCAGAAATTTCTCTCACACCTTTAACAAAAAGTTCTGCATAAGAGCTGTCTTCACCGTAGTCGTTTACTACCTTGCATCTGTAGGTACCATCATCGGATTTAGAAACATCTTTGACATACATGGTTGCCACACCTTCTTCGTATTTGATTTCATATTTCTCACTGCTTTCTAATTGCCTCATACCAAAGTACCATGTGACTTGTGTGGCCTGATCATAGTTTTCAATCCTACATACATATTTGGCATGCCCTCCTTCTTCTGTAACTGCATGCTTTATCTGCCCAGCAATGGGACCAATGTCTACTGGTGCAACTTTAACTTTAGCCACTGTTATGCCTTTCTGAGATCTAATTGCACCTCCAGAGGAAATGCGAGCTACTGACACGACTGTGTTCCACTCCTTCTTCACCAGAGTTTGGTAGTAACGCCTGTGCCTCAAGGTCTTGATTGCTTTAGTGCTGGTCTTTTCTGTCTGCTGTTTTAGCCACACGTGGTTAAGAGCTTCAGCAGCTGTCATCCGAGCTTTTCTTTCCTTTACTAGTAGGCGATCAATGAAGTCCATGGCCTCAACGCTTATGTCTTTGAATGCTTCATCATCAAAGTTGTACTCAGCATTTAGAATATTTTCAATAACTTGTTGGTTTGTTTCAGCAATGAAAGGATTAATGCCACTGAGAAGTATGTACGTTAAAGCACCAACCGACCACATGTCAGTAGCTGTGCTGACCAAATCATGATGATGTACTTCAGGTGCATAATATTCAGGAGAAGTGAACTGGAGTCTAAAGCTGTCACCAGGCTTCAGTTGTCTGGCTTGACCAAATTCAACAATTTTAATTACAGAGCTTCTTCTTGTGAAGTAAATAATATTGTCTGGTTTAATATCAAAATGTCCAATGCTCTGGCGATGTAAAAATTCTAGTGCGTCACAGACCTGGCGTACATAACTTACTATTTCTCTTTCATTAAGTTCAAATGAAGCTGTGCTGATTCTTTCAAAGATGTCAACTCCAGAAATGAATTCAAAGATCATGACCAATTCTTCTAGGCTCTCAAATGATTCATGAAGATACAGGATATTTCGGTGCCTGGACATGTTTAGAATGGAAATTTCTTTCTTTACCAAAACTTGGTCAGCACCCTTTACTTTGACAAACTTGGCCAGGTAAGTCTTTTTTGAAACTGCCTCAACACAGCGGTGTGCAATGCCAAACTGCCCACGTCCAAGCTCTTCTGCAATCATGTATTTGTCATAGAGTTCCTTTGTAGAATAGTGAGCTGCTTTAACTGTGGTGACTTCTCTGGTCTCATCAACTTCTTCATCATAGTTCATCACTCTGGTTTTATCTTCCTTTGTTATAATGGGATCAGTAGGATCAGAAGGCTGGCTTTGGCCAAACTTGTTTTCTGCAATTACACGGAACTGGTAGGTGGTCTTGCCAAATAGGTTCACCACTGTATATCTTGTATCACGAGCTTGTGCAACACGAATCCATCGCTCTGCTGTTGTGGCACGTTTCTCAATAATGTAGTTTATTATTCTGCTTCCACCATCAGTAGCTGGTTCATTCCAGGTTAAATTGACTGAATCCCTTGAAACGTCAGTTACCTTCAGACCTCTTGGTGGATCAGGCACATCAGCCACATCTAATTCGACTGTTTTTTGATCGATTCCAAATCTGTTTTTGGCACAAACAATGTAAAACCCTGCATCTTTTCTGTCAACACCATTTGGGAAAACAAGAGATGTGAACGATCGTGTAACAATGACTTGGTAGTGTCCATTAGTATCAATGAGGTCTTGTCCCTTCTGCCATGTGATCACAGGGTGAGGCTTTCCGCTGAATGGAATCTTGATGCTCACTACTTCCCCTCGAAGGGCATGAACAGCTCCCATGCCTTCCAGGTTTTTGGGCAAGTGAATCTTTGCAGGAACTGGAACAGAAAGAGGAAGAAAAAATAACACATGACCAAAAGCACATGAGAAGAGCACCAATAGTCTAAATATTCAAAGCTTAAAAAGAATTTGTCTTAGGAAACAAGACTCTTCATTCACCTTCAACATCCAAAGAAGCAGTGCCAGACACAGAACCTCCTTGGTTGGTAGCTCTAACTTGATATACTGTGGCATCATCATCAGTTACATTTGTGATGACCAGCTGATGATATCCACCCTTGAATTCTGTTATCTTGATCTTTTCACCGTCTGGCATGATTTCTTTGCCCTGTCTATACCATTTGACAATTGGCTTAGGATGACCAGTGACTTTGCAGACAAATGTGGCATTGGCTTGAAATTTCACATTCAGATTCCTTAGTTCTTCCTTGAAATGTGGAGCTTGAATTGGTACATCAGATTTTGGAATGACTGGTTGTGATACCTCACTCCACTCACTTTCACCGCCAAGATTTTCACATTTTACACGGAACTCATATTCAAGACCTTCAATAAGATCTTTCACAGAATAGACCGTTTCACGAATTTCATCTGTTGTTACAGAAATCCACTTGTTTTGTTTTTTCTCACGCTTCTCAAGATAGTAAGTTCTAATCTTTGCACCGCCATCACTTGCAGGTGGCTTCCATGAGACAACACAAGAATCCTTTGTGACAGCACTTGCTACTGGCTGACCAGGTTGCCCTGGTTTTTCTGTAAAGAATAAGAAAGTTCAAAGACTGAAGTGAGCTTGCCTTTTTGATTACAGGGGCATTCAAAAATTTGTATTTTGATGTCCACTTACCAAACGGAGGCTTCATAACAACAACTGATGAAACCTCCAGTGCTTCACTAATGCCATATGTATTCTGAGCAGAAACACGGAAATAATAGCCTGCGTTTTCAGTTAGGTTAACAATTCTACAGGTTGTGCCTGAAATGCTTGAAGATACAAGTTGCCATTCTGCTCCTTCCTTGGCTTCACGTTTCTCTATGATGTAATTTGTTATCATAGCACCTCCATCATCCTCCGGTGGTTTCCAGCTTATCACAACAGAATTCTTCAGTATAGACTCTATAACAATTGGCCCTACTGGTTTATCTGGCTTATCTGTAATAGAAAAAGCACAACATTTTTAGTTATTTTGCCAGTAAATATTTGAGATATCCACAAGAATTCTGAAAATAAAATTAATTACCTTGTATCTCCACATTAAGTACAGTGTCAACCGTTCCAAATGTGTTACTGAGCTGCACTTTGTATTTCCCAGCATGAGTCTTGTGCTGGACATTCTTAATAGCGAGATGAGTATAATGCTCTGTGTTCTCAATATTAACTGTTTCCGATCCTCTCAATGGTTTGTTGCTGTGGAACCAAGTTATTGCTGGCACTGGTCGGCCAATATATACAACGTGAAGGCGGAGGGTGCCACCTGCACCTGCATAGTATTTTTCTTTCAAAGGGAAGCCAGGGTGGAACTGAGGAGGAGCCTGCAATAATAACTTGCCACTAGTTTCAATTTCTCCCACATCATTGGTAGCCATACAAGTGTAGAGACCTTCGTCCTCCTGTTCGTCTGTTAGTACTGTCAGTGTATGATTGCGTCCATCAGATGACATTTTATATTTTCGGCTTTGCACCAGTTCTTTGCCAAAGCGGTACCATTTAATGTCAGGCAAAGGTCTCCCAACAATCTGGCACGTCAGCTGAGCTGCTTCACCCAGTTTAGTTGTAACATCCTGCATTTCTTTTTTTATGGCAGGTGCTTCTCCAGCTACAACAAAGAAAATTAAAATATGATGAAGATGACTATGAAATTTTCCTCTATTACTATATTACTGGAAATTAATTTTCATTTATATTTGTGACTCATACTTGAAAGGCTGTGCTTTAGGACAGTCATGTCAGCAAATAACACGTAAAACAAATGGGCAGCATGTTAAGTGCTGCACCATAGTTTATGACACAGCAAATGACAACAATATATTTTTGCTTACATGTTAATTTAGTTTTCACTGCCATAGCAGTCCTTCGAGGTCTGCTGAGGCCGGTCTGATTTTCTGCAAAAACACGGAACTCATATTCTGTGGCCTCTAGTAAACCTCCTACTGTAAACTGCCTGTCCTTGATGCGTTCTTTATTGCACTTTTTCCAGGTGCTTTCTCCAGACTGGCGATATTCAACCCAATAGCCAAGGATCTCTTTGCCACCATCACTTTCAGGTCGTTCCCATTCTAATGTAATGCTGTCCTTAGATATAGAAGTGATCTCAATTTCTCCAGGTTGGCTTGGTTTGTCTGAAAATTAAAATAGATACAGAAAATAAATTTCTCTCTAAATGTCGCCAAGTTGCTCTTCAGAAGACCTGTTAATTCAAACATTTCCTTACCAAATGGATCCTTGCATACAACCGGTTCAGAAGCAGGACTTGCTTCACTTTCACCAATGTCATTTTGAGCAATGATACGGAATTGATATTCAGCATCTGGAACAAGTCCTGTGACTGTGTACATTGTAGTGGTAATCTGTGTTTTATTATGCCGGACCCATTTTTCTGTAGATGTCTCTTTACGTTCAATGTAGTAGCCAGTCACACGAGAACCACCATCATCTTTAGGTCTGGACCAGGACAGGTTGACAGAACTCTTTGTAACATCAAGCACTTCAGGTGGGTTGTTTGGAGGCTCTGGAGGATCTGTTAATAATTATAATAACAAAAATAATAGAAATAATAGTGACATAGCATTAAAACATTTGCATATACTAATGCTAAGGAACCATAATATAGTAATTAAAAATTATTTTAAAAAATTATAATCTAAAAGAGGGCTTACTTAGAGGTGTCTTTGGTACTGCTGGTTCTTCAGATTTGAGAGATTTGCTAATACCAAAATGGTTTTCAGCAGAAACACGGAAGTGATATTCCACGTTTTCTTTGAGGCCTTTCACCACTAGCGATGTTCCTTTCACTCTAGAGTCAACGGTGTACCAGGCAGTCTTTGGTACTTCTCGTCTCTCAACAATATAACCTAGGATGTCTGCACCACCATCATCTGTAGGTGGTCTCCAGCTTACTCTGACAGAACGAGCTTGTATATCATCATACTCAAGTGGCCCTTCTGGTGGATTTGGAATGCCAATCACTCTGACTTTAATGTACACAGCTTTTTTGCCACACTTATTTTCAAGTGCCAAATCATAGGTGCCTGAATCTTCTCTTTCTGCATCTTTGATCACAAGTTCTGTGTGAGTGTCAGAAGTCGCAATCATGGCCCTCTTGCTGATGTCGTGTCCTTCTTTTGTCCATTTACATATTGGGATGGGCTTGCCCTTGATTGGTATTGTAAGCCTGATAACTCCACCTTGTCTCACCATGAGACCTTCCTGGTATTTTTCATCAAGTTCATAGTCAGGATATTCTGTAAACAAAATTAACACATCATACTCTGTCTGTTTCACAGGTAATACCATACATGCTTTAGGCAAATACTCTCATAGGACAACTTTCATTGAGGGTTGAGACTTGAAGTGTCTTACCAAGAAAATCTGTTATTTTGACGGTTCCTGGCACATCAGCAGGTTCTCCTGGCCCGCCAGCATTACAGGCTAGCACACGGAATCTGTACTCTGCGCCTTGGGGGAGATGTGTCAAGGTGTATTCACGAATCTTGGTTGGAGTGGTATTGCATTTGGTCCATTCAAATTGATCAACCTTCTGCATCTCAATTAAGTAGCCAGTAACTTTAGAACCACCTTCATCTTCTGGTGGACTCCAAGCCAGGGAGACAGATGTTCTTGTAGTATCAGTGACTCTTGGATTCTGAGGTTTACCTGGAGGAGCTGGAAGAGAAAATCAGATGAGGGGGATGAGATTTTTTGTAATGAATATTTAAAAGATATAACAAATGCTAACTTGCAACCATATGATCTGTATTAAGTCTATAGGATTTACACATGAAAACTTAAAATGAAATCATTTTGCTGGTATTTTCTTGGGTTTCTCCAGTCAGAATCTAATTTGTTAATACACTTAGATAAATTTCCAAATTGAAAAAAAAGTGTAAATTTTGCTAGTATAATTCTCTTCTGCCATAATGTGCTTAATCTATGTAGGAAATTACTTACCAATTGGATCTCTGGCGACAACAGACTTAGAAGGACGGCTGGGTTTCCCGGTGCCTCTGGCATTGATTGCTGTGACTCGGTGTTCATACTCTAATCCTTCAACCATCCCAGTGGAACGGTAACGAGTCATAGTAACTGGAACTTTATTTACACGGATCCATCTATCTGCTCTAATTTCTTTCCGTTCCACAATATAACCAGTAATCTGTGAGTCACCATCATCTTCTGGAGGATACCAAGTTAATGTCATGCCATCTCGAGATACATCAAACACTTCTGGAGTGCCAGGAGGACCAGGAATACCTTTAAAAACATAAAGAAGTAGTGAAGAAAGTGTCAAATGTTTCTACACATTAGTAATATGCAATGTATTGTGAATGACAATGTAATATCAATTTCCTATGAAATTCTTTTTATCAGCAGATACCAAAGTGCTTTACAAACTAGGTCAGTAAAATGCTCCTGTTTTTGTAATGGAGTAAGGCAATTTTTCAAGACTAATGGTAGACCTGAGCAGAAAATCCAGGTTTACCATCTAGGTTCTGTGCAGTGCATCTAAATATACCTATATAGATTTATAGAGGGCATTTTTATCCATAAATACAACAGGACTACTTGCATCATAATGTACCATTTTATCTGGCAAAAGGAAGTAGTAAGATCTAGAAAAATCTTATCTATATGTGGACATAGAGCCTATTTAAATATACATACATAAAAATTCAGACTTACGGATTCGGCTCTTGCATTCTATAATTTCAGACTGCAGGTAAGATCCTATTCCAAAGCGGTTTGTAGCAGCCACACGGAACACATATTCTGCACCTTCAACAAGTCTGGTGAACTTAAACGTTGTCCTTGTTACTGACTCTGAAACTGGCAGCCATCCAGGACGGTGAGCATCACGCTGTTCTACCACATAGCCACTAAGGGTAGCTCCACCATCCAGCTCAGGTGGCTCCCAGGAGATGGTTACATAATTTGAATCAATTTCATCAATTCGGATAGGTCCAATGGGTGGTCCAGGTTTGTCTAGAAAAAAAAGAAAAAGAAAAGGTAGAGAAAAGGAATCACATTGCTGATGTAACAAAGTTCAGACAGCGAAAGATAACGGACAATTATTTTCTTAAATCCTTACCAAGGATTATAACCTTTATTGTATCAGTAACTGTTCCAGTTGTGTTCTTCAGTTCAAGTGTATACTCTCCAGTGTCATGTATGGTGGTCTCACGCACAGTTATTTTAGCCATTTTGGCAACAGTCTCCATTTTGATGCGTTCTGATTCTTTTAGTTTAGAACCAGCAAAGAACCAAGATGCAGCTGGAGGTGGTCGTCCTTCAATTGGAATAGCTAACTCAATGGGTTTGCCAGCAGGTACGTGAATTGTCTTCTGAGGTATTCCAGCTAAGTCAATTCTTGGTAGAACTAAGAAAAATGAATAATTGATATGTTAAATATCCATTTTAGAAATATCGCATTCATTTGGTGTAAGCATCACCCTGTTGTTTTTGACAGTAGAGACCTACCTTTTTGGTCTTGCACTGTCACTGCTGTGACAATCTCTCGTGGTTCTGACAATCCCTTCTGATTCTGTGCTCTGACCCTGAACAAGTACTGTTCACCTTCATTAAGAGAGATAATTGTATGCTCGTAGACAGTAGGTTTCAGTGTCACTACCTTCAACCATCTTTCTGTTCCAGCTTTGCTGGCCTCAATAACATAGCCAGTTAATCTGCTACCACCATCATGTGGTGGTTTCTCCCATGCAAGAGTAACAGTTGATTTAGTGGTGTCAATCACTTCAAGTTTTTGTGGTACCATAGGGACATCAGATACTAGTACTGCATCAGATGTTTCACAAGCTTCACCAATGCCGTAAATATTTTCTGGTAGTACTCTGAAATAATACAAAGCTCCTTCTAGAAGTCCAGTAATTCTATAAATTGTCTTGCTGCATTTGATAGTGACAGTCTTGTAAGCTCTCATAGAAGCCTCACGTTTCTCAATTATATAATTGTTGACTGGGGCTCCACCATCAATGGTTGGGATATCCCAAGTAAGTGTCACAGAATCTTTTGATACTTCCTTAATTCTCACTGCAGCTGGTGGACCAGGTGTATCTAAAACAGACAAAAAATATTTATTATTTTTTCCCTCTAGATCCTTTCCCATTACAGTCAATGACTGCTTCTGCATAAAAAAAGCAACACTGGGATTTGATTTATAAACTAGCACAGCTTTAGAAACTATGTATTTTCCTTTGGAGTAGACTATTTCTCTAACTTCCCAAACATTCTTATGTTACCTAAACTGCAGACATCCTTTGGAATTGAATGACTTTCTTATTCCTGAGCAATGTGCGCTATGAGTGATGTAATGGCCATATACAATTGTAGCAGCACTTACCATACACTTTTACAGAAATAGTTGCAGATTTTTTTCCTGATTGATTTTCAGCCTCAATGACGTATTTTCCAGCATCATACCGGTTAACTTTATCCACAATAAGCAGACTGTAGCTGTCTGTAGTATCAATAATAGCTCGACTTACAAGGTCAACACCCTGCTTGCTCCATGTGATTACAGGAGCAGGTCTGCCAGATACAGAAACCATTAAGCGCAGGGAACCACCAGCTCTGACTGTAACTGTCTTCTTCAGATCATCAGCAAGCTCAAGCTCAGGTATTTCTGGTGAAGGGTGTAAGAAACATGGAATTAATTAATCTTTTAGTAGTTCTAAAGGAAAATATAACTATTCCTTAAAATATATGTTGTTTTCAAATTACCTATTCTTTCCACAGGTTCTATTTCTGCTGACGATTCACTAAATTCACTCATACCATTCACATTTGTAGCAGCAACTCTGAATTGATATTTCTGTGCTGTTTTAAGACCAGTCACAGTGAACTCAGCATTCCTCAGGGTGGCAGTTGTATGTGGCCGATACCACTGTTCAGTACCTTCTTCTTTCATTTCAAGAACATAGCCTAAGATGTCAGCACCACCGTCATATGTGGGCTTTGACCATGCTAAACTTATGCTGTGTTTAGTAGTATCCACAACTCTCGGAGCTGAAGGTGATGCAGGAGTATCTTTGAAAAAGAAGAAAATGCATTTCACATTGGTGCAGGAAANGATCATATATGGTTTTCGGTATCTTAGTCAAAATGTCAACACGGGTTTATGCTCCATTATTATAAGTGAATATTAAAATATGTTTTAAATGCTGTAACTTACATGATGGTTCTTTACATAGCATGTACTGTGAAGCTTCACTAGGCTCACTGTTCCCAGCAGCATTCACTGCAGTGACACGGAACTGGTACTGGCTGCCTTCCATGAGACCAGTGACTTTCAGTCTGGTATCATAAATAGTGTAATCTCTGTTCACTCGTGTCCAGCGCAGACTTTTCTTTTCACGTTTGTCCACAAGATAGTCCTTAATCTCACTGCCACCATCTGATTCTGGTTTTGTCCACTGAATAATGATATGTTCCTTGCCGACACTTACTTCTTCAGGAGCACCAGGCTGTGTTGGGATAGCTGTTTTTTTTAAAAAGTGAAAAAAAAATTATTTAACAAATTGTTTATC
Source organism: Eurystomus gularis (assembly GCA_013400335.1). Taxonomy (NCBI): domain Eukaryota; kingdom Metazoa; phylum Chordata; class Aves; order Coraciiformes; family Coraciidae; genus Eurystomus; species Eurystomus gularis. The sequence goes on from VZZY01021042.1 coordinate 95,555, forward strand.
TATGAAAAATATTCCACAAATTCTGATGCATAAGGGAAGGTAGTAACACTCACTGAAAGCATTCCTGGCAATCACAGGTTCTGATTCAAGTGGAATACCTGGTCCATATTTGTTGACAGCTCTCACACGGAAGATGTATTCATTATTTTTAATAAGTTTTGTTACCACATATGATAAAGTCTGGCATTCAGCCTCAACAATGACCCAGTGAAGTCTGCTGGTTTCACGCCTTTCTACGATATAGTGGGTGATTTGTGCACCTCCATCTTCCTCAGGAATGTTCCATGCCAGAGTACATTTCTCTTCTGTCACTCTGCTAACTGTGATTTTACCTGCGCATGGACCTGGTGAATCTGGGTGGAGATGAAAACAGGTATTGTTATTAGCAGCTAAGGAAAAGTGTCTCACTCTTATTGAAAAGAATGTGGAGGGTTTAGTAAACTAAGTATGAATATTAATCATGGGATACATACCAAGCACTTTGACAAGAACAGAAATTTGTTTCATCCCACTGGCATTTTTAACTGTTAGAGTATATTTTCCACTATCACTTCTGTCACAGAACTTGATAATTGCAATGGCTCGTTTGCTGGTATATTGCAGAGATATCTTTTCACATAGATCCAATTCCCTGTCACCTTTGGACCAGAAGACTTTTGGTTCGGGTTTCCCACCAATGGCTGCATCAAGAACAAGATCTGATCCAGCCCTAATGGTCACAACTTCTCCCTGCAGCCTGGCATCAAGTTCAGCCTTTGGTGGTGCTGTCATAAGGAAAAAAGATATTTAAAAAAATTACATGGCAGTACTAAAAATAGAACATTATGTTTTTCAATGTTCCAAGTGAATACTTACAGTATTCATCTTTGCAAATAACAGCACCAGTTGATTCAGATCCTTTGCTAATCACACCAGCAGCATTCTTTGCTAGTACACGGAATTCATATGCTTCATCTTCACTAAGAGCTGTCACAGTAAAAAAGTTTTCTGAGACAATGGTATAATTGCATTTCAGCCAGCGTCCATCACCAGATTCATTATATGGTTTGCGCTCTATAATATATCCGATAATTTTGCTTCCACCATCATAAAGGGGTGCTGACCAGCTCAGTGACACTGTGGATCTGGTAACATCTGTTACTTCTGGTCTTCCTGGTGGATCTGGAGGAATAGAACAGAAAAATGAGAAATGTGATTCTATTTTAGCTTAAATAAAAACATAAATCTAAAAGCAATACTTACCAACTGGATTTTGGGCCACTATGGGTCTGGAAGCTTCACTAGCTTTGCTAACACCTGCAGCATTTAGAGCATAGGTTCTGAATTGATACTCTAGGCCTTCCACCAAGCCCATGACTTTGTAGTTGCATTCACAGCATGGCACTTTGTTCTCCTTCACCCAAAGGATGGTGTTGCGCTCCTTCTTTTCAACCCAATATCCAATGACTTTGCTGCCACCATCATGATAGGGTTCCTCCCAGCGAATGGCCATAGCAGTTGCAGACACAGAATAGACTTCTGGCCTTGAAGGTGGGCTTGGTGGGACTAAACACAAAAAAGAAGGGGAGGAAAATGTTAGTTGTTACAAATACCCCAGCTGGAGAAAAAGAACAAATTTTAAAAAGTGTTTCACTTACCAAATGGATGCTCAGCAACTATTGTTTTTGATTCAAGGGGTTTGCTCACGCCAAATCTGTTTTCAGAGCTTACTCGAAAACTGTACTCTTGGTATTTTGTGAGATGAGTGACTTTGATTTGTGTACGTTTCACACTGGAATTTACCAGCTGCCATGCTGTTGTACCAGATTCACGTTTCTCTACAATGTAGTTCGTAATGTCACTGCCACCATCATCTTCAGGTTCTTTCCAGGTCAACACACAGGATTCAGCAGAGACAGATGATATTTCAATTGGGCCGGTGACAGGACCTGGCCTTCCTATGACTACCACTGTGACAGTAAATGTTTTCACACCAGCAGTGTTTTCAAGTGTGAGGTAGTATTTACCAGAGTCACCTCGCATACTGTCCTTTACAGTCAGTGTGGTTCTGTCTTTAGTTGTCTTGATGGTCACTCTCTCAGTTTCCTTCAGCCTCATTTCCTCAAGTTTCCATGTCACTTTTGGAGCTGGGCGCCCACTGATTGGTATATCAATAGTAAAGGTGCTTCCAGCCTTGCATGTTATGAGCTGCCTGCTTATTTCACTGAGATCTGCTGTTGGTTCAATCTGTGGCTCCTTAATAATAACAGAAGAGAAAGCTTCTCTTGGCTCACTGTAGCCAGCATCATTCTTTGCTTTGACCCGGAACTCATATTCAGTGTTCTCCACAAGGCCTTCAACAGTGAAAGTAAGTTGTTTAGTTTGTCCAGCTTCAATCCAGGAGTCAGATCCTTTTTGTTTCATTTCAAGAAGGTATCCAGTAACACGGCTACCACCATCGTGATCAGGTTTAAGCCAAGCTAAAACTACAGAAGATTTGGTTGTATCAACAATATCTAGTCTCTTAGGTGGAGCCGGTTCTTCTGTGGCTACAACTGGTTCTGTTAATTCACAGGGTTCACCTACACCATATTCATTTTCCGCTGACACTCGGTAGTAATATGGCACACCTTCTGCCAGATCAGTGACCTTAAAGATTTGTCGAATGCATTTTGAACTCACCACTTGCCAACTACGACGGCTTGCTTCCCGTTTTTCCACAATGTAGTGATGGATACGTGAACCGCCATCCAGAACAGGAGCATCCCACATTAACGTAATAGATCCTCGAGTCACATCTTTAAATGTAATAGGACCTGGTGGACCAGGCGTGTCCAAAACCTTGACAGTAAATGTAATAGACTTACTTCCGCTGTTGTTTTCCACAGTAAAGACATACTTGCCAGCATCATTTCTGTTGCATTCCTCCACAGTCAATGTGCTGAATGAATCAGTTGTTTGAATATCAGCACGCAGGCTAAGATTAGCATCTGCTTTGGACCACACAGCAGTAGGGACAGGTCTTCCAGAGAAGGCAATAAATAGACGAATGCTTGCACCTGCTCTTACAATATGAGTCTGCTTGAAGTTTGCATCAATATCAATTTCAGGTGCAGAAAGCCTGTCCACAGTTTGAACTGAAGCGGGAACTTCACAGCTTTCTCCTTTGCCGGCACCATTGACAGCACTAACTCTGAATTTATAGTGTTCTCCTGCCTCCAAATCAACAACGGTGTATTTAGTAGCAATAACAGTCTCTGCATTGACTTTCTGCCATGCTTCAAGATCAGCTTTGCACATCTCAATGATGTATCCAATTATTTCCATGCCTCCGTCAAAAACTGGCTTGGTCCACTCTAAGCTTACACTACTCTTCGATGTATCTGTTACCTTTACAACATTAGGAGCACTTGGTGGGCTGACTGGTTCTCTACATTTAATCAGCTTTGAAACATCACTTGGAGGCCCAACTCCTGCAGCATTTTCAGCCATGACATGGAATTCATATTCATTGCCTTCAATAAGGCCAGTTACTCTGTACCTGTTCTCAATAATAGGCCTCTTACTGGATACTTTAACCCAGCGCATGCTCTTCTTTTCTCTCCTTTCTAGAATATACTCATTTATCTCACTTCCACCATCTGATTTTGGTCTTGCCCATGTAAGTGTGATACTGTCTCCTGTTACATTTGTAGGCTCTGGAGTTCCTGGTGCATCAGGGAGAGCTAAAAAAAGAAAAATGTCATTAGGAGGACAAGATGGTAACTCCACAGTTATTTCTACAGAATGAGGTGGAAACTTACTGTAAGGTATTTGTGCAGTAACTGGATCAGACTCCAATGGTCTGCCCACTCCAAATTTGTTCACTGCAGAGACACGGAACTGGTACTCATTGCCCTTAATCAGTTTAAGTGCTGTGTAGCTGCAAGCTTCACATTTATCTTCGACTAATGCCCAAGCAATCCTGCTGGTTTCACGTTTTTCAATTATGTAGTGGGAAATAGAAGCGCAGCCATCATTAGCTGGAGGCTCCCACCACAATGTGACTTTTTCTCCAGTAATGTTTGTGAATCGTATTGGTCCACCAACTTTTCCTGGTGTGTCTGCAATTTTAAAGGTTCAGAATTATAATTTGCTGGCACTTAGAATAAAACATTATTTCAAAGGAGCATGCTGAAAGTGTTTGGTACAGCACCTTGTATTCTGAAGGTAATATCTTCTCGTTTAGTGCCTGATGCATTTTTGGCTTCTACTGTGTACACTCCACGATGATCCCGGGTAGCATCTCTGATGAAGATTGTACTATATCCAATAGCTGTAGTTATTTCTATATTTGTTATTTTCTCAATCTCCTTACCATCCTTAAACCATGTCACTTTAGGTACTGGACGTCCCTTGATTAGAGCTTTAAGTCTAATGCTCTCTCCAGCTTTAACAGTAAGGCCTTCAAAGTGTTCAGGACCAAACTCAATTGTTGGAGCAACTAAAAAAGGAAAACATAATTCAATTCTCATTGGAGGAAGAAGCTGCGAGCCGCTGCCGCGAGCTAGAAGCTGCTGCTGGGCAGGGCGCCCGCCCCACCCCCGTCCCCCAGCCACTTTAAGAATTCAAGCCGGGAAGCACCGGTCCCTGCCGCACGGAGAAAGCCGTGCCGAAAGACTGCTGATGTCACTGAAGCTGCCCAAGTCTGCCGGTTGAACATTGTTGCCCCAGCCCCGCGGGGACCATCGCCGCAAGCCACCATTCACACATAAGTTATATTTTTGACATAATCGACTTCTTGTTTTGCCCTGTCCTCTCTGCTGTTTCCAATTCTCCTCAGGAAAGGGGGAGTGAGTGGGTGGGCGGGGCGTCTTTTGATACCGTAATATTTCTATAAGGTAGATACGGTTTTATACAAATATATATATGTATATAGGTTATAAATTCATTAAATACTCATTGGCTTCATAACTGCCTACGAGCCTGGTGGGGAGGTGGTCAGCTTAGCCCTCGATTTCCCCATTTGGGAGGCGGACGGACGCCTGTGCTTCCGACCGCGACACTCATATAATTAGTTATTTTTCCTGATACTCTTTTTAGTGTACTAATTATAGAAGATTGTTATATATAGCATTCTTTCACTTAGAAAATGTCATTCTCTAAAAAGTAGTCATGAAATGAACTATAAACTTATTTTTCCTGTGAGCACACAGTGCATCATACTAAAAGTAGGTGAAGGACACTGTTAATATATGCTGTTACAGTATGCCAAGCTACCCGAGGCACATTTTCATTTCTAAATTATTGAGTGCATCAGAATATTACAACTTACAATTTCTTTCCAACTTTGCTGGTACTGCTTATCCAACACAAACATAGAGTGCTTACCTTTCAGCAATTGAGTATGTACGTCTGCTAGATTTGGGTCTTTAATTTAGACCCTTCTATCTTTCAATACAAATAGAAATGTTCTGAGTTGACTGGAAAGACCTCAGTCACGCTTTCTTTGCCCCTTGGCCTCCCATTTCCCACCAGTACAGCCAGAAGCTCCAGCTGGCTTCAGTACCCAAATATAAGTATATTAAGAAATAATTCTTACTGTTTTCATCTCTGGTCATGATATAGCCTGAAGATTGTGAAGGTGGGCTAACTGTACCAACAGCGTTTCTTGCAAGCACTCTGAATTCATATCGATCACCTGAACTGAGTCCTGTAACTGTATATTGGCATTCACTGACATCAGTAAAGTTACATCTGAGCCAACGGTCTTCACTTCCTTGCCGTTTCTCAATGCTGTAAGCCACAATCTTACTGCCTCCATCACGCAGTGGGGGGGTCCATTTAAGGGTGATTGTTTCCCTGGTAACATCAATGTAATCAGGAGTACCAGGTGGGTCTGAAAGGAAAATAATTAAAATTTCTTTTTATTACTGCTCACTGTAGTCTACAAGATGAGAAATTTCTTGGATAAGTGATTGATCATTCACTTACCCACTGGAGAGACCGCCAAAGTAAATTTGCTTGGCTCGCTAGCTCGGCTTAGACCTGCAGTGTTTTCAGCATATACTTGGAACTGGTAATCCAGGCCCTCAGTCAGTCCAGTAATCCTATATTCTCTACTAGATATTAATGCCACATTAACCTTCTGCCACAAAATACTGTTTCTTTCCTTCTTCTCAACATGGTATCCAATAATCTCTGAACCACCATCATAAACAGGAGCATCCCAAGATATGGTCATCCCATCAGCAGTTACGTTGTATACAACAGGCTTGCCTGGGGCACCTGGTGGTCTGAACTGATGCTTTGCCACAACATCTGCTGAGACAAGAGGGGGGCTCACTCCATATCTGTTTTCTGCACGAACTCTAAACTGATATTCAGTGTCTTTAACAAGGTTTGGTACTTTGAAAGTTGTTCTTGCAGCACTCGAACACACCAGCTTCCAGTTCATTTGTGAAGTTTCTCTCTTCTCAATACTGTAGCCAGTAATTTCTCCTCCTCCATCATCTTCGGGAGCTTCCCATGACAAAACTACACTATCTGCTTTGATTTCATCTAGTCTTAAAGGTCCTTTTGGCTTAGATGGAGGGCCAAGAGTGATGACACTGATTGCAAATGTTTTTCTGCAGACTACATTATCAAGAATTAAAGTGTATTTGCCGCCATGCTCCTTTTTCACATTCTTGATACTTAAGCTTATCTTGTTTTCAGTTTTCTTGAAACGAAGATGTTCAGTTTCTTTAAGAGGGAGGTTGTCCTTGAGCCAGCTCATTGATGGCTTAGGTTTACCCTTATAGGGTAATTCAATGTGCAGGTTATGTCCAATTCTTACTGAAATTTGACCTCCAGGAATATCAGAAAGGTCAGCTTCAGGTGTTATTATATATTCTTTTACTGTAATAGGTCCAACAGTAACACCATCACTCAGTCCTTTTTCATTTTTAGCAAAGACTCTGAATTGCATGACAGAAAGCTCTTTAAGTTTTTCAACTTCAAATTCACAGCTCTTGCTTGTGCCAGCATATGTCCATTCTTTTTCTCCCTCCAGTTTCTTTTCAATAACATAGTCCGATATAATGCTACCACCATCATAGTCAGGTTTGCTCCACTGCAATTTAACAGAAGTCTTTGTAGCATCTTTCATGGCTAGATCTTTTACAGGTCCAGGTATGTCTGCAGCTTTCACTGGTTCAGATGTCTCACAAGGTTCACCCAGGCCAATTTCATTTTCAGCAAGAACACGGAAGAAGAATGCAGTCTTCTCTGACAGGTTAGTTAGCTTAAAGGTGGTATGAGAACAATTTGTTGTTACAGTTGACCAGGCCCTCTTTGTAGCATCTCTTTTTTCAACAACATAATTTGTTATTTCAGAACCACCATTAATGAGGGGTGGCTCCCATACCAGTGTAACTGTGCCACGAGAAACATGCTTAAGCTGCAGCTTCTGGCAGGCAGATGGCGTATCAAGTACTTTTACATTCACAAATGATGATTTTGCTTCTCCAACTCCATTTTCAATGGTAAGAACATATTTTCCTGTATCATTTCGGGTGACTTGAGGAATAGTAAGTAATGTAGATGATTCTGTGTTCTGGATGATATATCTTTCATCAGTCCCAAGATTCTTGTCACCCTTTCTCCATGTAACTGTTGGAGGAGGTCTTCCTTTGAAAGGAATCATTATTTGCACATCTTCACCTGCTTTAACAATAATGGAGGTTCGGAGAGCAACATCCAGATCAATCTCCGGTGCCACTGTGGAAACAAGTAAAAATTAATAATGCATATTTGGAATGTAAAGTAGGAAATGCTTTGAAACAAAACAAAACACATAAAAATGATAAAGCAAGAAAAAGTACAGTACCAAGAATATCTTTAGCTTGAACAGGTTCTGTCATTTCAATAGGTTCTCCTTGTCCAGCACAATTTATAGCAGACACGCGGAAATAATAATTAACACTTGGCTGAAGGTGGGATACCACATATTCAGTTGTTCTCACTTCTCCCTTAGTACTGACTACAGTCCATTCTTGCTCTTCACCTTCCCTTTTCTCCACCACATAGCTGGTAATTGGACTTCCTCCATCATAAGCAGGTTTAATCCAGCTAAGAGTGACAGATGTCTTGGTTGTATCCACAACCTTCAGCTTTGTTGGTGAGCCTGGCTTATCTGTAAATGATAGTTTACAGGGAAAAAAAAATCAGAAGCCATATTTACGATCAATCATAGAGAGGAATAAAATCTGCCCTCAATTATATTGATGTATCCCATGCTAGTTGCTCATTGTCCTCTGATTTCCAACCATTTAGAACTACTGCACATAGTATCTTACCAACAGGATCTGCAGCTTTGTAGAAGTCAGAAGCTTCAGAGAATGGACCTTGCCCAGCTGCATTGACAGCACAAACTCGGAAATGATATTCGCTGTTTTCAGTCAGACCTGTTACTTTCTGTCTAGTGTCCCGAATGGTTTCTTTAGTAACCTTGAACCAACTCAGACTCTTCTTATCACGCTTCTCAAGAAAATATCCTGATATTTCACTGCCTCCATCAACAGTGGGCCTATTCCAGACAACAGTCATCGAATTCTTGGTTATCATTGTGACTTCTGGTACACTAGGTGGTCCAGGTGTAACTGAGAGAAAAAAATATGTATCGGTAATCAATATTATTTATAAATAATACACAAGACGATTCAGTTGCGTATGCTATTTTATTGTTTCTTACCAAATGAGTTTTTGGCTATAACAGGTTCAGACTCCAGTGAATCACCAACTCCAAACTTGTTCACACCACGGACACGGAACACGTATTCATTTCCTTTGATGAGTTTTGTTGTAGTTACAATACATCCCTCCAGTTTTTCAGAAATTAAAGACCATACAACCCGACTTGTCTCCCGCTTTTCAACAACATAGTGTGTTACAGGTGCACCACCATCATCTGCTGGTGGGTCCCACATTATTGTAATCTTTTCAGCAGTGACTGTCTTAAACTGTATTGGTCCACTTGGGGGTCCTGGCTTGTCTGTGGAAGGCAGAAGAAAGAAGAGGTTAAGTACTTATTACTGAATTATTTTTTAGTAGTATAATACAGTCATATCTCAAGACATACCAAGTATCTGTACTCTAACATGGGCTGATGCTGAACCCATGGCATTCTTCAATTTTAATTCATATGTACCACTGTTGAGTCGAGTTGCATCCTTGATGACTATAGAAGCAAATTCTGTTGTGTTTTCAATAGAAACTTGGGCACTGGTTTGTACCTCGTTACCATTTTTTAACCATTCAATTGTGGGTATAGGCTTGCCTGAAATGCCTAGTTTAAGCTTAACTGAAGTTCCTGCTTTATACTTCACCACTTCTGTATATTCTGGTGGCACATCGATTTCAGGTGCACCTTAAGAAAAAAAAAAGAAAAAAGAAAAGTTAAAAACTGTCTTATTTTAGACTTGTATTTAATAACAACAAAAATACTAGGACTTTATTTAAGCTAATAGTTCCGGGCATTTTATAGATACAGATCAAAGTAAAGTTAGAACTAATCCTACCAGGAAAAGGCAAGCACATATATAAATACAAACACTTTGGCTATGGGGCACGGGCAGACTCCTCTGCTGCTCAAAGAATAAAGCACAAGACATTAAAAATGCAGATACAGCCAAAGATGTTAATTACAATCACACCTAAATAGCACAGTTATTCAAGATTATTGTAGCAATCACTATAAACTGGTCTCCCATATTTAAAAGTCTGTGGGTCTAAAAACCAGAACTGCCTTTAGAGTTCCTGGTACCACAAAATAGTTCTGTTTTATCATTGCAAAACACTTACCGTATGTATCAACACATGTGATAGGACCCACAACATCTGAGGGATTACTAATGGAACCGACGGCATTCTTAGCAAAGACCCGGAATTCATACCGGGAATTCTGTGTCAGACCAGATACTGTGAACTGAGTCTCAATAACATTGGTGAAGCTGGCTTTTGTCCATCTGCCATCTGGAAGATCACGTTTCTCTACGATGTATCCAGTGATCTTGCTACCACCGTCAAATGCTGGTTTCTGCCATGATAGAGTGATAGCAGTCTTGGAAATATCTGAGACACGAACGTTTCTTGGTGGTTCTGCGATAGGAAACATAGGGGTATTGCTAGTTATTACAGCTGGTTTGGATATTGGCTTACTGTACAGGACAGTATATCACAGGGTGGGAAAAAAAACCAACCCCAAAACAAAGCACTACATAAAAGGTTCAGCTTCTTTATTTTCTAGGGAATACATACCACAAGCATCAATTGCAAGAACTGGATCAGAAGGATGACTTGCTTTTCCAATACCAGCTGCATTTTCTGCATAAACTTTAAATTCATAGATAAGGCCAGCGCTGATGTTGGTGACTTTGAAGTGAGTTGTGCGAATGAGGGTCTTATTAGCCTTTTGCCATAATATGCTATTCCTGTCTTTCATTTCCAGGTGGTATCCAATGACTGCACTGCCACCATTGGTGACTGGTTCATGCCATCCAACAGTAATGCTCTCTCGAGTGACATTCATGATCCATGGTGTGGAAGGAGGGCCAGGGGTGGCTGATAATATCAAAAGAAGTTATTATTATTAACAAAATCATATTTTGAACACCAGAGCATGAAAACATTGCCCTATAGCATGAGAAGCATATTACTCACTGTAAGGAAGCTTGACAACCACACATTGTGAGTCGATGTGATCGCTGATGCCAAAGCGGTTCTCAGCTTTGATGCGGAATTGGTATTCTTCTCCTGTTGTGAGCTTCGTAACTTTGATAACAGTTCTAGCAACGGTTGCAGACACTTCAGACCAGGCAGCAGTACTTGTTTCTCTTTTCAGTACAATATAGTTGGTAACTTGACTTCCACCATCATAAGCTGGTGGCTGCCATCTGAGTGTTACACTCTCTTCAGTGATATCGCTAAGGGCAACAGGACCAACAGGAGGACCTGGTCTATCCAGCACAACGATATTAACAAATGATTTTGTGGTGCCACTTGAGTTGGCAGCAGTAATGTCATATCTGCCAGCATCAGCAGCCACACTTTCTTTAAGGTTAATGATGAGACTTTCTGCAGTGGTTTCTGTGTTAAATCTCATGGTAGGTTTCAGTGGAACACCATCTCTAGACAATGTCACCTTTGGCACAGGTTTTCCAGAAACTGGAATTTCAACTTTCAGGTTTGATCCTGCTCGAATATATACAGTGTTATGGGGGAAGCCCTTCATGTCAATCTCGGGAGATTCTGAAAAACAAAAACATTTAAAAACCATTAAAAAAATGTTCTCTCTTGTTACATATGAATCAGATTTAATGTGTATCAACTTTTGTCTCATGTCAGGAAGCATACCTAATTGTTCTTTAACTGTAACAGGGAGCAGTAGTTCCTTAGGATCACTTAAACCAGCTTGGTTTTCTGCAGACACCCTGAAGAAATAGTCAACATTCTCCTTAAGACCATGGACAATATGATGAGTTGTCTTTACAACTGCACACTTAACCCATTTTTGCTGTCCTTTCTCAAGAGCTTCAATGAGGTAGCTCACAATTCTGCTTCCACCATCATGTTCTGGTTTTAACCATGAAAGAGAAACACTGTCCTTTGTGACATTTGTTACTCCAAGTTTTTCTGGTGGGCTGGGTTTTTCTGAGAAAAAAAGTGCAACAGGTTAAACAACATAGCAAGAATTTACTTCTTGTATTAGAAATTACACAGGCATGCCATCTGGATTAAGAAAATGGGTTTTGAAATTAAGTTGTATATTATAAAAATTTTAAGTAAAACTCAAGCAAAATTTTAAATTCAAGCTCTTATTTAGCTCTTTTTCATTTGTAAAATCACAGACCTGCCTACCACAAAATTATCTTTTTTACTGTAAACAGATTTAACACTTTTCATATTCTTTTGAAGTAAACATTTTAAAACATGTCTTGTTTTAAATATTTACAAATATTTTTCTTAGTAAAACGCACCTGTTATTTTTGTTCCCTCCTTGGTCTCAGAAGGCACTCCAACACCATACTCATTTTCTCCAGAAACCCGGAAGTAGTAAATGGCACCTTCTTGCAAGCCAGTCACTTTGTAGGACAGGCGATGACAATTGTTTGTCACAGTGACCCATGCTTTTTTGCTAGCTTCTCGTTTTTCAATAACATAGTTCTTTACAGGTGCTCCACCATCGTTTTCAGGTACATCCCAAGATAACACAGCAGATTCTTTTGTTATGTCTTTTGCTGCAATATTAGATGGCGGGCCAGGAGTATCAAGGACTTTGACAACTAAAGTCAAAGTAGCAGTATTCAGGATGTTTTGCAATGTTAATGTGTATTTTCCAGAATCATTTCTTGTTGCCTTTTCAATAGTAAGAGATGTACAATTATCTGAAGTATCAATGCTTGCTCGTGTACGGAGATCAGTGTCTGGTTTGTTCCACGTTGCATTTGGGACTGGCTTGCCTCTGAAAGGAACAGTCATTGTGAATGATCCACCAGCCTTTACAATTAAAGTCTTCCGCATTTCACTGTCAATGTCAAAGGCAGGTTCTTCTTCTCTTTCTTTTACCACCTGGGGTTCTGAGACATCACTTGGTTCACTGACACCCATTTTGTTAATGGATTTCACTCTAAAGATGTACTCAGAGCCTGATACTAATCCAGTTATGGTGTATTCTGTGCCTCTCAAGTTCTGAATAGCAGTTGTCCAGTCAGTTTCATCAGTTTTCTTGTATTCAACTGTGTATCCCGTTACTGGAGCACCTCCATCAAACAGTGGCTTTGTCCACCCAATTGTGATATTTGACCTTGTATAATCCATAACCTTAGGCTTAGATGGAGGAGCTGGCAAGAAGATTGGATCTTCTGCCCGAATCAATGGTGTGGTTTCACTCGGAAGACTGAGGCCAGCAGCATTTTCTGCATAAACTCGGAATTCATATTCACATCCTTCACGGAGACCAGATGATTTCACTCTTAAATCATAAACTGGCTTTTTGTTTACACGAATCCATCTTAGGCTAGTTTTCTCACGCCTTTCAATTACATAGCCAGAGATCTCATTGCCTCCATCAGATTCTGGTCTTGCCCAGCACAGAGTTATTGAATCTTTGCTCACATTGGTGATCTCTAAAGATGTAGGTGGGGTTGGAACTGTAAATGGGTCTAGGGCTTTGACAGCAACACTTTCTAGAGGTTCACCAACACCATATTTGTTAACTCCCATCACTCTGAAAATATACTCATTACCCTTCAGTAATTTTGTCACTTTACAGGATGTTGTTCTAAGCTCTCCTTCACAAAGTGTCCATGCAATTCTGCTGGTCTCACGTTTTTCTACAATATAATAATCAATATCTGCACCACCATTTTCTTGAGGAGGTCCCCATGACAAATGGCACTTTTCAGCAGTAAGGCCATTTATTTCTAATGGGCCTGCAGGTGGGCCAGGTCTATCAAGTACTTTGCAATTAATTGCCAAAGATCTTGTTCCTGCAACATTTTGTAATGTTAGTATATATTGTCCTGAATCACCTCGGATACAGTCCTTAATGGTTATTGCAGTAGTGTGATCTGTTGAGGCTATTTCAACTCTAGCTTTTCCTTCAAGCTCCTTGCCATCCTTTGTCCATGAAACCACCGGTATTGGCCGTCCTGCAAGATCAGCGTTGACTTTAAACACTTCTCCAGCTTTCACAACTACAACATCCCTGAATTTGGCATCTACCATAATTCTTGGAGCCTCTACATCATCTTTTACAGTCACAGGTCCAGTTGATTCAGATGGCTGACTAAAGAGTCCAGCAGCGTTCTTTGCAATCACACGGAATTCATATCTCTGGTCTTCTGTAAGTCCACCTACATCAAAGTATGTTTCTTGCACATTAGTAAAATTACACTTTAACCAACGTCCGTCTGGTAACTCTCTGCGTTCAATAACATATCCTGTTACTTTAGCTCCACCATCATATTCTGGTTTAGTCCATTTCAGTGAGACACATGTTCTTGTAATATTAGTAACTTCTGGTTGACCAGGAGGATCACATGGATCTCTTGCAGCAACTGGTTCACATGATTTACTGCATTTGCCTATTCCAGCAATGTTTTCAGCATACACACGATATTCATACATCAGTCCTTCATCAAGACCTGTAACCTTCATCTGTGTATCAGTTATAAGGCTCTTGTTGACTTTTGTCCAAAGAATACTGCTTCTTTCTTTACATTCCAAGTGATATCCCAGTACTCTGCTACCTCCATCATTAACTGGTACCTGCCAAGTTACTATCATGAACGCTTTAGTTGCGTGTGCCACATGAGGAGTTCCAGGTGGTCCCGGAGGCTTAAATGGATACTCTGCCACAACAGAAGGAGAATTACTGTAAGTGCTTTTCCCGTAACGGTTTTCTGCAGAAATACGGAACTGATATTCAGAGCCTGTGGTGAGTCGGGATACTTTAATTGATGTTCTTGCAACTGCTGCAGATACTACATCCCACGTTGTTGTCGTAGTTTCTCGCTTTTCCACAATGTAATTGCTAATATGGCACCCACCATCATATGCTGGAGGTTTCCAAGAGAGAGTTACACTGTCAGCACTAACTTCATCAATATGAACATCAGTTGGTGGCCCTGGTCTATCAAGGACAACTACAGTTAAAGAAGCTGTTGTTGATCCAGCAGTATTTGAAAGTTGTAATTCATAATGTCCCAAATCTTCATTTGAAGCTTCCTTGATGGACAGTGTGGTTGAAGTCTTTGATGTCTGAACATTTACCCTGGTTGTCTCTTTTAAGGGACCTCCATCCTTCTTCCAGCTAACAGTTGGAAGAGGTCGCCCTCTGAATGGCACATCAATCTTAAGATCATCTCCAGCTTTCACAGTGAATGTGTTGAAAAGGAGCTCAGCAGATGGCTGGGTTTCAATATCTTTTGCAATGACTGGGACACCAAGTTCTCTTGGATCACTTTTTCCCTTTTCATTAACAGCAAGCACTCTGAAACTGTACTCTTCTCCCATACTTAAGCCTGTTATTGTTGCTTCTAATGTTTTCACCTGTGTGCATGCACTCCATTTTATACTTCCTTTAGTTTGCATTTCTACTATATAACCAGTAATTTTACTACCACCATCACTCTCTGGCTTTTCCCATTTAATTGAAGCAGAGCTGCGAGTCACATCAACAAGAACAACCTTTGCAGGTGGAGAAGGTGGTTCAGATACCTTAACTGGGTCAGGAGTTTCTGCTGGTAAGCCAACCCCATATTCATTTACAGCTAGAACACGGAAGTAATAACTACATCCTTCTTGCAGTTGAGTAATTTTGAAGGAATTCTTAGTGCAGTTGTTTGTAATTGTGGCATATGCCTTTCTTGTGGATTCTCGCTTTTCAACTACATAGTTGGTAATTTTAGCTCCACCATCAATAAGTGGCGGTTCCCAGGCTAATGTTACAAAATCTTTCTTCACTTCTCTGACTGTCAGGTTTATAGGTGCACTAGGTGTATCAAGCACTCTGACATTAACAAAAGCTGTTTTTTTGCCACTGTTGTTCTCTAAAGTAAGATTGTATTTACCACTGTCAAATCTATTCACATTGTCAATGACCAGCATCGTGTAGGAACCAGTGACTTCAATCTGAGCTCGCTCACTGATTTTTCCTTCTGCTTTCTCCCATTTAACTTCAGGTTCTGGCCTTCCTTTAATGGTGACAAACAGGCGTAATGTACCACTAGCACGTACAGTGACTACTTTTCTAAGATCTGCATCAAGTTCAATTTCAGGAGGTTCAATTTTGTCTGCTGCTATGACTGTACCAGGTATAGTAGCAGGTTCTCCTACTCCTTCTGAGTTGATGGCACAGATGCGGAAGTTATACTCCTGGTTCTCTTTAAGTTTTGTTACAGTGAACTGTTTTGCTTGTAGGCCTGATGGTGGGGTGCAGGTAGTCCATTCATCAGCAGCAGCTTCTTTTACTTCTACTACATATCCCTTAACTG
This sequence comes from Eurystomus gularis, assembly GCA_013400335.1. NCBI lineage: Eukaryota > Metazoa > Chordata > Aves > Coraciiformes > Coraciidae > Eurystomus > Eurystomus gularis. Next base: position 111,550 of record VZZY01021042.1, read on the forward strand.
CAGCACCACCATCATAAATGGGCTTACTCCAGGCAAGGGAAACTGATGACCTGGAAGTGTCTGTAACCTTTGGATTGCTTGGTGGACCTGGTGGATATATTACATCACAAGCACGATAGAAAATGGATGGCTCACTGGGTTCACCTACTCCTGCAGCATTTTCAGCAGAAACTCTAAATTCATAGAAATGCCCATCAGTAAGACCTGTTACTCTGAAGCGCAAGTCCATCAACCTTTTCTTATTGCATTTGGTCCATCGAATACCATCTTTGTCTCGTTTTTCAAGTATGTAGCCTTCAATTTCAGCTCCCCCATTGTCTTCTGGGCGACCCCATGTTACCACCATAGAATCTTTTGTGATTGCTGAAACTTCAGGTGTTGAAGGAGGACCAGGGGGTTTGTATGGATTACGAGCCACAATTGGCTCAGATTCCAAGGGTTCTCCAGTTCCATATTTGTTCACTGCCATTACGCGGAAAATGTACTCATTACCAGCAAGGAGTCTGGTTACTTTGTGATTAAGAGCCTGCACGTCTGTTGCTACCTGTGTCCATGAAAGCCTGCTTGTCTCTCTCTTCTCAATGATATAATGTGAGATACTAGAACCACCGTCATGTAAAGGTGGAGACCATGCCAAGTAGCATTTTTCTGCAGTGACACCTGTAACCTTCAAAGGTCCTTCTGGAGGTCCTGGCCTGTCAAGCACTTTTACAGTGATTGGTATAGATTTTGTGCCACCAACATTTCTGAGATTAAGAGTATATTGACCTCCATCTACTCTTATACAGTCTTTGACAGTAAGAATTGTTTTCTGAATGGTAGATTTAATTTCCATTCTTGCCGTTGCTTCTTCAAGGTCTTTGCCATCTTTTGACCATGTAATGTCAGGAATAGGTTTGCCGTGGATATCAGCTTCAAGAACAAAGGTTTCTCCTGCGTGAACAACAATAACATCTTTATATTTAGGATCCATTGAAGCCCCTGGTGCTTCAATTTCATCTCTGGCAGTAATGGGCCCTGTACTTTCAGATGGTTCACTCAAGCAACCTGCTGCATTTCTTGCAATTACTCTAAATTCATATCGTTGGTCTTCAACAAGACCACTTACTGTGAATTCTGTTTCCAATACATTTGTAAAGCTGGCTTTCATCCAGCGACCATCTGGTAGTTCTTTCTTTTCTACAATATATCCAGTTATTTTGCTTCCACCATCATATTCTGGTTTTTTCCACTTTAGTGTGATATTATTTCTTGTAACAACAATAGCCTCTGGGCGGCCAGGTGGGTCACAAGGATCTCGAGCAACGTATAATTCTGATACTTTGCTGACTTTGCCAATGCCAACAATGTTTTCAGCAGAAACTCTGAACTCATATTCAAGACCTTCTTCAAGGCTATCTGTTTTATATTTGGTATCTGCAATGAGTGACTTGTTCTGTTTTGTCCAAAGAATGCTGTTCTTATCTTTACGTTCAAGATGGTAGCCAAGAATTTTACTTCCTCCATCATTAACTGGTTCATGCCATTGTACAATCATATGGTCCTTTGAAGCTGCTGTTACAAATGGGGTTCCAGGTGGCCCAGGCACCTTGTAGGGATATTGTACAACAACTGGTTTAGAATCCAAAGGAGAGCTCTTTCCGTATCTGTTTTCCGCAGAAATCCTAAACTGGTATTCAGAACCCATTTTAAGCTTTGTTGCTTTGATAGTTGTTCGTGCAACAGTTGCTGACACAATGCTCCATGTGGTAGTGCTTGTATCACGCTTTTCTACTATATAGTTGCTTATCTGACAGCCACCAGTATAATCCGGTGGATCCCATGATAAAACAACAAAGTCTGCGCTAACTTCATCAAAACGGATGGGTCCTCGTGGTGGGCCAGGCTTTTCCAGTACAATTATGCTCAGGTGCTCTGTTGCCGTACCTGCTGTGTTTGTTGCTGTTACCATATATTTACCAAAGTCTTCCTTGTTGCTTTCTTTAATATGTAAGGTAGTTGATGTTGGTGTATCCTGAATATTTAATCTGGTTGTCTGTTTCAGTGGCTGCTCGTCTTTTGTCCAGGTAATAGTAGGTTTGGGTCTACCTATAAATGGTACTTCTACCTTCAGATCTTCTCCAGCCTGTACACTGTATGTGTTAAACATCAGTTTGAAACTTGGCTTGATCGTCAAATCTTTAGCTATCACAGGAATTCCGAGTGCTCTGGGGTCACTTTTGCCTTTTTCATTGTAGGCGATCACATGAAATTGATATTCCTGTCCTGGACTCAAACCAGACACAACTGCATTGCAGGTTTTGGTCTCACTAACAACACTCCATTTTTCTGTTCCTTTAGGCAGCATTTCAACAATGTATCCCAAAATTCTGCTACCTCCATCATGTTCCGGTTTTTCCCATGCAAGTGATGCACTTCTCTGAGTCACATCGGTTAGTGTTACTTTCCCAGGAGGCAGCGGTGGCTCTGAGGCTTTGACAGCATCTGTGGTTTCAGCTGGAACACCAATTCCAAATTCATTTTCAGCCATAACTCTGAAGTAATAAATTGCTCCTTCTGTAAGATTTTCAACTTTAAAACTTGTCTTGCCACACTTAGCACTTACATTTGCAAATGCCTTCCTGGTTGACTCACGCTTGTCTATTACATAGTTCTTTACCTTTCCACCACCATCAATAATGGGTGGCTCCCAAGACAATACAGCAGAATCCTTCTTGATATCCTTTACCACTAAGTTTTGTGGTGGTCCTGGTGTGTCCAAGACTTTTACTGTAACAAATGCAGATTTAGAACCACTGCTGTTCTCCAGTTTAAGAATGTACTTTCCAGCATCATTTCTATCACAGTTATCAATTGAAAGTTGTGTGTAGTTTACACCTTTATCAATCTGAACTTTTTCTGTGAATTCACCTTCTTCTCGAGACCATGTGATGTCAGGTGTTGGTCGTCCCCTGAATGGTATGTGAATCCTAGCAGACCCGCCAGCTCTAACGACTATCCCTTTCCTTAGCTCTGAATCAATATCAAGTTCTGGAGCTTCAAGCTTGTCTTCTGGTTTAATAGTACCGGGAACTGATGCAGCCTCTCCTACACCAATCTTGTTGAGGGCACACACTCGTAGTTTATATTCTTGATGTTCAATAAGTTTTTTGATTTCAAATCGAGTGGCACGTACACCTGTTTGTGGAGTAACAAGTGACCATTCATCTTCATCTGCTTTACAGATTTCTACAAGGTATCCCTGGATTTCACAACCACCATCATAAATAGGTTTACTCCAACCAAGTGTAACTGAACTTTTAGTGGTATCCACAACATGGGCATTTGTAGGTGGGCCAGGCTTGAACATGGGGTCACAAGCTTTAAAGTAAGGAGAAACTTGGCTTGGTTCACCCACTCCAGCAGCATTTTCAGCAGAAACTCTGAATTCATACTCATGATCCTCTGTTAATCCTGTAACTCTTAATCGCAAATCTGTAATTCGGCGTTTATTGCATTTTATCCATCTAATGCCCGCTCGGTCTCTCTTTTCTACAATGTAACCTATGATTTCACTACCTCCATCACTATCTGGCCGGCTCCAGCAGACAGTCATAGAATCCTTTGTGATATTGGTAATTTCCAAGGCCTTTGGTGGTCCAGGAACCACAAATGGGTTTTTCATCATTACTGGCACAGATTCTATTGGCTCGCCAACCCCGTATTTGTTAACTGCCATAATACGGAAAACATATTCATTTCCTTCCAAGAGTTTTGTTACTTTCAGCATTGTAGGTAGAACCTCTGAAGCAACAACAGTCCATGCTAGACGACTAGTTTCTCTCTTCTCTACAATGTAATGAGAAATATCACTGCCACCATCATGAAGAGGAGGAGCCCATGCCAGTGAACATTTTTCAGCTGTAACTCCTGTCACTTGTACTGGACCCTCTGGAGGTCCTGGCCTGTCCAGGACTTTTACATTTACTGGTACTGTCTTTGTTCCTGCAACATTAGAGGCCTCTAAAATGTATTGTCCACCATCAACTCTAATAGCATCTTTTACAATTATTAATGCACTGAAATCTGTGTTCTTTATTTCATATCTAGCATTTTCTTCAAGATCTTTATCTCCTTTGTACCACTTAATGGTTGGTAGTGGCTTTCCGTGAACATCAGCCTCAAGTCTGAATGTTTCACCAGCATTTACAACAATGGTGTCTTTGTACTTTGGATCCATTGAAATTCGTGGAAGTTCAACTTCATCTCTTGCTGTTATTGGTCCTGTACTGTCAGAAGGTTTGCTTATTGCACCTGCAGCATTCTTTGCAATTACTCTAAACTCATATCTTTGGTCTTCAGTAAGCCCTGTTACAGTGAACTGAGTTTCAATGATATTTGTGAAGCTAGCTTTCATCCAGCGACCATCTGGTAAGTCACGTTTCTCTACAATATAACCAGTAATCTTACTTCCACCATCATATTCTGGTTTGGTCCACTGTAGAGTAATAGAGCTTCTTTTTATTATTATAGCTTCTGGGCAACCTGGAGGATCACATGGGTCGCGAGCTACATAGCATTCAGAAACTTTACTTGTTCTGCCTACACCAACAATATTTTCTGCAGAAACTCGAAATTCATATTCAATTCCTTCTTCAAGGTTTGTTGTCTTAAAACTGGTGTCCTGAATAATAGTCTTGTTCACTTTAGTCCATAAAATGCTGTTTTTCTCCTTTCTCTCAAGATGGTAGCCCAACACTCTACTGCCACCATCATTTATTGGTTCATGCCACTGTACGACCATGGAGTCTTTTGTAACCGTTGTCACAAATGGTGTGCCAGGAGGTCCTGGTTCTTTGTAGGGGTACTGTGCTATGACTGGTGCAGATTCCAACGCAAAGCTCTGCCCATACCTGTTCTCAGCGAATATTCTGAACTGGTATTCTGAACCAGTTTTCAGTTTAGTCACCTTCAGGGTAGTTCTTGCAACAGTAGCCGAAACTGTTTCCCATACGGTGGTTGTTGTATCTCTCTTGTGAACAATATAGTTGGTGATTTGGCAGCCGCCTGTGTATGCTGGGGGATTCCATGACAGGGTAATACTTTCTGCACTTATTTCATCAAACTTCACAGGTCCTACTGGAGGGTCAGGTTTGTCAAGAGTTATAATTTCAACAGAGGCGGACTTTTGCCCAACAACATTAGCAACAGTGATTTCATAAGTGCCACTGTCCTCTTTGGTAGTTTCTTTAATATTCAAGATAGTGAGATCAGTGGAATCACTAACATTGACTCTTGTCGTCTGCCTTAATGGCTGACCATCTTTTATCCAGGTAACAGTTGGTTTAGGTCGACCTGCAATTGGTACTTCTACTTTCAGGTCTTGTCCCACTTGGATACTATAACTGTGAAAAGCAGGTCTTACATCAGGTTCAATCACTAGGTCTTTGGCGACTATTGGAACTGCAAGTGCTCTAGGATCACTCTTACCCTTTTCATTTACAGCCATTACTCTAAAAAGATATTCTTCCCCTTGAGTTAGGTTAGTAATAACTGCTTCAAGTGTTTTTACACGAGCACACTCTGACCACTTCTCACTACCCTTTGCTTGCATTTCAACAACATATTGTATGATTTTGCTGCCACCATCATGCTCAGGTTTTGCCCAGCTTAGTGAGACACTGTTTCTCGTGACATCATCCACTGTTATTTTCCCAGGAGGCTGTGGAACTTCAGCAACTTTAATTGGGTCACTGGTTTCTGCAGGCAGGCCAATGCCATATTCATTCTCAGCACAGATTCTAAAGAAGTAATAACAGCCCTCTTGAAGTTGATCTACTTTCCATGATGTCTTGTGGCAGTTTGTTATAACAGCTGCATATGATTTTCTTGTTGCTTCACGCTTTTCAATAATGTAATTCTTTATTTTTGCTCCACCATCCAAGAGAGGAGGCTCCCATGAAAGTGAAACAGAGTCTTTAGTGATCTCTCTGATTTTTAAATTAACAGGTGCACTTGGGGTATCCAGTACTCTTACACTGACAAAGGCAGACTTCGTTCCACTGCTGTTTTCTAGAGTCAGAGTATACTTTCCAGTATCAAATCTGTTAACGTTGTCCAGAACAAGGGAAGTAAAGCTGCTAGTAGTTTCAATAATAGCTGCCTCTCTGATCTCACCATCTATTTTACCCCATTTTACTTCAGGTGTTGGACGACCTCTGATGGGAACAAACAGTCTTAAGGAACCTCCTGCCCTCACATTCACAATCTTCCTTAATTCCATGTCAAGGTCGAGGTCTGGTGCCTCCATCTTTTCTTCGACAATAACAGAACCAGGAACATCTGCATGCTCTCCAACTCCTACTTCATTAACTGCACATATGCGGAATTTGTATTCATGTTTTTCTACTAATTTTTCTACTTCCATGTGAGTATTCTTAATTCCAGTTGGAGGGGTACAAATTGCCCATTCACCATCACTTACATCACATTTTTCCACAATGTATCCCTGAATTTCAGCACCACCATCATAAATAGGTTTCCCCCATGAAAGGAATACTGAAGATCTTGTAACATCCACAACTTTAGGATTATTGGGTGGACCTGGCTTGTAAATAGGATCACATGCTTTGTAGTAAGTGGAAGGTGGGCTTGGTTCACTAACACCAGCAGCATTTTCAGCTGAAACTCTGTACTCATAATCATGATTTTCTATAAGCCCAGTCACTCTGTATCGCAGTTCACTTATGAGGCGTTTGCTACATCTTGTCCAGCGAATACCTTCCTTGTCTCGTTTTTCGAGGATGTAGCCTAGGATTTCACTACCGCCATCTGAGGCTGGCCTTTCCCACACAACTATCATGGAATCCTTGGTAATGGCTGTGACTTCTGGTGCTTTCGGTGGAAGTGGCACTACAAATGGGTTCTTTGCGAGTACTGGTTCAGACTCAAGAGGTTCACCAATGCCGTATTTATTTACTGCCATGATGCGGAAAACGTATTCATTTCCTTCTAAAAGTTTTGTAACTTTGCAGTTTAGGGTTTGCACATTTGAGTCAACGACTGTCCACACCAAGCGACTGGTTTCCCTTTTCTCTACAATGTAGTGAGAAATATCGCTACCACCATCTTGCAGCGGAGGTTTCCATGACAGCATACATTTTTCAGCAGTAATGCCTGTAATCTCAACAGGTCCCTCTGGTGGTCCAGGTCTATCAAGAACTTTGACATTAACAGGAACTTTCTTTTCGCCTGCAACATTTTTTGCCAGTAGTACATACTGACCACTATCAACTCTAATGGCTTCCTTCACACTAAGGCTTGTAGCAAAATCAGTACTTTTTATTTCCATACGAGCAGTGTTTGTCAGCTCACGATCGCCTTTTAGCCACTGAATGGAAGGTATTGGTTTGCCATGAACATCAGCATCAAGCCTGAATGACTCACCAGCATTGATGACAATAGTGTCTTTGTATTTTGGATCCATACTTATATGAGGTGGCTCTACTTCATCTCTTGCTGTAATTGCCCCTGAGCTCTCAGATGGTTCACTGAAACTACCTGCGGCATTTCGTGCTATAACACGGAATTCATACCTCTGGTTTTCAACTAGACCAGTTACTTCAAATTGGGTATCAATGACATTTGTAAAGCTTGCCTTCATCCAACGACCATCAGGTAGCTCCTTCTTTTCAACAATATAGCCTGTGATCTTACTTCCACCATCATATACAGGTTTCTTCCACTGAAGTGTTACTGAGCTTCTTGTGACAATTATTGGTTCTGGACGACCTGGAGGGTCACATGGGTCATGTGCAGTATAGCATTCAGATGCTTTACTTGCCTTTCCAATGCCCACTATATTTTCTGCATAAACTCTGAACTCATATTCAAGACCTTCTTCAAGGCTAGTTGTCTTAAATTTGGTATCTGAAATAGGTGTTTTATTCAGTTTAGCCCACAGAATGCTGTTTCTTTCTTTGCGCTCCAAGTGATACCCGATAATCTTGCTACCACCATCATTGACTGGTTCATTCCATTGTACCACCATGCTGTCTTTTGAGACATTTGTTACAAAAGGTGTTCCAGGTGGACCAGGAACTTTAAATGGGTATTGGGCTACGATTGGCTCTGAAGTGAGATAGGTACTCTTCCCGTATCTGTTCTCAGCTGCGATTCTGAACTGGTATTCACAGCCAGTCTTTAATCGACATGCTTTTATAGTTGTTCTTGCAACAGTAGCTGATACAATCTGCCAAGTGGTGGTGGAAGTGTCTCTTTTTTCTACTATGTAGTTATTGATAGAGCTACCACCATCATACTTGGGTGGTTCCCAGGAAATAGTAATACTATCTGCTGTTACTTCATCTACTTTTACTGGTCCAGTTGGAGGTCCTGGTTTGTCAAGGACAACAATATTTAGGGTCTCAGTTGCTTCACCTGCAGAGTTTGTAAGTTTAACTAAGTATGTCCCCACATCTTCTCTGCATGCTTCTTTTATTGTTAACACTGTGTTATTTTCTGAACTTTCTGCATTTACTCTTGTAGTCTGCTTCAATGCCACATTATCTTTATGCCAAGACACTGCTGGCTTGGGTCGACCAACAAAAGGAACATCAACCTTTAAGTCCTCTCCTGCTAGAACACTGAAGGTGGTAAACAGTAGTTTGAAAGCTGGTGGAATCACAAGGTCTTTTGCAACAACTGGTATACCCAGCTGGCGAGGATCACTGATACCTTTTTCATTCTGAGCTGAAACACGGAAGGTGTATTCTTCACCTTGGATCAATCCTGTGATAGTGGCTTCAGTAACTTTTACTGTAGCACAAGTTGACCACTTTTCACTGCCTTTGCTTTGCATTTCTACAATGTAGCCCAGAATTCTGCTACCACCATCATGTTCAGGTTTTTCCCAAGATAAGGATACACTATTTCTTGTTACATCCAACAAAGTTATTTTCCCTGGTGGAAGTGGTCTTTCTGATACTTTTATGGATTCTGAAGTTTCAACTGGAAGGCCTATTCCATACTCATTTTCAGCTAGGACTCTGAAGTAGTAGTTGCAGCCTTCTTGCAGTGAATCAACTTTCCAGCTGGTCTTGTGGCAATTGGCATTAACAGTTGAATAAGCTTTTCTTGTTGACTCACGCTTTTCAACAATGTAATTTTTTATTTTAGAGCCGCCATCTATGAGAGGAGGCTCCCATGTGAGTGTAACTGATGATTTTGTAACTTCTTTTACCTTCAAATCTTGAGGTGCCCCTGGGGTATCAAGAACTCTGACGTTCACAAATGCTGACTTACTGCCTGAACTGTTTTCGATTGTCAGTATATATTTGCCACTATCAAATCTATTTACATTTTCAACAATAAGTAGAGTATAAGAGCTTGTTGATTCAATGGTTGCTCTATCCAAAGATTCCCCATGTTCTCTTGTCCATTTTACTTCAGGTGCTGGTCTTCCTTTAATTGGGACAAAAAGCCTTAGAGTACAGCAGGCTCTAATAGTGACAACTTTACGTAATTCTGCATCAAGTTCAATCTCTGGAGGTAGCATTCTTTCTTCAGCTTTTGGAGTCCCAGGAACAAGAGCAGGTTCTCCAAGACCTTCAGAGTTCATAGCATATATCCGTATTTTATACTCTTGATTTTCTTTCAGGTCAGTGATGGTATAAGAAGTGGCCTTTAGACCTACTGGTGGAGTTACAATCTTCCACTCATCTTCTTCAGGCAGTGCGATCTCAACCATGTAACCTGTGATCTCCGAACCACCATCATATATTGGTTTGTTCCACGCTATTGTAATTGAGGACTTGCTGCTATCCAAAACACGAGGATTACCTGGAGGACCAGGCTTAAATACAGTATCACAGGCTTTATAGAATGGACTGGTTGGGCTTGGTTCACTGACTCCAGCAGCATTTTCAGCCATGACTCTGTATTCATATTCATGACCTTCTGTCAGTCCAGACACTTTATAACGTAAGTCAGTAACAACCCGTTTGTTACATTTCACCCACCGTAGACCAGCCCTGTCTCGACGTTCCACAATATAGTTAGTTATTGGGCTCCCACCATCAGAATCAGGATGTCCCCAACAGACAACCATAGAATCTTTTGTAACTGCTGTAACTTCAGGCATTTTAGGTGGATCAGGTGGCACATATGGATTTACTGCAAGAATGGGCTCTGATTCCAGAGGCTCACCAACTCCATATTTGTTAACAGCCATAACACGGAATATGTACTCATTGCCCTTCAACAGCTTAGTAACTTTCAGTTTAGTTAATGGAACTTCTGTTGCTACAGAGGTCCATGCCAGTCTACTGGTTTCACGTTTTTCAACCACATAATGGTCAATCTTTGCTCCTCCATCATCCAGTGGAGGTAGCCATGACAGCACACATTTTTCTGCAGTGACTTCAGACACAGTCAAAGGCCCTTCTGGGGGACCAGGTCTATCAAGAACTTTAACATTGAAGATATGTTTGGCAAAGCCACCAGGATTTGTTGCAGTAAGCGTATAGGCACCGCCATCTCTTCTTGAAGAATCTTTGTTGATAAGAACAGTAGAGAAATCTGCAATTTTTATTTCTAATTTTGCTGTGTCTTCCAGTTCTTTTTCTCCTTTTGTCCATGTCATAGTTGGTGGAGGGCGACCTGAAACATCAGCCTCAAGTCTGAAAACTTCACCTGCTTTCAGCACTAAGGTGTCTTTGTATTTAGCATCCACCCTTATCTTTGGGGCTTCAATGTCATCTCTACATGTTATTGCATCTGATGGCTCAGAGGGCTGACTAACAGCCCCACCAGCATTTCTAGCAATCACACGGAATTCATAGGCAGCATCTTCTGTCAAACCACTTACAGTGAATTCAGTCTCTAGTATATTGCTGAAATTAGCCTTCAGCCAACGGCCATTAGGAAGGTCTCTTTTTTCAACGGTGTAGCCAGTTATCTTAAAACCTCCATTATATTCTGGTTTAGTCCATTTCAGTGTAACTGCATGTCTTGTAATGTTCAGAGGTATTGGCTTACCAGGTGGATCTATTGGGTCTAGAGCAAACACAGGCTCAGATGGCTTGCTTGGCTTACTCTTCCCAGCCAGATTTTCTGCTATAACACGGAATTCATATGCAATGCCATCAGTAAGTCCGGTTGATTTAAAGATATTGCCTGATACCAGCATTTTACTTACAGTCTGCCAAAGAACGCTATTTCGTTCTTTTCTTTCAACGTGATATCCCAGAATTGGGCTTCCACCATCAGTTACTGGCTCATGCCAGCTAATGGTCATGGTTTCTTTGGTGACTGCAATCACCTGAGGAGTGCCAGGAGGCCCAGGTACCTTAAATGGGTAATTTGCAACTACAGACTCTGAAGTAATGGCTGGACCAATTCCATATCTGTTTTGAGCTTTAACACGGAACTGATACTCAACTCCAGTAGTAAGACGAGTGGCTTTAAACGTAGTACGTATCACTGTGGTTGCCAATTCAGTCCATGTGGTACTGTCAGTTTGACGCATCTCTACAACATAGTTACTTATTGGTACACCACCATCATTCAAAGGAGGCTCCCACGAGAATGTTAGAAAGTCAGATGAAATTTCATCAAATTTGATTGGTCCAGTAGGAGGTCCAGGTATGTCATGAACTTGAACTGTGATTACTTCACTAACTTCTCCAACAATATTTTTAGCTGACACTGGATATTGACCACTATCACTTCTCTTACATTCATTGATGCTTAGTATGGTTGCAGTTGCAGTATTTTCATAATTTACCCTTTGTGTTTGCTTAAGTATCTGGTCTTCTTTCTTCCAAGTCACAGTAGGCCTTGGACGACCAAGCACAGGGATTTCAATCTTGATATTGTCGCCAGCTTTGGCAATGACTGTTTTCTGGTAGATACCACGAAGGTCAAACTCTGGTAACATTGTTTGCTCCTTGATAATAACTGGCCTGCTTTCTCTCGGGGCGCTTCTTCCAGCACTGTTAACTGCCATAACCTGGAAAGTATACTCTTCATTTTCGGTTAGATTCTTTACTACACAGTCTAGTGTTTTTACAGTGGTGATGTGTGCCCACTGGTTCGTTCCTTTTCTCTGTGCTTCAATTACATAACCAGTGATCTTGCTGCCACCATCATGTTCTGGTTTTGGCCAAGCCAGGCTAACTGAGTTCCGTGTTACATCCATGATATTAAGGCTCTCAGGTGGCAATGGTGCCTCAGAAGCTCTTACTGGTTCTGCAGTTTCGGCTGGTTCACCAATACCATATTCATTTTCAGCCAGCACTCTGAAATAGTATTCACACCCTTCAGCCAAATTAGGAATCTTGAAGGAACACTTCTGGCAGTTGGTTGTAACTGTTGAATATGCTTTCCGAGTTGATTCACGTTTCTCAACAATATAGTTTGTTATACGTGAACCACCATCTATCAGAGGCATATCCCATTGGAGGGTGATGCTGTCTTTGGTTATTTCTCTAGGCTTAAGGTTTATTGGTGGACCTGGTGTATCCAAGACTTTTACATTTACAAAACCAGTCTTCTTACCAGCAGCATTTTCAAGAGTCATTACATATTTTCCTGCATCATATCTGGTGCACTCTGTGACAATCAAGAGTGTAAAAGAGTCTGTATTTTCAATACTGGCACGTCCTTTGAGTGAAACACCATCTTTTGTCCATGTGACTTCTGGAGTTGGACGTCCTCTGATTGGCACAAAAATACGAATAGTTAATCCAGCTCTAACAACAAGTGTTCTTCTTAGTTCAGCATCTAATTCAAAGTCAGGAATCTCTTCCCGGTCTTTGATCTCCACACTTGGAATTATTACTGGTTCACCAACACCTGCAGCATTCATAGCAGAGATTCTGAAATTGTATTTGGCTCCTGTCTGCAGATGAGCAACAACAAACTGAGTGATTCTTAAAGCAGTCCCTGTTGTGTCCTTTACCCATTCTTCTTCCCCTTCCTTTTGATGCTCTACTATATAGCCAGTGATGTCAAGACCACCGTCATAGTGAGGCTTGCCCCAGGCTAAAGATGCACTTGTCTTTGTAGTATCAGTCACTCTTGGATTTGCAGGTGGACCTGGTGGGTCTGAAAAGTGAGGAAAAAATAAAACATTACATACAGAGGAAGTCAGTCTTACACTGCCTGAAAGTGGTCCCTGCCCATCCCACCCACCCCCAAAAAAGAAATGACATGATACTAACATGCAACATCCTTGCACATGACTGAGTTTGAAGCATCACTTGGTGGTCCGACTCCTGCTCTATTTTCTGCACTGACACGGAACTCATACTCATTTCCTTCCAGGAGACCAGTTACTTTGCATCTAAGATCTGAAACTGGTTTCTTTGTTGCTCTCACCCATCTTAAACCTTTCTTTTCTCTTCGCTCCACATAGTAACCTGTGATTTCACTTCCACCATCATCTACTGGCCTCTTCCAGGTAACTGTGACACTATTTTTAGTCACATTTGTTACTTCTGGTTTTCCAGGAGGGCCTGGGGGACCTGTTACAAAACAAAAAATTACAGTTAAAATAAAAATCAAGACTGCAGAGATTAATAAAAACAGACTGAAACCTCTTAGCTTGTTCTACATACCAAATCTATCCACCATTTTGACTGGTTCTGATTGTACTGGTTCACCCTTGCCATATTGATTTACTGCTGAGACACGGAAAACATACTCATTTCCTTGAATGAGCTTGCTAACAACATGTCTACAGCTTTCAATGTTTTCAGCAACCAATGTCCAGAGAAGTCGGCTAGTTTCTCTCTTTTCAAGAACATATGATTTGACTGGTGATCCACCATCTTCTGCAGGAGGTGACCATGTAAGTGTTGCTTTTTCTGCTGAAACATTGCTGACTTCAATAGGCCCCGGAGGTCCTGGAACATCTAAAACTTTCACATGTACGCTCTCCTGCTTAGTGCCAAAAGGATTGGTTGCAGTGATTGTGTATTCTCCAGAATCTTTTCTGGATGCGTATTTTACAGTTAGAGTAGAAGAAGTTGGTGTGGTTTCAATGTGCACAAGCTCCGAAGGTCTAAAATCTTTTCCAGCTTTTGACCACGCTGAAGTTGGAGGTGGTTTGCCACGGATACTGATAGCAGACACTGTAATGGTGTCTCCTGCTTTTACTGTCAACCCTTCCTTCAAAGTAGGATCAATAACAATGCTTGGTGCCTCTGTCAAAACAAACAAAAGAACCCAATTGTTATAACAAGAACACAGGAAAAAAACCCAGATTATTTGGTGTTATTTATTCAAATAAAATTCTACATTTTTATTGCCACCTACATACCATACTCATCCTTGCATATTATGGTTCCTGTGGATTCAGATGGAGGACTAATAGCTCCAGCAGTGTTCTTTGCTCTGATTCTGAATTCATATTTGGAACCTTCAGTGAGATCAGTTACAGTAAATGCACAGTCTGTAACATTCACATGATTAGCTTTTGTCCAAGTCTTTGAGGGTAAATCACGCTTTTCAACAATATAGCCAGTTAACTTATGTCCACCATCATATTTTGGTTCTGTCCAAATTAGCGTTACTGAGTTCCTAGTTACATTGATAACTTCAGGTTTCCCAGGGGGATCTAGAAGAAAAGAATAATAAATAGTTGTCAAACAAAAGTTATTTCAAATTTCAGAATTTTCCTTTTTATTCTCCTCATGACTTACCAATAGGATCAAGTGCCACAACTGGTTCAGATGGCAGACTTGGTTTACCTACTCCAGCCATATTGATTGCCATTACTCTGAATTCATACTCCAGACCTTCAGTTAACCCTGTCACTCTGAAATCTTTCATTCTTATTGGCGTTTTATTTGCCCTCTTCCACAAAAGACTATTTCTTTCTTTGACTTCGATATGATAACCTAGAAGACAAATGGTAAGAAGAAAATATGAGGGGTCTTCTAGGAATCTTCATTTCTCACAGCAATGTGCTGGCATACCACACAGCCATTGTGCAAGAGGAACACTGAAAACCAGATTTAAAAATGGATGTAAACACACATTACAGGCGTATGTAATAGCAACAATGAAATGTTTGTAAATGCAAATTGCTAATTTTCTACACCCAAGTAATGTAACATATAGGTGAGTTCGCTTTTCTTTCTTTAGCTGTTTTGGCTTTGTGCAAAAATACTGTTTCTCAGTTAGTCTTTTCCCAGCTTTTAGGTTATTTTAAAAAAAAAAAGTCATAGAGAAAGAGTAGGAAGGAAAACAGTGAAATCAATAGCTCCATTTAAAGAATAAACACCTGATAGTTTTATTTTACCCTTTAACAGAGGAAAAGAACTATCAAGAACTGAAATACCAGGCAGGCTTTTGGGACATACCTGTGATTGGAGAGCCTCCAGTTCTTCTGGGATCAGTCCAAGTTAAAGCTACAGATTCATGCCGAACTTCAACAATGTTGGGAGGTGGAGGAGCATCTGGCACATCTAAACAATATTTTTAAAATGTGGTAACATTAAAAATAAATATCAACACTAAACCATTTTTTTTTTCATTTTTGAAAACTATAATGGATACTTACCAAATGGATGTTTTGCAATGACAGGGTCAGATTTAAGACCTTCACCTACTCCATATTTATTTTCAGCCCTGATCCTGAATGTATATTCATTTCCTTCATGAAGTCTTGTAACTCTAAATGTGGTTTTCTGGACTGCAGAGGCACAAGTCACCCACTTATTATTTACATTATCTCTCTTCTCTAGGACATAGTTAGTGATTTCTGAGCCACCATCATCTTTTGGAGGGCCCCACTTTAAGGTTATGGCATCGGCTGTGACTTCGTCAAATTTCACTGGACCTGTTGGTATACCAGGTTTGCCAACAACTTTCACAGAAATAGTGCCTTCCTTGCTGCCAACAACATTCTTCAGAGTTATTGTGTATTTTCCAGCATCAGCTTTCTGGCAGTCATGTACTACAAGTGTGGTGTTGACTGCTGTAGATTCAAATGCAACTCTTCCACTCTCAGTAAGTGCCTGGTCTTCATCTTTCTTCCAAGTTACAGTTGGGACAGGCTTGCCTTTAATTGGGACTTTAAGACGGAAATTGCTACCCTCTTTAGCTGTATAGCACAAATCAGGTAGATCTCTTAAATCAAGATCAGGTGCCACTGTAAAAATAAAAGAAACTGATTATTCAACTATGAATAAATTATGTGATAAAATTAAGATACTGTTTTAAAGCAATCTGATTTTTATGCAAGCATAGTAATGATAGCAAGCATAAAATAAATGTAATTTGGGTAAAAGTGAAGCATTGAATTAATAATCTGAACTTGCTTCTTACCAACATCATCTCTTGCCACAACTGTGAGCTCTGTTGGGGTTCCATATCCAGCATCATTTTGGGCTCTCACTCTAAAAGTGTATTCTTGTCCTTCTTTTAGGTCTCTCATTGAAAAATGGAGGTTCTTTGCCCGCATGACTTCTTGCCAGTTATCTTCACCAATCAGGACCTCGACAACATATGCAAAAATACGGCTTCCACCATCACTGATAGGTTTTTTCCATACTAAATTGCATGATGATTTTGTTACAGCAGAAGCTTTTAGATCCACAACTGGCCCAGGTGTTTCTATAAGGAAGAAAAACATAGTAAGTGTCCATTCAAACAAAAAATAAAAATCATTTGAGTAATAAAATAGGTGAAATGGATTCATTTTTTCTTACCAGAAGCTTTAACAGCATCACGAGTTTCACAGGGGTCACCAATACCATATTCATTTTCAGCAAAAACCCTGAAGAAGTAAGATTTGCCTTCTTCTAAGTTAGTTATCCTGAAGCTTGTCTTTGGACATTCTGTTGTTACTGTAGACCACGACTTTCTTTCTGCATCACGTTTTTCAACGACGTAATTTGTGACTGGACTGCCACCATCTATTAGTGGAGGTTCCCAAGTAATGAAGGCAGAATCCTTAGATGCTTCCTTTACAATCAGGTTAATTGGAGGGCCTGGAGTATCTAGATAAACACAACCATTTCGTATTTGATTTAATAAGCAAAATACAAGACACTTTCAGTTAAGAAGTTAACAAATGTAATACAATAGGGAAAGCCCTCATACTTACCAAGTACTTTTACAACAATGGTGTATGCCTTTTTGCCACAGCTGTTCTCCAGACTGAGGACATATTTTCCAGCATCATATTTATTTACATTTTCACAACGCAGGAAGGTATCAAAATCAGTTGACTTGATGTCTAATCCTTGTCTATCTCTTAGGTTAGCACCCACTTTAGACCATGTAATCTTTGGAGGTGGACGTCCTCTTACTGGTACGTAAAGTCTCATTGTGACTCCAGCACGCAACACAAGGACTTTCCTTAGTTCTGCATCAAGTTCTCCTTCAGGAGGAACTGTATGTTTACAAAAAAAATATGCAATTACAACATCATCTTTAAGACTACCACTAAAATTACTTTTTCAAAAAGTTTCTCTTTACTGGCGTTTTAGTAGATTAACCAACTTGTTCTCATGCCCGCGATGATGTTAATGAGTTAGTGTCCTGGCTCCTATTTCAAGATCATTTTCAAACTTGACTTTTTTTTTGCACTGATTTAACTTCCTTGTTTTCTGTCTTTTCCACCATTTACATTACTTAACATATGAAGATGTCTCCTGGTTCCTCTAGAATTCAAAGGAGTTTCCTATCTTCCTGGACTGTACTGTTTATCTTGAATCAAGACAGTTCTGTTAAGTAATGCTTTTGGTATGTATAGCAAAATGCATACAGATGCCAACATGGCTCTTAAGGAATAAATGCCATACAATTAAATAGTGTGCTACACAGATGCTTAAAATAGTAATCTTGGCTTCAAATTATTTGGAAGATTTGAAGAAGACTGGAAATTTTAACAATAGAAGGGAAATCTGAAAAGTCTAATTTTAGGATTAGAGAAATAAAAACTTCTTGAAGACCCAAAATAGGAGGCAGAAGAATATCTAGCATGAAAATGAAAAAAAGTAGACACCAATCTGATTCTACTCAATTCCTAACTGCCCTATTCTCTTCAAATTGGCTGCTTCTAGCCTACATTTTTTGAGAAATGACACTTTCCAAACTTATCTGCTTCTGTCATCTGTGACAAACCCTGTCTTTGGAAACCATCCCATGAATTAAAGCAAAAGTCAACAAAGTAATTTGTTTTCAGTGAACATACTTAAAATGTCTTTGGCAGTGTGTTTATCAGGAACATCACTTGGATCACTGTATCCAATCTTATTGACAGCATAAACGCGGAACTGGTACTCTGTATCTTCTATTAGTCCTGTTACTACAAATTGTGTAGCCTGTAAGTTCTTGGGTAGATTGCATCTGACCCAGTTGTCTGTGTCAGCTCTTTTTGCTTCCACTAGATAACCAATAATAGGGCTTCCTCCATCGTAAGCTGGTTTGCTCCATGACAGACTTATTGAATTACGAGTAGTGTCAACCACTTTTGGGAAAGCAGGTGGGCCAGGAGGATCTGAGAATTGAAATAACATAAAGTTATTGTACCAAGTGCTGCACAAAAGTGTTTGGAAATAACCATGGAAAATATCTGAGACTTTTAGCTTACATTGAGGATCACGAGCATACACTGCTTTAGATGGTGGGCTGGGCTTGCCAGGTCCGGCCTTATTCAATGCTATCACCCGGAACTCATATTCTGTTCCTTCTTGGAGTCCAGTAGCTTTAACAGTTCTTTCAATAACAGGCTTTCTGTTTACCTTTGTCCAGTTAAGAGCCTTAGTTTCACGCTTCTCAAGTATATAACCAGTTATTGGGGATCCACCATCACTAGCTGGTGGCTTCCAGCTAACAGTCATAAAGTCTTTCGTTACATTGCTAATTATCGGTGGATCACAAGGTCCAGGTACATCTGTGAAGATTTATTTAAAAGTTATGTTCACATTCATAAGTGTACACAAAAAAAACCAGTGGCTAACGAAGCTATCCCACAAACCACTTACCATATGGATTCTTAGCAACTGCTGATTCAGTCAGGATAGGATCTCCAACACCATATTTGTTCTCAGCACATATGCGGAACTGATACTCGTGTCCTTCTATTAGTTTCTCCACTGTGCAGCTTGTAATGGGTACATTGGCACTGACTTGCGCCCAGTTTGGTCTGCTTGTTTCACGCTTGTCTACAATGTAGTTAGTGATTTCTGAACCTCCATCTTCCAGAGGAGGCTCCCAAGAAAGCATTGCACGGTCTGAATACATATGTTTGATTTTAACGGAGGCGGGTGGACCAGGCTTATCTAGAAGAATTAACATTGGATTTTTATAGCTCTATCTCT
>VZZY01021042.1:130999-176894 GCA_013400335.1 Eurystomus gularis
GAAAGGAGAGAGCCCAAGAATTATCAGTCTAGTAAGAGATCAAGATCTCATTCTTCACATGAGTGTTAGTTCAGTATGCATAGATTCTTATCAGAGTTTTCAAATGCTTTTAAATTTCTTACCATTTTCTGGATGAATGGTCACTGGATCAGAAGGTTCTGAAGGTTGGCTAATGTTAACTGCTGTTTTGGCAATTGCTCTAAATTGATATTGAGCATTTTCTTCCAAATCAGTAGCAGTGTACTCTTCTAGGGGTATTTGATGTGGAGTTGTATTGCACCGAACCCACTTATCACCAGGTAATTTGCAAGCCTCAACAAAGTAGCCAATAAGTTTGCTACCACCATCATGCTTTGGTCTTGTCCATACCAGTGATACAGTACTCTTAGTGACATCAATAACTTCAGGTTTTCCAGGGGGATCTAAGGTAAATAAGATCATGTTATAGTCTGTTGGCCAAAGAAGCAAACATATTAAAAAACAGCTTTAACAGTGCTGGATCCTATATACAGCACACCCACAAAGTGCACTCAGAGTGCAGTCATGGGGAGCATAAAAATATAAGGGCAAACTGAAGATCATAAAAGTTGCAGATATATTGAAAATGACCGTAAAAACAGGAGTCTGTTGCAAATTATTAGTATGTTTGGCTTACCAACTGGTGTTCTTGCTGTGACAAACTCGGTTGGTTTACTAGGTTTACTTGATCCAGCTCTGTTCAGTGCATAAATTCTGAAAGTATACTCAAGACCTTCAATGAGCCCCACACAAGGGTATTCTGTGGAGCGCACAGCTGTATCATTAGCTTTCACCCATAGTAAACTGTTCCTTTCTTTGCGCTCAATGAGATAACCAGTGATTGGACTGCCTCCATCACTATCAGGTCTATCCCAGGCAACAAAAATGCAGTCCTTATTGACCTTGGTAATACGTGCATTCTTTGGTTCACTAGGAACATCTAGAAAGAAATACAAAGATGGATATCAATCACATGCTTTCTTACTAGAAGGACTAAAAAGAGAAATGCTGCTATCAAAAACTAACATACCAAATGGGAACCTTGCAATCATTTTGCCAGAAACAAGCGGCTCAGAAATCCCAAAACGATTTTCGGCACGAACACGGAACATATACTCTTCTCCAGGAATCAGTTTTCCAATTCTGCAGCTTGTCTTTGTGACAGAAGCCACAGCTGTTACCCAGTCTCCTCGACTTACATCGCATTTCTCAACTACATAGTTTGTAATGTTACTGCCACCATCTTCGAGAGGTATATGCCATGCCAGAGTGCAAGCATCAGCATCTATTTCAGAAATATCGAATGGAGGCTGTGGTGGACCTGGCTTATCTGCACAAAAAAAGTATATTAAGAAAAAAGGGATTAAATGAAATGGCAACCACTGGAATATACTAAAACTAGTTTTGTATAAAGCTGAGTTTAAAAATAATCAAATGGAACATACCCATGACTATCACTCTGATTTTCTGGCTATCAGTACCAGAGCTATTTTCTGCAGTAAGAGTGTAAAAATCAGAATCTTTTCTAGTCACATCCTTAATAATAAGAACAGAAGACTTTTCTGCTTTATGCACAGCAAGGCGACTGGATGTAATTACATCTTGATCTCCTTTCAACCATTTACAGACTGGCTGAGGCTTCCCATATACATGAGCTTCAATTCTCAGTTTCTTTCCAGCTTTAATGTGAATGTGGTCAGGCATCAGAATCTTAGGGGGAACTGAAAAAAAAAAAATCACACACAAGCATATAAATTCAACTTCTGTGACATATTAATTTACTTTTTCCTATATTTTCATGTGAAAGTTCTCTGCTTCTCTCTGAAGTGGAATTACCAGTAGGAATGACATAATAATTTTTAATTTAGGTTCCAGTTATGGACAACTAGAGATTCTACAGTGGGCAATAAATATTCCAGTCTTACTTTTCCATTCCTGTACATTTTATAAGACAATATTTTTGAGTTTGGATTGCCTTCTCACATGTTTGTGTACAGACATGCACTATTAATGCATGACATATAATTTATATCTGGAATGTTGGTGATCACTTTCTACAAGACAAATATGAAGAAGGAGAAAAGAAAGACTGAAACTCTTGCTGAACTAAACCCATTTCCACAGTCAATCTTTCTATACTCTTGAATTATTCTTCAAGCAGAGACCCTTCTTCTTTTGCACAAGATGTTCCTGATTTCTTCCAAAATAATCCCGGCAGGATGTTTGGTGTAGTTCTCTTCCTGTCATTGGCTAGTTTTCATTCCCTTTTGCTCCTGTACCTCTCCCTTCCACTTTCCATGTCACAAATGAAGACGATTCTTCTCATCTGTCCCTTATCCCTATATCTTCCTGTGTCTGAGGGAACCTACCACCTTAATTAGGCCAACCTATCCTCCTTGCTTTTCACTTTACAGTCGCAGCTAATTCTACAATATAAACAAAAACTGTTCCCACTTTTGGCCCCATTTATCGCCCAAACTCTGACTCTTTCATTTCAAGTTAATTCAAGGTATTTGTGTATTTCTCCTTATTTCATACCATCTGGTTTCAGTTGGAACCATACATGTAAAATTCATTAATAAATCTAATTTAGTGGTCAACTTTCATCCTTTTTGACCTATCAAAATATTTAATATAGTTAACTATAATTGTACAGAGGAGTTCATAAAACATATGCCTTTCTGGGGCTCACTCAAAGAACCAGAATATTAAAAAGCATAGAAAAGAAAGCAGAATATTACAACATAGGCAGTATTTAAATTGCTACTTACTGAGTTGCTCTTTAATTTCAAATACTCCTTCAGTTTCTCTTGGCAAACTTACTCCTACAGCATTTCTAGCTGCCACTCTAAACTTGTACTTCTTTCCCTCTTTAAGACCGGCTACAACAATGGAGAGATCTTTAACCACTGAATATTCTGTCCAGCGATCTGCTGGTTGTTCATCTTCTTTGTAGCTAACAATGTACCCATCAACTTTAGAGCCTCCGTCACGCAGTGGTGGTAGCCAGCCTAAAGTAGCACTATTCTTCGTAATTTCAGTAACTTCAAGTTTTCTTGGTGGATCAGGTTCACCTTTCAGGGTAAAAAAAAAACCACATTGAACATTGAATCTCCAGAATTTTCTGACTGTTGAATACTTGTTGAATTATTGGATGCTATCCACTCTAACTCAACAAGGACAATATGGAAAAGAGCAAAATACTCAGTAATTACAAAGGTACTATATTAATAGCTTGTATTATTGGAAAGAAACTGACACAGATACATTTATGTTTATCATTGAGTAGTTAGTGGCATTGTCCAATTTAGAAACATCAGCTTTCAAAAAATGCAAAATTTTGTTGGAAAAAAATACATAAAATATGCATAGCGGCATACTTACTTAGAGGATCTGTTGCTAGAACTGGCTTTGGTATGTCACTTGGAACACCTGACCCATATTCATTTACTGCTGTTACTCTAAAGTAATATTCATTTCCAGGTACAAGGTTAGCTATGTGGAAACTAGTTTTCTTTAGTTCTGCAGTGACTGTTCCCCAGGTCTTTCTGTCAGCCTCACGTTTCTGCAGGATGTAATGAGTCACTGGGCTACCGCCATCATTCTCTGGAGGTGCCCATGAAAGGTGGCATGACATCTTGGTGACATCTGAAGCCCTGAAGTCCGACACAGGTCCAGGAGTATCTATAAAGAAATTTCAATTTATGCTAGTTTTTTCTTCTTTAATAAGTTAAAATTAAAGGGAGCTAACATCTTCCTATACAAGGGGAGTTATTGTTAGCTGAAACTGTTTTGCTCAAGAACTGTAGCACCTAGGGGTCATAAAAATTCCTGCAATGAACATTCAATATAGTTTAAAAATTGTCTAGATGTGTTTATCTTATTACTTACCCAGGACTCTGACGTTCACAAATACAGCCTTTTCTCCAGCTGCATTAACAAGTGTCAGTGAATATTTGCCCGAGTCATCACGTGTTGAATCAGGAATGACACAAAAGGCCATAGTGTCAACTAGATCAACTTGTCCTTTTCTAATAACATTATCAACACCCATTCTCCTCCAGGTTACTTTTGGTGCTGGACGACCCCTTACAATGGCAAAAAGTCTAATAGGGCAGCCTGCCCTGACTGTGACTAACTTTCTCATGCTTGCATCCAACTCAATCTCAGGGGGTTCTGAAAGACAAAATTAAAGAAATAAAATGCATATTTTAGCATGTGCAATAAAAGAAAACCAGAGAAAATTAAGACTGTATATAAGCACTCATAAAGAGTGTGGGCAAACTCACCAAGTATTTCTTTGGGAGACACAGCTTCTTTCAGTTCAGCTGGTCTGCCTAGGCCAACCTGGTTTTGGGCAGAAACTCTGAACTCATACAATTGGTTCTCATCCAGGCTAGTGGCTGTAAATTCTGTATGAATTACTTGGGCAGCAACATTGCATCGTTTCCATCCTGCTTCAGGATCAGCACCCTCAACTTTTGGTCTAATTTCCACAACATATCCAATAATGGGAGCACCACCATCATACACTGGTTTTCCCCAGCCAAGGGTTATGGAACTCTTTGTGCTGTCAACCACTCTCAAGTTTGTAGGAGGACCAGGTGGTTCTGCAAGACAGTAAAAATTACAGGTTAAGAACACATTCGTGCAATTTGGCAATCTGTTAACATTAAAACAAAATGCAGTAGTATAATACCTATTGGGTCTTTTGCTACTACAGGTCTTGATGGCAAGCTTGGTTCTCCAAGTCCAACTTCATTCTCAGCACTGACACGGAACTGATATTCATGACCAGGGATGAGATTAGTAACCTTCTTGCGTCTCTCTGGGATTGCAGTCTTAGTAACAGGAACCCATCTTAGTGATCGTTTCTCTTTCTTCTCTAAAATGTATCCTGTAATTGATTTGCCACCATCGTATTCTGGTGGATTCCAGACTACAGTCATCTCTTCTTTGCTAACTCTTGTGACATCTGGAGGATCAGGGCGTCCAGGTCTATCATATTTTGTTTTTGCAATAATTGGGTGTGTTTCTGTTGGTGGACCAGTGCCCATTTTATTCTCTGCACGAACTCTGAATATATATTCATTACCTTCAATGAGGCGTGTCACATTTGCATAGTTTGTTAGTACAGAGGAAGAGTATGTAGACCAAACCATACGCTTGCTTTCACATTTTTCCAGGATGTAGTTCTGTATTTCACAACCACCATCATCTTCTGGAGGGTCCCAAGTAACAGTACATCTATCACTTGAAATGTCAGTGACTTTCAAGTTTCTCACAGGACCTGGTTTATCCAAGACAATAACAGTAGCATATGCTACGAAACTACCAGCTGTGTTAGTTGCAGTAATCACATATTTCCCACCATCACTACGCCTTGATTTTGGGAGAATAAACTTAGATGTGTCAGAAGTTGTTTCAATACTGACTCTTGGAGATCTGGTTAAATCTGTGGCATCTTTGTCTTTTGTCCACACAACTTCAGGCTGTGGTTTTCCTCTGACTCCAGCCTCAATTCTGATTGTGTCACCTGCTTTCACAGTTAGCACCCCACTTAACTTCAAGTCTAGCACTGGTTTCTGCAGATCTTCCTTCACAACAACTTCAGCTGTTTTTACCCAGCCACTTTCACCTGCCTCATTCTTGGTTTGAACTCGGAATTGGTAAATCTTATTTTCAACACATTTATCGACCATGTAGTGTGTTTCCTTAATGCTGCCTTTATGAACTCTTTCCCATTCATCTGAATCTTTCAGTTTTCTCTCAACATGATAACTTAAATTAGGACTTCCACCATCATAATCTGGCCTTCTCCATTTCAGATATACAAATGTCTTTCCTTTCTCTGCAATGTGGAGATTTTCTGGCTCTCCAGGTTTGTCAATAGGATTGATAGCAAGGATGGGCGTCTTGGTCTCAATGCAAGGACCTGGACCTATTTTGTTTTCTGCACAAACTCTGAAGAAGTATTCACGGTTCTCTATAAGATTTGCCTTTACTAATCGTTTAGTGATATCAGAGGAGACAATTGACCATCCCCTCTGGTTTGGTTGACGGTACTCCACTATGTAATTTGTAATTTCAGAGCCACCATTATCCACTGGACTCTCCCAAGAGATCATACAAGAATCTTTTGTGACATAGCTTATTTTCAGGTTCTGACATGGCCCAGGTCTATCAAGTACATTAACAACAGCAAAAGCTTGAGCATGTCCACAGCTGTTCTTAGCTGCTATTATGTATTTGCCATGATCAGATCTTTTGGCTTCTTTAACTTGCAGTTCAACATTAGGTAGATCATGGACTATTTCAACATGCTTTTCTTGGACTAGTACTTTACCATCTTTAGACCATGTTATGTCAGGATCTGGCCTGCCTTTTACTTTACCAGTAATGCGGATTGTTTGACCTACTCGGACAGTAATTAAGTCTCGACATGTCACATCTAGGCTTATTTCTGGAGGAGAAAGAATATCCTTTGCAAGTACAGTTTCTGCCAGTTCTCTTGGTTCTCCCTCTCCGACGATGTTGACAGCTTTTATTCGGAATTTATATTCATTTCCTTCTATTAACCCAGGTGCTCTGAAAGCACACTGTCTAATGAGTTCATCCTTATTCATCCTATTCCACTGTGTAGTTCCAGTTTTCTGACATTCCACAATGTATCCCAGAATTGGGCTGCCACCATCTTTTAGGGGCTTTGTCCACACAAGATCAGCTGTTTCTTTAGTTTTGTCTTTTAATTTTGGATTTATAGGTGGTCCAGGAGGAGTTATAGGACGCGATGCTTTTATAGGATCAGAGCTTGGAGATGGTTTGCTTAAGCCCACCATGTTTTCTGCAAAAACTCTGAATTCATATGTGTTGCCTTCAAAAAGTCCAGTGACTCTGTATTTCATATCAAGTATTGGTGTCTTATTGACACGCACCCATTTACCCGATGCTTCCCGACGTTCAAGTATATAACCAGTTATGGGAGTTCCACCATCAGATTTTGGTAGGGTCCAAGACACTGTTGCAGCATTTTCTGTAATATCATAAACCATTGGTTTGCCAGGTGGGGATGGTGGATCAAACATATGTTTAGCAACTGTTGGTTCTGAATCAAGGGGTGCACCAATGCCTATCTTATTTTCTGCCCGAACACGGAAAATATATTCACAACCTTTCTGGAGTCGTGGAATCTTAATTTTTGTGTGACTTGTTCCAGAGCTAACCACTCCCCAAGTTTCTTTCTTTGATTGACGCTTCTCAACAATATAATTTATTATAGGACTCCCACCATCATCTTTAGGAGGGCGCCAAGAAATAACCATATGTTCTGGTGTTACTTCAAGAATATTAATAGGACCAGTTGGTGGGCCAGGAACATCCAAAACTGTAAGATGCAGACCAACAGTTTTGCTGCCAGCTGCATTAGATACTGTGAGTAGATATTCTCCTGTATCTTTTCTTATACAGTCTTTGATGGTAAGTACAGTTGAATAATTGTCAGTTTCAATCTTGTATCTGCCATCTGGTTTAATTTCAGTGTCATCAGTAGCCCATTTTGCAGTGGGAACTGGCACACCTCTCATAATTGCAGGAAGTCTCACGGTGGTGCCAGCTTTAACAACAAGGCCTTCAATTAACTTTACATCTAGTTCCACAGATGGAGGTACTGAAATTAGAGAAAAACAGAAATTACCTTTTCAGGGAAAATTCTTAAAGACTGAGAGAAAGAATCAGTGAAACAACATGAAAAACTAAAAAGTACCCCGTTTTTTTGATACTCTATTGAAACAACATAAAAACTAAAAAGTACCTATTTTTTCTCGACACTTTATTGAAATAACATGAAAAAACTAAAAAGTACCTAGTTTTTCTTGACACTCTATTGGTATAGTTGTATCTGGAAGGCTAAGACCAACAATATTCTGAGCTCTCACACGGAATTTGTATATTTTTCCTTTTTGTAGGCCTGTAACAACACAGTCTAGCATAGGGACTGTCTGGAACTTTGTCCACTCATCTGCACCATCTTCTTGATATTCCACCAAATACCCAGTTATCTCAGCACCACCATCACGATCTGGTCGATTCCAAACAAGGGAAACTTCATTCTTGTCAACATCTACATGATGCAGATTCTTTGGTGGCCCTGGAGGATCTTTTAAAATAAAAAACCAAAATGGTTACTAGCATGGCCAATCTATCGTAGCAGTGTACTATATTCATATTAGTACCAACAAGCTAATATAAAAAATTACCAAGAACAATATGAACAAAACATAAAACTGAAAAACACTTACGCAGTGGATCTATAGCTTTAATAGGCTTGAGTGTTTCCACATATGGACCTCTACCGAATTGATTCTCAGCTGCAACTCGGAAGAGATATTGAGTGCCTTCAATCAAATATTTAGCCATGTGACTGCGTTTCTTGGAGGATGATGAGATGGCTAACCACTGTGCAGAAGCCACATCTTTCCTTTCCACCACATAATTGGTAATGACAGAGCCACCATCATCTTCTGGTTCCATCCAAGTGAGATAGCAAGAATCACTTCTAACTTCACTGACTTGCAGATTTCTGGGTGGACCAGGCTTGTCTAATATTGACAAAAATTGAATCTGTTATTTATTTGATAATCAAAGCAGTTTTTATGAAACTTAGTAAATTTCAAGAGAAATGGACATATTTTTTGTCATGTTCAGTCCTTTTTCTACTGTGCATTTAACTCAGTTTATTGATATTTTCCAGACATTCTTTTATTTCTTGATCTTTAATTATAGAACAAAAGCATGCAGTATAAAAGGAACATCAAAAGATTACCTAAGACAACAACTTTTACTGAAACAGTCTTTGAACCAGCTGGATTTTCAACTGTCAGGGAGTAAATTCCACCATCTTCATGGACAGTGTTACGAATTTCAAGCTTACTGCCGACTCCTGTAACTTCAATATCGGCTTTGGGTGAGACCTCATGATCTTCTTTCTTCCAAGAAACTTTTGGGAATGGAACACCTTTAATAACAGCACTAAGTCTCAGCGTATCTCCAGCTCTTACATGCTGTTCGCGAGCCATATTAGCATCAAGTATCAACTCAGGAGGTTCTGGAATCAAAATGATAAGTTTTTAGACAATGGGGAAAAAAAAATCTCTTCTTAGGTAAACTTATCTCATTTTAGTAAACTCACCAAGTCTGTCCTTTACTTCTACTGGATCAGGAACATAGGCTGGTTCAGATTCACCTGCTGCATTGACTGCCCTGACCCTGAACTTATAGGTCAAACCCTCAGTAAGGCCAGTGACTTTGTATTTTGTTTCAGGACAAGAATCTGCTGTAAGATTGGCCTTTTTCCATTCTTCATCTCCAACTTTCTGATACTCAATGAGGTAGCCAATTATCTTGCCATTACCATCGCGGCGTGGTGGTTGCCAAGATAAATCAACTGAATTTTTAGTTTTATCTACTGCTTCTGGATTAACAGGTGGACCTGGTTTTGCTGTTAGGAAAAGAAAAACAAAGGAAGAATGGGAAAAAAAGGAATCTATTAAAATGATTTTCTAACTGAAATGAAGAGTGCATTAATATTTCAATGACAAATGAAATGTAATACTTTACCAATTGGATCTCTAGCGAAAATTGGTTTTGATGGTGGACTAGGATCACCAACGCCAATTTCATTTTCTGCTGACACACGGAATTCATACTGACAGCCTTCAAGTAGGTCAGGTACTTTGAACTGAGTACTGGGGAAAATTGGGTCTTTGGTAACTCTGACCCATCTTGTAGCCATTGTTTCCTTCTTCTCTACAATATAATTTGTTATTGGCTTGCCTCCATCATATGGTTTGTTCCAAACCACTACTGCAGAGTCTTTGGTAACATCCTTAATAATCGGTTGTTCAGGTGCATCAGGAACACCTGGGGGAGGGGGTAGAAATTATGAGCACTAGAAACAGAGTAAAGATATGATTCTATGATTTAAGTATGAAAGTAAGATTGCAAATGAATAACATACGGAAACGGTCCTTGGCTTTCATCTCATCAGAGATGAGAGGGTCACTTATGCCATAAAGATTTTCAGCATAAATTCGAATTTGATATTCTCTTCCTTCAAGCAATTTAGGAATTTTGCATGTTGTCTTAACTGTGGCAGATGTAACTGGCATCCACACGTCTTTGTGTGCATCTCTCTTCTCTATAATGTAATTTGTAATTTCGCTGCCTCCATCATCTAATGGAGGTTTCCAGGAAACTATCATATGATCTTTATGAACTTCATCAAATATAACTGGGCCTACTGGTGGTGATGGGCGATCTGTTTAAGAAAAAAACAAAGCATACACGTGTTTTTTTATGAACGTCATGTAATGACATAGATTAAACAGTGTCAGTGTAGTAAATACATTATTAAATTAGAAACTTAGCATCATAGTTTTAATAAGTAATCAGGACCTCAAGACTATTCCTCTTTAATACGTGTTTGACTTACTGGACTTAATTCCTTAATGTTTATAAGATATTTAGTGATTGACATTTTCTATAGTGTTAACATTCTGTAAATGGATGTAGAGACATTAAACTATTCAAGCTGAATAAACTAAGCCAGAGTTAACTAAGTTCTCCAAATTAATAAATAGTATTTCAGTATAAATGAGAATGCACTAAATCAGTTTGTTATAATAAAGAACACATTTTAATATTTAAATGCTGTATAATTCAATCAATTACAATCACTACTAAAAATCACAGGCAACACTGCTGTTCAGTAAAACCTACCAACAACATTAACTTGACAAAATCCTTTTCTTGATCCTGTGCTGTTCTCTACAGTAACACAATATTTGCCTGAGTCTTCACGGACAGATTTTAGTATCCCCAAGCAAAGAGTTGTAGGAGTTGTCTTGATCTTTATACGGTCATCTTCTTTCACAACAATATCATCCTTTAGCCAAGTAACCTTTGGTGCAGGCTTGCCTGAGTAACGTCCAGTCAGGCTGAAAGCTTCACCAACCCGAACGATAAGCTTATCTCTGAAGTCAAGGTCCAGTGATGGGGGAGCTGAAAGATTATATTAAAAAACACAATGCCCACAGAAGTCAGCAATATTAATAAGAAAAAGTAAGGAATCAGTAAAAGTAACTACTGTTTTCAAAAGAAATATGAAAAAATACATACCAATTTCATCCTTGCATGTGATTGGTTTTGTGCAGAATGATGGTTTGCCTTGCCCCACAATATTGCAAGCACTCACACGATACTCATAGGTGTCACCCTCTTTCAAACCTTCTATAGTGTATTTCCTATCAAGCATTTTCTCCTTTGTAACTTTGTGGAATTTCTCTTTTCCAATGAGACGGCTCTCTAGAACATACATTGTGATATCGGAGCCTCCGTTATATTTTGGAGGGTTCCAAGTTAATGTAACAGAATTCTTGGTAACTGCTTTTACTTCCAGGTCTTCTGGACGGTCAGGAACAGCTGTGAATAAAAAAATGTTTAAAAAACGGTAAATCCTTTTTTCTACATCTTCGTCTCATATGACAGTAATCCAAACCTGAAAATATACTTACTTATTGGATCTCTAATGATAATCTCTTTCGTTGTCTCTGTGAATGGACCCATACCAATTATATTCTCAGCTGCAATTCGGAAAAAGTAGGCTTTCCCTTCAGTGAGACCCTGAACAGTAGCATTCTGTCTTGTAACTGTGCAGCTTACTGGAGTCCAAGCTCTATGGTCAGATTCACGTTTTTCAATTATATAGTTGGTAATAGGAGAACCGCCATCATCTTCTGGACTAAACCATGTCAATTTACATGAGTCACTGGTTAGGTTCTCAGTACGGAATGGCATTCCAACTGGGCCTGGCACATCTGAAAGCAAAGAAGAAATGGAGTATTTAAGTAAACAAGCTGAATGTTATGAAATTTTACTCATTCACCAGGACTGAAGTTGCTATTTACCTAGTACATCAACAATAATATTCTTCTTCCGCTCACCACCAGCATTTTTAGCGAGAAGAGTATATATACCCTGGTGGCTCCTTTTGCAATTCTTGATGACCAAAGAAGAACTAATAGCTGTTTCTTCAATTTTGGCTTCTTCTGGTAAAGCTTGGTCATCCCTACTCCAAGTTACTGTTGGAGCTGGTTTTCCTGAGACATATGCTATTATCCGAATTACTCCTCCAGCATGAACAACAATTCTGTCCCTGACACTTGCATCCAAATTAATATCAGGAGCCACTGTGGGAGAAGAACCAAAATATTCAATGAATTTTTTTTTTCACTTTGACCTAGAGGTACTAAAAATGTAAATGTAAATGATAAATACCAATTCTGTCCTTCATTTCAATAATGTCTGTAACTTCTCCAGGCTCTCCAATGCCAGCAGCATTCACTGCTCTAACTCTGAATTTGTAAAAACATCCTTCTTTTAATCCTGTCACGACGAACTTGGTTCCTCTGATTTCTTTATCTTTTACCTGGAACAAAATATTGTAACATCAGCTAACATCAAGGTATCATCATTTACTTTGTGATGTTTGAGACAAATCTTAAAGCAGATGTGGTTTCAGATTTAGAGGCACAAGATAGTCTTCAGTATAGAAGGATCTAGCTTACATATAATTTTTTAGAATCTGTGTAAAGAAATACAGGATATGAACATACAAGCCATTCTGAAGATTTGCCTTTTTGATAACTCTGACAGACTAGGGTGTTACAGCAATTACAATAGTCTGCATTCTCAGAAGAAATACATGTGTTATTGGACAAATAAACTCATATAAATGAGAGTAGCAAAAATGGAATTCACTGCTCTTTTTAAACGCCAATATGAAGTATGTTTACCTGGAAAGAGTGCAGGAAATTTAGGTATTACTTAAAATGCACCCAAATGTTTATGGAGATATTTATTATTTTCAGTAATGCATTATTGAAAAAAAAATTCAGTAATTCATTGTTGAAAAAAGTAGGAAAATGTAGGGACATAGTAGCTGGAAATTATTTGGCACAGTCTGATACCACTGAGACTTACTTTTGTGCCAATTCTAACTTGGTCTTGTATTCTATTCTTTTACCACAAATTATCTATATATTTTCTCACATCTTTAAACAGAAATTAAAAATATATAAGGTTAGGAAACTGCAAAGTTAACTTGGTGTTGTAGAGGGGCAATTACTGCCTTTTACATTTGGTCTTATATTTTAAACATATGAGGATAATTAGGGTGGAACTTGTAGAAAATATCTTGCGTAGTGAAAATTTGTAAAAAATACATTTTCTGGAGTGGTTTCTTTGACAGACACATAAGGAGAAGAAACACAGACTCTGTGATAGTTTTTCACCTACCCGTTCCCATTCTTCCTTTCCTTCCTCTTTATACTCAACAATGTAGCCAGTGACCCTAGAACCACCATCTTTAAGTGGTGGACTCCACTCCAAGTCTACAGAAGACTTTGTCCAATCAGTAACTTTTGGAATAGGAGGGCCAGGTGGGGCTGAAAAATATCATCATACCATTACAGTATAACAATACATTCCACACTCTTATTTGAATATTTTAAAATTAAAAAATAGTCATCTAAAATATTTACCAATAGGATCTCTAGCAATTGCTGGATCAGATGGCATGCTTGGTGGACCAACACCAGCTGCATTGATAGCTGAAACACGGAACTGATATTCAGAACCTTCAATAAGACCTGTAACTTTGTATGAAACCCCCAGTGTCATAGGTTTAATTGGATCACGGTTAACCCTGGTCCATCTCTTTCCAGTAGTCTCCTTGCGCTCTAACCAGTAACCAGTAATAGGAGAGCCACCATCATGTTCTGGTTCTTCCCAGTTTACAGTCATTGAGTCACGTGTTATACTGCTAACTGTTGGCTTGTCACAAGGTCCAGGAACAGCTGAGGGGGAAAAAATTCACACATAGCTTGTAAAAACAAAAATGCTAAAGGAAGATAGAGACATCTAGAGTGCAAAACAGAGCTATACGCTCACATGACCACAATAGCATTTGGTAGTTACCTATCTGCACAAGACTCCTTCCCTCATTCACCTTCCCATCCCTATTTAGGTTCATATACTTCTGTGAAAGATAAAATATCTTTCCTTCAAATAACAACTGTCAAAAAAGAGTCTTTTTGGATCAGTAATTTGTTTCAGTGCCCAGTCTAACCTCAGATGTTTTAAGAATGATTTTCTTTTACCAGTCTACCGTTCCTTTTACATCAGAGCTGCTCTAATTTCTTTTTCAAAACTGAAGACAGAAAATCGACTCCAATAATGTCTCATATATGACAGAATGACCTGAATCTTATCAGAGAAGCCCTTATTTATATATTTAAACCTTTAAAAAGCTTGAGATTGTATTTTAATATATAAAAAGGAAGGAGAAAAGTATTTTTAAGTACTACATATGCTTTTAAGAACTACTAATGCTAAAACTCCCCTACCTTTTCTGGAAAATTTACTTATATGAAGAGAGAAAAGCAGTAGTGGTGTTTTACAGGTGCTGTGCACATACCAGCATATGGAAGCAACTGACATAATTTGAAAGCATACTCCTACTTACTGAAAAGGTTTCGTGCTGTTTCTGGTTCACTGTCCAAAGGTTCTCCAATACCATATTTATTTTGTGCCATAATGCGGAACACATATTCATGGCCTTCCATCAACTTGGGAATAGTGAATAAGCATTCCTTAGGCTCATTAGTAACAGGTACCCATGTCCTCCTATTTGCTTCTTTTTTCTCTATAACATAGTTTGTAATCTTAGAACCACCATCATCCAATGGAGGAAGCCATGATATAGTCATTTTATCAGCCAAAATGGATTCAAATTTAATAGGTCCCACTGGAGGTCCAGGACGACCTGAAAGATACATTTTTATACAGAATAATTGATTTAAATGCTATTAAAAAGAGGTATCAATGAATGCTATCAATTTATGCAATGCTTAAGAGGTCTTGATATCTACCTAGAACGTTTAGTCTCATTTCCTTTGAAGCAGTTCCCAGATTATTTACAGCTGTTATAGTATATAGGCCTGTATCACTTCTGCGAGACTGTTGAATCAATAAAGTGCAAGTATCTTCACCAACAATCTTGTTGACATGTTGATCATACAACACCGATGTTTTGTTATCTGGTTTCTTTGGAGAAGCTTTAAGCCATGTTAATGTGGGGAAGGGTACACCCTTTATCTTGGCCACAATGTTAACATCTGTTCCTTCTTCAACCTCCATAAATTCTTTGAGTTCAATAGATGGTGGGCCTACAATGAAATGTTGAAAAAATTAGCATACAAAAATCCTTCATAATTTTAAAATGGAATTTGTGTTTACTGGTATCAGTTAGTACTTACATGTCTGGTCTTTGACAACAAGTGGGCCAACAGTGGCTGAAGGCCTACTAGGACCTGCTATGTTTACAGCTTTGACTCTGAATTCATATTCTCCACCTTCTACAAGGTCCTCAACAGTAAACTTTGTTTCCTCCACATCACGTCTGTTGCATTGCTTCCAAGTCTCTTTCACTTCTCCAGTACGATCCCAGCGGAGACATTCAACATTATAATGTGTAACAGGAGCTCCACCATCGTTCTTTGGTGGTTTCCATGTCAAGCTCACTGAGTTCTTGGTTACAAGGCCAATCTTTAGTTTAATAGGTGGGTCGGGAGGATCTTCACAAATAAAACAGAAATATGAACAAATCCACTGTACAGCACCATATGGTTTTAAAAAAAAAATGTTTGACTTTGATTTCACTTACGAATTGGATCCCTGGCTGTGGTCCGTTGGATAGTTTCTGCAGGAGGGCCAACACCAAAACGGTTTTCTGCACGCACCCGGAAGAAATACTCTTGGCCAGATATGAGATCAGGTACAACAAAGGAAGTACTTCCACAGTTTGCATTGACTTTAGTCCATGCTTTCCCATCAATAGTTCTTTTCTCTATAACATAGCCTCTGATTCTATCTCCACCATCATCATCTGGCATCTTCCATGAAAGTTTACAACTACCTCTTGTGATATCACTTACTTTTAGGTCTTTTGGTGGGCCTGGGACATCTGTTAAAGGTAAAAGCACAACATAAAAATTTTTACGTAAGTATATATAAAAGTAAGACTATAACCTTGTATTTGACTACTTCAATAGATGTAAACCATACCAAGCACATTGACTCTGACATGCACAGTTTTTTGTCCTGCTTTGTTCTTTGCTGTAATACTGTATCGTCCAGAATGACTTCTGTTGCACTCAGGGATGATAATCACTGAACGTGTATCAGTTGCTTCCACCTGTGTATTATAGAAAGAAAGAGAAGTTATAGATCACCATTGAATATTCATGTTTGAAAACTACAACAATACTGAAGTTACAAAAATTGTTTGCTTTACCTGAGCTTCTTCGGGTACATTATGACCTCCCTCCTATAAACAAAGATAAATACTGTAAATATGAAGGGGGATAGGCTTAAATGTCTAGAAACACCTGTAGCAAAAAAGTTCTCTCTTTTACTAACCTTTGCTGTTGTTTTTGCTTTTCCTTCAAACTCCCAAAATGTTTTTGGAACTGGACGACCCTTGATAACAGCCGGGATTTTAATTGTTGTGCCAGCACGACAGGAGAGAAAATCCTGTGCTCCAATATCAAGGAAGATTTCTGGTTCCTCTGAAAAAAAATTTTAATATAAAAAATTTAAGAGCTACTAAAAGTAAATTTCTGTCAGTACTGAGCTAAAACCCCACACAAACATGCAGAATGCATGTTTACGGGAGGAAGGTTGGGTGTCTAAAAAAGAATCCGGGAAATATACAAATACAAAAAATTGTTGTAGTCATTTCTTCATAAAATACACATTGTTTCCTTAGTATAACTGTAGGTGCTCATCAGTTTTGTAATGGATTCTGCCCTAGTAATGGTTGTCATGATGCTTTAAAAAATCTGTGTCAATATTTTGTTATACTTTTGCATAACTGTTTGGTTTTGATTTTTACTTCCTTGCCATCCTGCTTGAACATTCATAGCAGTAGGTGGGATTTAGATATAAAAATCTAAATTAATTATGAGAACACTTACCTAGAATATCTTGGACAGGTATTTCTGATGTTGCAGGACTTGGTTCTGATTCTCCAGCAGCATTTACAGCTTTCACCCTAAATCGGTATTTTCTGAGCTCTTTCAAGTTGGGTATAACACATTCACAAGTGGGAAAGAGCTTATCTCCTTCATTCACCTTCTTCCAGTCAGTACTACCTTCATCTTGCATTTCAACAATATATCCTTTTATAGGACTGCCACCATCCTTTTGTGGAGGCTTCCACGCAAGAGCTACAGATGATTTGGTTTTGTCTTTGACCTCTGGGCAAGATGGCGGACCAGGCACAACTTGTAAAACAAGAGCAAGTAAAAATTACCTGAGTTAGTGTCTGCCTATATTCTTCTGATAGTTTTTAGGAGAATGCAACTATTTTAATTTTCCTCTGTTATACATAGAGTACCTAATCCTAGAACATGCATAATAGTTACCTGTATTACACATATTATTAAGGGATGCTTAAGGTACAAGGCACAAAGAACGAAGTCTTTAACAATAAAAAGAAAGAATTCTGAATTCAAGTTTATTTGGCAATGTTTGTCTTGCTTAATCACAGTTTAAGTTCATAAAAGAGGTAAAAAATATAAAGGTAAATATTTTTAAAAGGGTAAAAACCAGCAAATCAGGAAACTACTTTGTGTCAATACATTCTTTTTGGTTTAATGAGACCAAAGCATTGGATTAATTGCACAAATAACAATAGCACATTTTGGTTCTGGTGTGATATAGTCCTTAAAAACAGTCATATTAATTATATACTTACATATGGGATCTGCTGCTAAAGCAGGATCTGATGGTTCACTGGGAGGGCCAATTCCAGCAAGATTTTCAGCCATAACTCTAAACTGGTATTCAACACCTTCAGCCAAACGAAGCACATTGTACTCTAGACCTTTTACTGCTGGTTTTGTTACTGGAGCCCTGTTAACACGTGACCAGTAGACACCTCCTACTTCTCTCTTCTCCAACCAATAGCCAGTTATTGGGCTGCCACCATTGTCCAAAGGAGGCTCCCAAGTCACTAGCATTGATGATCTTGTGCGATCTAAAATTTTTGGCTTTCCAGGAGGTCCAGGAAGGCCGTAGGGATCCTTAATAACAACTTTTTCTGAGAGGCATTCATCACTTATTCCATATTTGTTTGCAGCCCGGACTCTAAATTGATATTTTTCATTTGTTGCAAGATTCCATACCTGAAAAATAAGATTTAAATCAACATTTGGCTACTTTCAGGATAAACTTATTTGAAATTATGCAACTATTTTTGTTTCAAATTCTGTCTTAGAATCTCATTGATATGCCTATGTTTATATTCTATGCAGCTATATGCAACGCCCTAGGGATATACTTATTTAATGTGCATAGGACCAAACATAAATAAAATGTCACCATGTTTGGTTTTGCAGTTGCTAAAGCTATGAATAATTCTGAGAAATGGAACAAAAGATGTCTTCTAAACTCAGCAGAGATTAAGTAGCAAAAGAGAACAATTTCTTCCTTTTTGTCATGTGGAAAACATACATACATAGATGGGCAACATTCATCCAGTAATTCTGGAGTCTAAATGGAGCATGAGCACAGGCATCATGCAATGCAAGTTTCAGTTTTCATTAGATGTGTACTATTGTTATTTTTCATGTAAAAAGATATTTTATAAATTACCCCAAATCTTCTCTCAACAGCACTTTTGGAGACTTCTTCCCACTCAGCTTTCTTCCTACTAGCATCACGTTTCTCAATAATGTAATGGGTAATTTCACTACCACCATTATCAAGAGGCGCATCCCATGTTAAATAGCATGATTCTGCTTTAATATCAGAAACAGCAAGATTTCTTGGTGGAGAAGGGCGATCTGCATGAAAGCAACAGAGCATAGAATTACATTAAGAAAAACACAAAAGCATTTTATTAGCTGTCATTACACTAAAATGTTGCATCCTTACCATATACTTCAACATGCACATTGCGAAATGCAGTGCCAAGACGATTGGAAGCTGTCACAGTGTAAGTGCCTTTATCATCCCGCACTGCTGCAGGCAGGATAAGTTCAGTTTTTGCCTCACTTCTAGATACTTCTTCCTTGGTTATCTTAAGTGCACTGGATGTTTGGTCAATTAAAACCTCATTCTTGTTCCACTCAATCGTTGGCATTGGCAGACCTGTCACCTCAGCAGGAATATTAACTGGTTCCCCTGCCTTCACTTTGATAGTATCTCCTCTCACAGCCAAGCGTAATGTAACAGTTGGAGGTACTGAAAATAAGAACAAAAATAACAGAGTGAAAATGGAAATGAAACAGAGAAATTGTCGTGTTCTGCAGATATTTGTATGGATTTCTTTAAAGCAGATATACCTTCATCATCTTGTATAACTACATTGAGAGGCAGTGATGGTTCACTTTCTCCAATAGCGTTGACAGCTTTGACACGGAATTCATACATATGAAGTTCATCAAGTTTTTCAACA
Source organism: Eurystomus gularis (assembly GCA_013400335.1). Classification (NCBI taxonomy): domain Eukaryota; kingdom Metazoa; phylum Chordata; class Aves; order Coraciiformes; family Coraciidae; genus Eurystomus; species Eurystomus gularis. The sequence continues at coordinate 150,597 of VZZY01021042.1, forward strand.
AGAAGAGATGTTTTTGGACAGAGCCGTGCATTAACTCTTTCATAGTCTTTTGAATCGTGCCTCCTCTTCTCCACAATATATCCTAAGACAGGACTGCCACCATCACTACGTGGAGGCTTCCAATCAAGTGTAATGGTTGACTTCGTCCTCTCGGTGTACATGAACCTCTCAGGTGCTGTTGGAGGACCTATTAACACAGATAAATCATAATGAAAAAACATTTTAAAATTGGAGAATTTTTAATCATATGAATACAGTAGCTGGCTTTTTAAAGCCACAGCTTTTGCATACCAGAGTACAGTTTGGATAGTATAAAATTTCTTATGTATGTGGATAAAACGGTAACAAATAGTATCTCAGTGGGCATCAGTATTTTGTTACATAAAAAACCATAGCAGTTTTACAGAACTGATTCAGACATCGGACTGAAGCAATTAATCTGAGGCAGATGCCCTATCCAGATAGTACAAAAGTAAATACACTTTCTGTATAGAAAGCAATTCACACAGCAATACTGGTTTATTAATCTAATTGTTAATCTAAAATTGTTTCAAAAACCCCATACAATTAGTCATCTTACCTAATGGATCAACTGCAAGAATGGGTCCTATTTCAACAGCTGGTCCAGTACCAAACTTGTTCTTGGCGCTAACACGGAATTTATATTCCTGCCCTTCAACTAGACCTGTAATATCACATTTAGATCTCTCTGTGTCTATAGCTAGTCTCCATGTATGCATTTTGGCATCCTTCCGTTCAACAATGAAGCCTATGATATCACTGCCACCGTCATCTTCAGGATCAGACCAGTTAAGTAAACACATCTTTCTGTTTGTGACCACTGGCTTCAGGTCAAGGACTGGCCCTGGAACGTCTGAAAAACAAAATCAAACATGGTAGGATATAGCCCAAAGATTCTGTCACCAAAAGAAATGCCCAGTTGATTTCAGAAAACATTTTTCTTACCAAATACTTCTACTCTGGTTCCTGCAGATTTGGAACCACTGCTATTGGTAGCAGTAATTACGTATCTTCCATGGTCTTTCCTCAATGCATTCTTAATTGTTAACTCAGATTTTGTGCCAACATTTTCAATAACAGCTCGATCTTTGTCTAATTCACCCTCCTCCACAGCCCATGCAATAGTGGGAGTAGGACGTCCTGTCACAGTAGCAGGAATTTTAATAGTTTGCCCAGCCATGATCTGAATGCCTGCTTTGACAGAAACATCCAGCTCAACAGTGGGAGGCTCTGCAGAAGAGAGAGAAAGAGTTCATTAGTTCAAGGGACGGATACAAAAAAAACCCTTTTAAGCAGCTGGACATTTATTGAAAAGAATCCAATTGCAATACCTTTAGGTTCTGCAACTGTTGTGGGTTCTGTTTCACCAGGTGGTCCTTCACCAGCTGCATTAAGTGCAGTAACACGCAGTTTATAGTCTGCACCTTCTCTGACTTCTTTAACAGTATACTGTCGAACCTTAATGGGTTTCTCTGTGCAACGTGACCACTCATTTACTCCCATCAGTTGTTTGTATACATGGTAACCAGTGATATCGCCACCACCATTATATACAGGAGGTTCCCATTCTAACTCAATAGAAGTTGAGCTTGTGTCAGCAACCCTTGGAATTGGTGGTCCAGGTGGCACTGGAAATAAATAGGTGTAAATCAAAGTTAAAGGTTATGAATACTATTCTGTATATCCATCTGCTATTTAGCTTCTGCTAATCTACTTACTTATTGGGTCTTGTGCAGTTTTTGGATCTGATGGTGGACTAAATTTACCAGGGCCAGCTGCATTTTCAGCACATACTCTAAAGATGTAGGTTAATCCTTCCAATAGTCCTTCAACTTTTATTTCCAGAGCATTCACAAGGTTCCTGTTGACTCGAGCCCAATGAGTACTATTAATTTCACGTTTTTCAATCCAATATCCTATGATTGGGCTGCCATTGTCTTTTGGTTCATTCCATTTAACCAGCATACTGTTGCTGGTAACATCTTGCACATCAGGTTTATTAGGCGGATCTGGTGGAGCTGAAAAAGAGAATTGCAATTTTGTTATCATTGCTGTCTTCTTCAGAGCTTACTCAAACCTAAGAGAGAACTAACATATGAGAAATCACTAACTTTAAGTCATTAGGAGTTCTTTCATTCTCTTTCTTAGAAACTTTGTTTCCTAACTTCAATCAGTAACCAAACTTGCAGTGGTTCTCTCTTTTTGTAAGAATACTAGTCTGCTGAACACAGAGAATGTCGCTATTCAGATATTAAGTGTTTTAAGTATAAAGATTTATCACAGTGACTGTTATTTCTTTACTATGAAATTAGAATGTTTTCAATAATTCTCTTTATTTCAATCATTTAAGAAGTGCAATAAATAATAATTACGTTGCTTAAGTTTCTTCTGGGAAACATTCACATAGTTGAAGGTGAGCGTTCTAAGAGTCTGTGTAGTTTTGCAGTGGTTTTCTGAAAAGACTGTATTTCAAAATTAAAACTTACAGAAAGGATCTTTTGCTGTCATTGGTTTTGAAACACACGGTGGCCCTGGTCCAACTCTGTTTTCAGCAAATACACGGAAGAGATACTCTTTTCCTTCGATCAGTTTTGTTACATGGAATTTGCAATGCCTGAGTGTTGCACTGACAGTGACCCAGCCCATTTCAGCTTTTGTATTGTCTTTCTTTTCCAGTACATAGTTTAGGATTTCACTTCCACCATCATCAAGGGGAGGCTCCCACTTGCAAATGACAGAATTTTTCCTCACATCTTCAAATACAAAATTGACTGGAGGCCCAGGTGTATCTGTTAGTAAAGCAAGAAAAATGATGAGTACTCGTCTTGTGCACTTCTTACCCAATACTCTGAACATCTAGATCTTTTTGAGTACATTCATTTCATACCTAACACATTGACTTCACATGAGGCTTTTGCAACACCATGATCATTTTCCACTTTAATTGTAAATGTGCCATGGTCAGCTCTGATGGAGTCACGAACTGACAGCACAGACTCTCCTTCTTTATGGTTGTCAATACTTGTACGTTCTGGCAATGAAAGCTGGAAAGGTTTCTCTTCTTCAGCTTCACCCTTCTTCCTTGTGTATGTTGTTACTCTCTTTTTTATTTCCTCTGGTCTGACAACTTCATCATTCCTCAGCCAAGTTATAGATGGATAAGGTGACCCTGAAATATGTGCCTCAAGCATGATCTCATCACCTCTCTTCACCTCAAGGCCAGACTGTAGGTTTGCAGCAAGGAAGACTTTTGGAGCCTCTGTAATAACACAGAAGAATAAATGGAGAGTAGAAACTTCCAATATGTTTCAGGATGTATGGCAATTATGACAAACAATCAAATGAGCAATTCATACCAATAGGATCCATAGCTTTCACAAAAGGAGTAATTCGGGAAGGCTCACTGATGCCAGCAGCATTCTCAGCACGAACACGAAACTGATATTCCTTTCCTTCCTCAAGACCTTTCACTGGGTAAGTTAATAGAGGTACAAGATAGTCATTGCATCTCTCCCACCTCTCCTTGCCCTTAGCAAGCTTTTCTATTATATAGCCCATAATCTTGCTTCCACCATCAAAGAGGGGTGGCTTCCATGTAAGTGTTACTGATTTTGATGTTGGATTATGGACCTCAAGGTCAACAGGAGGATCTGGAGGCTCTGTAGAAGAGTAGCAAAAGAGGGATCATATGAGAAAGGAGAGTATGAAGATTATAGTTAAAATTCAATTTGCTAGATTATTTAGTAGTAAAAAGTCCTTACGTTTCGGGTCTTCTGCAATGATTGGGTTTCTTAGTTCAAGATATTCACCTCCTCCAATCTTATTGACAGCTTTAACACGGAAGTAATATTCGCTGCTTGGGATAAGATCTTTGACTTGCCATGAAAGCTTATTTTCACCAGACATGACTGGGATATATGTTCTACGACCAGCTTCTCTGCGTTCCAGAACATAATGCAGAATAGGTGTACCGCCATCAAAGTCTGGAGGTTCCCAGGATACTTTGCAGGAATTCTTAGTTACTTCGCTTGCCTTAATGTCTTTACACTGTCCAGGTGGTCCTGTTTTAAATAAGAATTAAAAAATTAAACTAAATAGATGGGAAACTGCATGCCTACAAATATGAAATTACTTTGCCTTTCTTTGCTTCGCAGAAAGCAGACCAAACCCACAAATGCTGGCTACACAGCATATATATGATTTATATTCCTAAAGGTGAAAAATATTCAGATTTCTTTTTCATATGATGACTATTCACAATAATTGGGCTTTGAGCAGCCATTGACTAGTGAGACCAAATTGGGGTAAAGTGGTTGTTTTGGGGTTTTTTTTGTTGTTGTTTGGTTGTTGGTTTTTTTAGTGGGATTTTGTAGCATTAATGCCTTTATAGCAATCTACACGTCTGGGTTGGTGATCCCTCCACACGACAGAAAAGGGAATTTTCTAGTGCTTTCTTCTGTCAGCTTCAGGGCTCAAATGAGGATAAGTATATTTCTCAGAATGGAAGAAGCCTTGTTACCTATCACTTTGACATTGACTGAGCCAGTTGTTGATGCCAGTTTGTTCTCCAGTGTGATAGTATAAACACCAGCATCAGCATGAACACTGTCTACGACTTCAAGCAATGCAGAGGTGTAGTCACTCTTCATCGTTGTTCTGTCACCAGCTTTCAACTCTTTGCCATCTTTGTGCCACGTTATATTTGGGGATGGAACAGCTCTGAAGGGTATAGGGATACTTAGTTTCTGCCCTTTAACAACAACAATGTCACGAGTTTTCAGATCAATTGTTGGATTACCTGTAAAAGTTAGGTATAATATTATTAGAAAGTTGCTAAACTTTATTATTTTTTCAGTTATGGAGATCTTAAAAAAAAAAAAAAAAAGTTATTCTTACAGTCTGGGTCCTTGGCAACAACTTTTTCTGAGACATCTGATGGCTCACTAGCTCCAACAGCATTGACAGCTCTGACTCTTAGCACATATTCCTTGTCTGGAACAACACCTTCCTCCACTTTACATTTTAGATCTTTTATTGGACGAGAATTGATTCGCATCCATTTTTCTGTTCCTGCTTCACACATCTCAACATTATACCCAATAATAGGGCTTCCACCGTTCTTCTCAGGTGGTTTCCATGCAATGCAAATGTGCTTTCGACCTGCATCTGTGACATGTAAGTCCTGAGGAGGTGAAGGAGGGCCTGCAGAAACAGAAAAGAATTGTGTCTTTTTTTCTCCCAGAATATCTGTTCTACACAGTATACTGCTTCCATAATCCATACACTGTATATTATACTGCTGCTTACTTGTTGGATCTTCAATATGAATGAGGTCAGTTGGTTCACTGGGATGACCACAGCCAGCTTCATTTTCTGCACGAACCTGGAACTGTACATCTGTACCTTCAATGACATCAGTCACTCTGAAATTGCAATCTGGACCAGCTGTCTTGCCAGCTTTTACCCAGCGAGTGGCTAGTTTTTCTTTCTTTTCAATAACATATCTGAATAGATTGTGGAAAATACTATTAGGCACTTGAAATTTGAACACTTCAGACTTCTGACTCAATAAAATAGATAAAGAGAGGTTAGAATAGTTTGGCAGTGAAAAAGTAGAGAGAGTCATGGGTGACAGGTTCAGTGAACTTTACTTCACGTATCAGCCACTTAGTGCTGGTAGTCCTGGTAGGTCTTGACTGACATTAACAGACAGGCCCAATTCTGAAAAACAGTTCCTGAGCTTCTGCTGTGTTCTCAGGTTTTAGAGAGCTGCAGAGGTACAATAATCTCCATGCTATACTTATATCTTTGCTAGTTTGGACTTCAGTGGTTAGTTCACTGAGAATATTTGTAGATATTATCTGTGAGCTATTCAGTTGTCAAAATTCTACATATCACAGGCTGTGGGAAAGTAAATGTGAATTAAGTGACTTATGCTGCTTCAGGCAGATGTCTGTATTTGTCAGTTTGCTTAAGACATGGTTTCTATGCTTGGGAAAGAGAGGAAGAGTGAAAATATAAAGAGGAAATATCTAACTGGCATTCAAGGTGAATTTGAGAGGACAGATACTTAGAAACCAAAGAAAAGGACAGGGTAGAAGCAACACAAAGGAGTAAGCCAGTCTGTTTGAAAAGTGTAATAAAGAAGAGAATGAGCAGAAAAGAGATGAAGCTTCATCTTAGCTGAGTGCATGTAGTTTGAATGATAAACTATGGCATAAGGAAAATGTAACATTACTTGGTAGATGGGTCTAAGTGGCTACAGCTCTGAAGGAATTGGAGATTATGGTTGCATTCTTTATTGTGTTTTATATAGAGTTCAATTTAATCTGATTTTATTAGATGCTCTTTTGAGGATGTTGACACTCTTTCATTTTTCATACACATTAGGTTATTTGTATTGGCATAAATTCCACATTTAAAAATCAAACCCTTAATTACTTTGACCACATTCGTTGCCTTTTACATTAATCCATGTCTTTTTCATATGTGTCCATTTAAAATGTAAACATTCTGAGAAAAATGTCTTCATTCATGAAAACATCTTAATCTACAAGAAACACTATACAAACTTAAAATGACCTTACCTTTGAATTGGTCTACCACCATCATTCTTAGGTGGTTCCCATTTCAAATCAACATGACCTTTTGTCACTTCAACTATTGTAAGAGCATATGGAGGCCCAGGGGTTGCTAAAGAAAAAAATACACACATTAGAAGAATAGGAATCCATTATACTTGAGCTGTTTCTATTGATCACTCAGTAAGCAAATCTGAAACTTACTGAAAGTATCTTTAGCAAGCACTGAATCTTCAACTTCACAGTAGTCACTTTGTCCAATGGCATTTTCGGCAGCCACACGGAACACATACAACGAGCCTTCAGTCAGTGGGCTCACTGTGTACTTGGTATCTTTCACTGTTGTATCAACGGTCTGCCAGCCTTTTCGCCTTACATCTCTCTTTTCAACAATGTAGTTGGTAATTGGTGAACCCCCATCTTTTTCTGGTACAGTCCATTTAAGATCTGCTGTGTTTTTAGTAATATTAATAACCTCAAGCCACCGAGGTGGTGAAGGAGGATCTGTAAAATAGAAAAAGAAGGTAAAAGAGGTTAGTGTATTTACCATCAAAGATCTTAGAAGACAGGGAATACAACAGAACTATTAAAACTTTTTATTTTCTTTGCTGAAGCAGGGCAGATTTCAATATTTCATAAGCCTTGCAAGAGTTCACTTGGTAGTTACAGACACAGGCAGATATGGGGCTTTTTTAAAAGACAATGTATTTGCAGTAGCAGCACTTTCTGAAACAATACTCACAGAGCCTCTCCTTGCACAGCACTGGGTCACTGGGTTCACTGGGCTCACTCTCACCAGCCTTGTTCACAGCTCTTACACGGAATGAATATTCTTGTTTCTCCATAAGCCCTTTGAGAAAGTGTTCAGTTGTGGGAACTCCTTCAGCCACTCTCACCCACTCATCTGTTCCGGTCTTTAATAGTTCAATGACATAAGATTCAATCTTTGCCCCTCCATCATGTTCTGGCTTTGTCCAGCTTAGTGATAATGATGTCTTGCCAACATCTTTCACGACTGGCTTTCCAGGAGGCCATGGTGGATCTAGACAGGAGACCAATATTAATTACATGATTGAAAACAAGGAGTTTTGTTGTTATTGTTAAATTAAATCATTAAAAATATGCTTATCATACCAATTGGGTCTTTCACTAAGATCGGTTCTGTTTCCTTGCTTGGTTTCCCGGGTCCTGCAAGATTCTCTGCCAAGACACGGAACTTATATTTCTTCTTATTTGTAAGACCTTTAGCTCTGGAAATAAAAATTAAGTTTGATTAAACCAAATCTACACATTAACTTGTGCCTAAAACATTATTCTCTCAACTCTTCATCCTACAGGTTACTTGGAAAATCTGAAAATACCAAAATTACTGCTAATGATGTTTTATGAAATGGTAAACATTCAAAATAGGTACATTGTCAACAGTAAAATGGTGCAGTAAAATGACACAGAAACCAATGATTTGAGAGCCATCTTGCATTTTTGCATGTTCCATAGTTGTTAGATAATACAAGTACCAAGAGAAAAAAACCTTGGAGTTTTGGCAAATTGATACTTGAGATGTCTATGTCTATTATTTTAGAATGTCTTATGAATAATAACATAGCACAGAAATTATTAAGTATAACATGTTAAAAAAAAAGAGAGATAATTCATTCTTCTGTGAAGACATTATTCTTTAAAACTGATTAGGAAAAAAAAAATAAAGTCACCAGATGTTAGTTTGATCTAAAGTTATGGAAGCAAGGAAAAAAAGTAAAAATTTCAAACTTGTTTAAAAGGTACAGTTACACTTTTATGTCTCTGTGACATATTTTAGACTAAATTGACTATAGTCTTACTTGAATGTTGTATCTTTCACTGGCATTTTATTGCATTTTATCCATTTATCCTGCTCAGGATCATATCTTTCAACCCAGTAGCCAGTTATGGGGCTGCCACCATCTTCATCTGGTTCATTCCATGTTAAGGTGACTGAATCTTTAGTGACCTCTGTTGGCTTGAGACCTGTTGGAGGGCCTGGTGGATCTGTATAAATTATTAAATTAAAAAAAAACAAACACAAATCCAATTATCAGACATGTTTTTTTTTCTCTGTAAAGTGTTGTAAAAAATTGAACATTAATTTAATTAACTAACCAAATGAATATTTTGCAATAATGGGGTTACACTGTGCTGGCTCCCCAATACCATACATGTTCTCAGCACTGACTCGGAACACATATTCTTTATGAGGAATTAAATTGGTAGCTCTGAATTTTGTATCCTTAATAGTTGATGACAACTTGTGCCATATTTCACTGTCTGTAGCTCTTTTCTCAAGGACATAGTTGGTAATTTTAGAACCCCCATCATCTCGTGGAGGGTTCCATGTCAGAAGGCAGGATTCATTTGTGATTTCTGATACATCAAATGCAGCTGGTGGACCTGGTTTATCTGTAGAGGACAAGAGATGAATGTCAATCTTCTTGCATACCTCAGTACATTACTGATGATTTTTTAAAAAAACATAAACCACATGCATACCAAGAACATTCACTTCAACAACAGCTGTAGCACGTCCACTGGAATTTACAGCTTCTATAATATAGGTTCCGCTGTCACTCCTCTTGCTGTCTGTAATAGTGACTGTAGAATGATTTGGTTTGGTTTCAATGGTGATTCTATCATCAGGCCTCAAAATTTTGTCAGCCTTGGTCCAAGTAATCTGTGGCTCAGGCTTTCCAGTTACTTTAGCTGGCAGCTCAATTTTAGTTCCAGCTTTCACAGTAAGTCCAGCAAGAAGCTTCACATCTAAGAAAATTTCTGGAGCCTCTGATTTAAGAGAGAATAAAAACGTTGTTATAGAAACAGTTTTTCAGAGACTGGTGAAAATAAATCAGTGATTGTAATTAAGTGATTGAAATGATTACCTTTTGCATCAATGGCCTGAATATCATCTGTTGGCTTGCTTGGCTTGCTAGCTCCCATTCTGTTCAAAGCCTTAACCCGATATGCATACCACTCTCCTTCCTTAAGTTTTGTTACTTCCATTCTGTTAAAAAAAAATTAAAATCCAGATATTTAAACTGCTGAGGATGGCGCAGTTAATCGAAAGGATATACCTTCTGATGTTAATTTACTTACTTTGTTTCAATAACAGGCTCCCCGCATATCTCCCACTTGTCTGTTCCACGTTGGGATTTTTCTACCAGATAACCCTTAATGCGAGCACCACCATCATATTTGGGAGGCTCCCAAGTCAGGAAAATTCCTTTTGATGTTGGATTTCTCCATTTAACATTCTCTGGTGGATCGGGCACCGCTATTAAAAATCAAAACCACATAGGGTCTTAGAAATCATTCTAGAGGAAGATTTTTTTTTACATTTTTATTTTGAAGAAAGTCAGCAAATTTCAGAAACAGAAAATCAGCAACAATGTGAAACAGTTGACTCACTTGCTGGTGCTGACATATTTACAGGTTCATCAATATATGCAGGTTCTCCTGGGCCACATTTATTGCATGCAGAAACTCTAAATAAATATTCTTTTCCTTGGATGAGGTCAGGTACAGTGAACTCTTGATCAACAAGATGATCCATAACCTAAAGAGAAGGAAAGCTCCAATGTGTTTCTAAAATTTATTTCCAGAGTGCCATTACCAAACTAAGACACAAAATTCAGTTGTACATGTGAAAACACATCTGGAGTATTGTGTCCAGTTCTGGGCTCCTCAGTTCAAGAGGGACAGGGAAACACTGGGGAGTCCATCAGAGGGTTACAAGGATGATTTAGGGACTGGAACATCTTCCTTATGAGGAAAGGCTGAGAGCCCTGAGGCTGTCTAGCCTAGAGAAGAGAAGACTAAGAGGGGATCTGATCAATGTTTATTAATATCTGAAGGGTGGGTGTCAGGAAGCTGGGGCCAGTCTCTTTTCAGTGGTGCCCAGAGATAGGATGAGGGGCAATGGGCACAAACTGGAGCACAGGAAGTTTCACCTCAGCATGAGGAAAAGCTTCTTTTCTGTGAGGGTGACGGTGCACTGGGACAGGTAGCCCAGAGAGGTTGTGGAGTCTCCTTCTCTGGAGACTTACAAAATCTGCCTGGATATGTTCCTGTGTAACCTTGCCCTAGATGAACCTGCTTTGGCAGGGAGGTTGGACTAGATGATCTCCAGAGGTCCCTTCCAACCCTATCATTCTGTGATTTGTGAAACAATACAGCAAATAGAAACTGAAAAAAGAAGAAATGAACTTACTTTGCTCCATGTTTTCCGGCTCACTTCACGTTTTTCAATTATATATCCAGTAACAGGACTTCCACCATCATCTTCTGGAGGTTCCCATGACAGCTGTACTGTGTTCCTGATTATGTCTAAAACTTTAAGTTCTGTTGGTGCACTTGGACGAGCTAGAAATCACAAAAATTGTATTAATTTGTAATTGGTGTTTGACAGACGATTTTTATGTAATCTGTCTGCCAGAAGACTTACTCTTCTTAGTCATTCTTTCTTAAACAGCAAAACTGGATATTGAAAACCAGACAAGAGTTTTTTTGAAGGGTGGATTTCTAGGTTTTAGTTATATTTAAATACACTTGGTTTACTGAAAGTTGTGTGATTTCACATTATTAACCTAATTATATTTTAGCAAGACTAATACAGAATATTACTGCTGAAATATATACATGTCTGCTTACCAATGACATTAACATTAATTTCTCCTGAAACAGATGACACGGGGTTTTCTAATGTTAAGAAATATATTCCCTTGTCGGGACGTTCACTTGGAGTAATTACAAGTTCGGCAAAGGAGGCAGTGGTCTTCATTGTTACACGATCACCCTCTTCTAAGACTTGGTCACCAAAAGACCATGTGGCAGTTGGCACAGGGTAGCCAGTGATAGGAACACGGATCTTGATTGGCTCTGGAACAATAACTTCCAGCCCATCTTTAAATGCACTTAGGTCCATTGTAGGTCCAACTGGAAAAAGTAGAAAATGGATTTGATGAAATAACTTCAGTTGTTCTGAATATGACTATGTTGAGAGGCTGATTCTGACTGTATGTCGTCCTGCAGACAGCAGCTGTCTAGGCCTGGCTGTGGCTTATCACTCTCTAGCTCTTCAGGCTAAACATGTTTTAAAAAGTGATATGATACGGCAGCTTAATATTATCAAGCAGTAGCCCTAATTTACCCTTTAATATAAAATTTTTGTATTGTTTAGATTTATTTTTTTTTTACCTTTCCCTCCTGTTACTTCCCACCTTCCACAAAGCTAGATCAGGAGGCAAAAAGTCATGCCTTGCTCTTCAGGCAACCTAATAGGTCTCTTCCTAATAGTACAGCTAGTTATCTGCAGAATTTGTATTAGAGGAGAAATAGCTCAGAATATAAATGGTCTAAGGCTCTTTATACTCGTTGCCATCACAGTTATCTGGTGAAAAATATACATATTACTCACAAGATGCACTTTAATTGTACATTGTATCTGATTAAATATCTTTATTAAATAGCATATGGCTTACCAAAAGTATCATCTGCAGTTAATGGCCCAATAGCCTCTGCTGGGTCAGACACACCAGCTGCATTTTCTGCTGAGACTCTGTAGTAATAACTGGACCCTGGTTTCAATCCAGTTACCTAAAAAGCACAAATAATAATTTAGTAACTGATATTAAAGATGATCTACACATTTTGAGTACTTTATTGATGAACAGAACATCTTACCTTAAAAGTAAGTTTAGGAACTAGTTTTGCATTACAGCGAATCCACTTGTCTGTTCCTTCTTCTTGCTTTTCAACAATATAGCCCAAGACTGGACTTCCTCCATCGTTCAGAGGAGGCTCCCATGTGAGCTGCACTGATGACTTAGTTTGATCTGAATGATCAAGGTTAATGGGAGGACTTGGTCTCTCTGAAAATAATTTGAGAGAAATAATGTTTTGAAAATGATAAAGGAGTATAGGTCTGCATATTAGCTCTCTATACTTAAAAGTACTATTTTTAAAGCCTTTGCATAGGCTTTTAAAACCAGCTTTTAAAACTGAGGTTGGATCCTAATTTCTCAGCAAAAATACTTGGAATTCTTACTGAACCAAGTGGTAGCAGGGTATTTCTGATATGGTCGAAGAACAAAAGTGGGAAAAACCTAGCTGTAGGTAGTATTTGCAGCACACATTGTTTTTCAGTTGAACCTTCCTTCACATATAATTATATATATAGCCAAAATGTCCCTGTTTCAGACTGCAATCACAGTCAGTGCTTGCATACTTACTGATTGGGTCCATAATTTTTACTGCATGTGTAGCAGGACTTGGTTTGCCAACTCCAACCATGTTGCGAGCTCTTACTCTGAAGAAATATTCTTCATTTTCCACAACATCTGTCAGGGCAGTTGACAGTTCATCAGCTCCAGTGGTCACAGTTGGCTCCCATTTGGTGGATGCTCTGTTACGCAGTTCAACAACATAGCCAGTAACTGGAGATCCTCCATCATACTCAGGTGGTTCCCAGGTAAGTGTAGCTCCAAACCTGTTTACATCAGTAACTTCCACATTTTGAGGAGGACCAGGAACATCTGCATTTTATTTTGAAGAGAAAAAGGAAAAATAAAGTAAGTGGTTTTTACCTATTGTTAGAGTTTGTACTGCTTTTCTTACACTGTCATCAAACACCAAGTTTTCATAATTGCTGCTCACCAAATTTGCTCTTAGCTTCTACAGGTGTCTCTGTTTCCACTGGCTCACCAGTGCCCACTCTGTTCCGTGCACTGACACGGAAGAGGTACTCAACTCCTCCTTTTTGAAGTCCAGTAACAGTGTATTCACAATTTTCAGCGCGATCAGTGACCATAATCCAGGTTTTACGCTTTATATCACGTCTTTCAATGACGTAGCCTATTATTTTACTTCCACCATCACTTTCCGGTTCTTCCCAGGCGAGGCCAACTTCACCATCATAAGTTTCAGTGACTTCTAAGTTTCTGACTGGACCTGGAACATCTAACAAAGATATGACAATATTTTAGGGCATTGCACTTTGGTTGGTTGGTTTATTTTCTTTTTTGAAGTGGCTTGGATAAACTATTATTGCCGATCAGGAGTGGTGTTCCTCAGGGCTCAGTACCAGGGCCAGTCCTGTTTAACATCTTCATCAGTGGCCTGGATGAGGGGATTGAGGGTATCCTTAGTAAGTTTGTAGATAGCACCAAACTGGGAGGAAGTGTTGATCTTCTTTGAGGGTAGGGAGGCTCTGCAAAGGGAACTAGACAGACTAGATTGATGGGCCAAGACCAGTTGTATGAGTTTCAATAAGGTCAAATGTTGGGTTCTGCACTTTGACCACAACAACCCCCAGCAACCTTACAGGCTTTGGAAAGCTGCTCAGCAGGGAGGAACCTGGGGGTGTTGATTGAGAGCTGGCTGAACATGAGCCAGCAGTGTGCCCAGGTGGCCAAGGCGGCCAGCAGCTTCCTGGCCTCTATCAGGAATAGTGTGGCTAGCAGGACCAGGGAAGTGATTTTACCCCTATACTCAGCACTGGTGAGGCCACGTCTCAAGTACTGTGTTCAGTTTTGGGCCCTTCACCACAAGAAGGGCATTGATGCACTACAGTGTTTACAAAGAAGGGCAATAAAGCTGGTGAAGGGTCTAGAGCGTGTCTTAAGAGGAGCGGCTGAGACAATTAGGGTTGTCTCAGAGAAAAGGAGGCTCAAGGGAGACCTTATTGCTCTCTATGACTACCTGAAAGGAGGTTTGTCCTGGGTTGGCCAGGACAGGGTTAATTTTGTGTGGAGCCAGGTAATTCTATACCATGCTGACGTCATGCCCCGGGGCCAGCTCCTGGGAGGGGCCAGTTCCGTTGAGGGCAGTTCAGTTGGAGGTCAGTTTGCTTTGGACTTCGCTTGGGTTTGGTCCCTCGCTGTTGTTCTCTGGTATTGTTTTTTTTTTGTATTGCTCTTTTCTTACTGTTAACATTGTTCTTGTTAACTGCAAAGTTCCCATTATATGTTATTTTCTTTTATATATGTATATATATTAAACCTTCCTTATCTCAACTCAAAAAGGCACCTTTAAACCTTTTTTTTCTTCCCTGTCTGCGGCCTGCGGCAGAGGGGGGGGAGCGGGGAGAAGTGGCCGGCCGCGCAGCTCGGCTACCCTGCAGCTCTTACTAAACCAACACAAGGTTGTAGATAGGTGGGGGTCGGTCTGTTCAACCAAGTAACAAGTGATAAGAGGAAATGGCCTCAAGTTGCACCAAGGGAAGTTTATATTGCATATTAGGAAGAATTTCTTTACTGAAAGGGTTACCAAGCATTGGAATGTGTTGCCCAGGGCAGTGGTGGAGTCCCCATCCCTGGGGGTATTTAAAAGACATATAGCCGTAGCACTTAGGAATATGGTTTAGTCAAAGACTTGTCAGTGTTAGGTTAATGATTGGACTCAACGATCTTAAAGGTCTTTTCCAATCTAGGCAATTCTGTGATTCTGTGAAATGTAAGCAAGGTTTTTATAATGAGAGGACTTACCAATGACCTCTACATTGATGAATGCTTCTGCCTGGCCATGTTTGTTTCGAAGTATAACCTTGTACCTTCCCTTATCCGATTTCTTTGCTTCATAAATTTTGAAGGTAGTGCAGTCAGTTGTTGTATCAACAGTTGTTGTGGGCAGACTTTCCTCTCCTTTTAACCATTCAGCTTCTGCTCTTGGGTAGGCATCATACGGAACAGTCATCGTTAAAGGCTTCCCAACATCAACTACAAGGTTTTGATCACCAGTCTTAATTCTAGGTGCAGCTAAGGAAGATAAATTTGATAGGTAAATACTTAGATATTTAAAAAAAAAAAAAAATTGAGTGGTTGGCAAAGAAGATAACATAGAGAAGCAAAAGGAGCTGCTGTGTGAATTCTAAGCAAATACTTCATATACTCATTGAATTGCTCCAGAGAAAGAAACTCAGGCTGGTTCGTAGGTACTGTGTCTTCCTATACAATCAGGGAAGAAGGAGTTACTTTATAAGCATTAATTTAATGAATTTTATCAGTGTGATCATGTAAAATAGACCCATTAGGAATTTCAGTCTTATATGACTGAAATGAGTAGGCAATATAATTTTGATGTTTTTGATCTGCAGTGATCTAATAAAAAGGTTCTGTATTCTTTAAGCTCAATTCGTGCTTTTTGGTATAGACACTGAAAAGCGATGTATATTCTCCTCAACAGTTGGATCAGGGTGGTGTAATAAAAATTTGGTTTTGCCTGAATTATAATTCATAGTTAAATGATTTGCACTTGTTATCTGCCCAGTTGTGTATTCATTTCAATTAAACTATTTCAAAGAACAAAAATTGATTTAGTTAAATAGTTAATTCATTAATATAAGATTTTATAAAAGAAAGACAAAACAAGCAACTTACCAGCTAATTCAAGCTTAGCTCTAGCTTCCTTATCTTTGGCAATAAATCTGTATTCCCCTTGGTCGCGGGGCCTTATCTCGCACACCTGCAGCCTGTGGACCTTTCCTTCACTCATCATCTGATGTTTGTCACCTTGGATGATAATCATGTTGTTTCTCAGCCACTTGACCTCCACACCATCTTTGTTCAACTCGGCCATGAAGATGACATCTGCACCAGGAGCTTCATAGATATCTTGTGGTGGTCGGATGATCTCAACAGGAATTTCTGAAATAAATGTCAATTCATTTGGTGTTCTTTGTGTATTATTTCTACTAAATAATGAAGAAATAAATCCTGTTCAATTTTATGCATACCTTCAACAAAAAGTCTTGCCCTAGATTTCCTGTCATCCACTCCACAAGAATATTCACACTCGTCATCTAGTCTACAGTCTTTTATGATTAATCTGTGCAGATTTCCATCCTTTTCAAACTGGTATCTTTATGGGGAGAAAAGTAAGCAGTATTTTAGTTTCCAGACAAAGCAACAAAATAAAGCAAGCAAGTTTAGCATATTAACAAGCATAATAAAATGTACATACTTTTTGCCTTCTTTGATTTCTCTTCCATTTCTGTACCATCTCACACTGGCTTTCTCTTTGGAAAGCTGGCATGTAAAGACAGCATCATCAAATTCAGTGACAGTCTGATCCCGGAGATGTTCAATGAAGTCTGCTGGTGCTTCTGTGATGAGAAGCTCTGCAACAGATTTGTCTTGTCCAGCAGTAACAACATATTCACCCTCATCTATAAACCCACAGTCTTTAATGATGAGTGAGTGTTTGTATTTATCAATTTTGTACAAAATGCGTTTGTTGAATGTGATCTCTTCACCATTCTTTGTCCATTTGAGGGTTGCATTAAGACGATTGACTTTGCACCAGAATGTGACAGTTTTCTTTTCCATGGTCTCAATATCTTCAAGAGGCTCAACTATTCTGAGATCCTCCTCTGTTAAGACAAAAATCCAAACTGATTAATTTACATTCTCATGAAATTGAATGTAAAATGATAACATAATTTCAATACAGTGCAGGTTATTTACCTAATACTGTTAAGGCAGCAGAGCTTTTGACGTGTTCACCTCTCTGGTTTGACAGTGAGATGGTATAGGTAGCTTGATCTTTCAACTGTGCGTCTCTGATTCTGAGAGTGTAAACTAAATCCTTCTGGACAATAATGTATTTTGCACTGTCAAATATTGCCTCATCATTTTTGTACCACTTCTCTTTGGCACCTTCTTTATTAACTTCACAGTTGAAGATAATTTCTTGACCCTCGTTAACTTCTTGGTCCTTAAGGGGAGTTATAATCCTGAGTTTTTCTGAAATTGAGAAAATGGAAGAAAGAAGAACATCGTGTAGTGTAAGGAATACAACAAAATATTCACCTTCACATTGATCAAATAAAGCTTACCAATCACTGTTAAACGTGCTGTAGCTTTAGCTTCACCAACCATGACAGTATATTTTCCTGCATCTCCTAGAATAGAGTCTTTAACCACAAGTGTTCTCTTCTTGCCATCTGAAATGATGTCGTACTTATCACCAGGCTCCAGGACTGTGTCACCCCTCAGCCACTGCACCGTAATTGCCTCTTTGGATACTGAACAAACAAATTCAGCTTTATCTCCTTCAAGAACCTCAAGATTTTGTGGTTTGGTAAGAAATTCTGGTGCAAGTTCTGAAAGAAAGTATTTTTGCAGATATAGATGATTTTATTTTGTTTTATTTTATTATTTTATTTTATTTTATCCTCTTTTATTTTATCCTCTTTTATTCTATTTTATTTTCTTATGAAGAGAATAAACCAAGTTGTGTATTCTTACTTTTTTTTTTAATTCNCCTGGGACGGTCTATTTTTTTTTTTAATTATTTTTTTTTTTCCAGAAAACAAGGCCACCAAAGTAATTCTCTTACCATGTACAGTAAGTTTTCCTGTTGTACTAGAGCTTCGGAGCTTGCAAGTATATTTGCCAGCATCTTCAGGATGAGCATTACGTATAAGAAGAATTCTCTTTCGGCCATCAGAAATGTGTTCGAACCTACCACCGTCAGGCACCTCCTCATCTCCTTTAAACCAAGCAACTTCGGCATTAGGCTTTGAAACTTCACAGATCAATTTTACCGTGTCATTTTCATTTACTTCGAGGTCAGGAAGATTTTTTGTGAAAACAGCTTCTTCCTCTGCAACAAGAATTTCAAAAGATGATTAAAGCCTTTCATTAAAAAAAAAATCTTTTTCATGGATTAGATTCTAAAACACTCTGTTTACCTATCACTGTGAGTAGGCCTGAAGTTCGAGCTGTTTTTGCTTCACAGGCATATTCAGCTTCATCATCGAAGACACATTTACTGATAACAAGAATGTGTTCTGCACCTTTGGAAATTATGTCATATTTTTTGCCTTTTCTAATTTCCATGCCATCCTTAAACCACTTCACCTGTTTTAGAACAAATAAACATGGTTAGTAATATTAACGTACTCATCATAGATTTCAATTGTGTGTTCTTCTGTAACAACATAATAAATTTGACAATTTAAAAAAAAAGCTCTAGCTGATGGAGTTACTCAGATTAAAAAGTATTACTACTGACCTTGACACCTGGACGAGAAATTTCACATTCAAAACGAGCCGATTCTTTTTCTTTAACTTCAAGGTCAGTTAGGGGTTTCAGGAACTCAACATGAATAGCTATAAGAGAAAAGAAAATTTATTTTTTAGAGAGGAAAGTCTCCAGTAGAGAAGAATAAATTGTTGACTGATATAATTGACAGTCATAGACACTAGTATATAACATTTATAGTACTTAGACTTTTTGTAGAAAACATTAAATTGCTCACGTTCAACATTGAGAAAACATGATGTCTTAAAATCCTTAGCATCACAGGTGTATGTTTTTGCATCATCCAGTGTGCAGCCATGGATAATGAGTTTTCTGACCCTGCCATCAGAAATGATATCATACTTCTTCGTTTTGTGAATTTCTTCTCCATTTTTGAACCATTTAACTTTTGCATTTTCCCTTGAAACTTCACATTCCAGTATTGCAGTGGCTTCTTCTTCAACAGTCTGGTCCTCAAGTGGTTTAGTAAATTCAACTGGGGGTTCTAAAAGAAGCATAGATTTTTTTGACAGAAAATATATAAATTATAGACAACCCTCTGCTAGCACAGAACTGTCCCATACTCTTTACTAATTTTCCTTGACTGAACAATCCAAGACATGTCTTCTGAAGGTTTTTATTATTGTTATTTTTTATTTTTAATGCCTAGACATGTTCAGTTAATTCAGCTAATTTCCTCATTTTTAGCTTACTGTAAGATTAGACTGAATGATATCCTTGTCCACGGGGTTTTTACCCATTATCATGAAGCCTTGTAACTCAGTTTCTTTAGCTGAACTATACCCACGTGATCTCAGTGACTCTGAAGTTATACTCAGAACTTAAGGAATTATTTTTTACAATTTTTCATTGAATTACTAAATTACTTAGAAGTGTGTGCAGTTTTTGGACTTTTTAGCCATACACAGCTCGCAAGCAGTGCAAGTGCATGTACACTTGACTGGTGGTGTAGTTGTGCTCTCATAGGCTTCTGGACACTCCAAATAGCAGAAAAAAAAGCCGTCAGGAATCATAAAAGCCAGTATTTGAGGTCAACTGAATGGTGAAGTCTGCAATGAAGCCCTGGCAATCCTAATGAACTGATTCATCTCCCATGTCTGACACATTTTCAGTATTTCCCTCTTTCTTCAGCTCTTCTGTGAAGCATAAAGACTTAAAGTAAGTGGCTTTTTTAATCAGGAAAGTTATCTACCACCCAATATTGTGTCTATGATCCTACTAATTTGATATATGGTGTATATTAACTTCCTATTCCAGTGTGAATCATGAATGGACCATTAACACTGATGGTATAATTAAAATTACTGACTTACCTTTCACAAAAAGATTTGCTTGAGTTCTGAAATCTTTGGCTGACAGTGATACTTCTCCTGCATCTGTTAACTTGACGTCTCTAAGAATAAGTGTGTGAACTCTCCCTTCAGCACGTGTTACAACCTTATAAAGTACATTAAAAAAAGCCTTTGTAAGTATCTACAACAAATATTTATGAAATATTTAATGAAATAGCATTGCTATTTATTGTTATCTGTCTGTGGAGCTTCGTTGTCTGATTTGACATGAGATTTCTAAAATTTCCTTTTTTGAATACTAGATATAGATCAAGACATAAATGCTTTGAGGATTTTGAGAATAATTTCTGTTGTGTCCTCTCACAAGAAATTGTAATTTTGAATTTCCCCATGTTTTAGGGTATTTGTGTCTTTGTATTAGAAAATCTGAGCCTATTATCAAAGTTCAAAATGAGGCTGACTTGAGATGATGTTTATTTTGGACAGGTACTAATTTGTGTTGATCTATTGCTGAAACTACTTTGCAATCAAGAGTTTGAATTGGGCTACTCCTACACAAGCATTCCTTTTCTCTAGGAGTGGACCTGGAGGAGCCAAGCACACATCCTGCACTGCAGCCTAAGTGGTCTGCTAGTCATTCATGCCATAAATTTCAATATAGATCTTGAAGAATACTATTTATTTATTTTTCAGAGAAATCCATGATCCTGTAGTAGATGCTGGTTTAGAAAATTGAAGAGGAAAAGTCAGGTTCTGCTAAGGAAGAAGCATAAAATATTACTTTTGAGAAGGCAGTCCCTTTTGCTTCAGAAGGAAGGAAGGAGCTAAGAGGCTGTCCTTCCTCCCAAATGGTCATTGTGTCCCTGAAAACTAGCTCTAATGAATGCTCATCTGAAAGAGATTGAGAAGCCAAGTATGTATTTGACCACAATAAGCAGTAAAGTTAAACAAAAAAGTCACTTCAATAAAGGTTATATGTGTACAGCTGAATGCCAGTCACAGAGGTAAAATAATGGTTTAAATTTAAAAAGCTGAAATGAGACACTCATACAATTAGATCAATTCCTGAAGGTAGTAGTAAAAGTGTTTGAAATGGGCAGAAAGTGATGCATCATGTAAATACATGGTTCACTCTGACTTGCTTCTTGATAAAATATCATCTGAAGTCAAATGACAGTTTTGACCTTTTATGTAAATTGGATGAAAATCTGGATTTTTTTTTCCATGTAATGAAAATTATAAAATATCATCTGAAGTCAAATGACAGTTTTGACCTTTTATGTAAATTGGATGAAAATCTGGATTTTTTTTTTCCATGTAATGAAAATTATAGCTCAGAAAGATAAGAACAAAATAATGTTCCATCATAGAGAATATTGAACATATAATATTTTTCTTACTATGCAGTAATAACTATCAAGCCACTGCACTGATCAGTAGCTTTCCACATTTTTATTCCTAGACTCAGAATTGATTACCTTACTTTATTTTATGTCTCATCTGCTGAGTTTCAATTTTGTTTATCTGTCCTTAAACACCATAATAGGATCACCTATCACTACAATTGTTTTTTCTTTTCCTATTTTTATATACTTCTTTTTTATTAAATAGTTTTTATTTGGGCAATTTTGGTGAAGCTCAGAAAGATCCAGTAAAACCTGAAAAGAATATGTGAAGAATTGTATTTAAAAGGAAAAAAATCTGTACCAAAGTATTAATAGCGGCATTATTACAGGTTCTCAAACTTTTCTAGGTCAGGTAATATCTTGAAAGTTTGCTTTGTCTGAGGTTTCCAATTTTTATTTTCATTTGCATTACTTCCCTTAGCCCTAGTATTTGAAATCAGTCTTAAAATCAGCTATATACATTTACATTTTATGTTTTTTTAATGTGTTTCTTTATGTATTTCTCTTACCATTAACCTTAAATATTACACTGACTGCATTCCAGGCTGCTCAGATCTCAGAATTAAGAGCCAGCACTTGATGAAGAGTTAAAAATAGCTAGTGAGAAGTGCTTGACAAGCAAATCTGCCCAGAAAGTTATCTGGAGAGCCAGAACAAATGCCTGAAATGGAATTTGAATCCTCTTAATCCCCTTATATGCAGAATTAGACTACAACCCAGCATTCAGAAGAAAAAAAGCATTTACTGATAGCACCTTTCAAAACCATGTCACTGTGAACTACAATTAACCTGAGCAAAAATCTTTCAGTACTCCTGTGGCTGAGTTTCCAACAGAATCAGGCACAAAACTGCAGTTGTAATGATTGATATTTTGAAACCTTAGTTTCCCTTTGTATGATAAATACTTGCAGTATTTTAGAATACTGGAATTTCTGGGGAAAACAAAAGCTATTTCTTATTTAGTGAGGATTTACCATTCGGCATAGCAGCACTACTGTATTGCTGTGCCTTGGTACTTTTACTGGAAGAGAGTAAATAAGAAATAAAGACAAGGAAAAGAAGTGAAAGAGAGGAAGGAGGAGGAAACATGAGGAAAAATAAAGTTTAGTTTCTTTACCTTATCACTTGGCTCCAGTTTCTTTCCTTTCAGGAACCACTCTACTGGGATTCCCTCATAAGAGAGTTCACAATCGAAGGTTGCTGATTCCCCAGCTGTCACTGTTACATCCTTGAGGGGTCTCAGCAAGCCAATTACTCGAGCTTGGTAAGGAGAAGACATCATTTTCAGATTAGTCACCAAGAGAGAGCTGCTGCCCTTATGTACCAATCTCCATGGTGGCTTCCCTCAAGAGAGACAGACATCGCAATGCTGCTCTTTAAATTCCCTAAATAGAAGAGGCCACCCTGGGTTTTTAGGGGGAGGGCTGGTCACCTAAAATTTCCCATTTGCAGAGCATGTTTCTTTAAATTGAACAAGGTCAGCAGGAAAGTTGCCCTGCATCTGTCTTGCTGCCAAGCCGTGCATACCTTTTGCTAGATAAGCCATGTGTTTTCCAAAATAGCAAGGGCTAGGATTGGAGTGGGAAACAAGTGGTCTTCAATTGTGTGGTCTGTCCCTGTCTATCAAGCTCTTAACCCTATCTCTATATATCACTGTGATCCCATCCTCTCAGGTTAACCTGATACTTTAATGCAGTAAAGCCTTTGCTTGCAATACTTTGATTTAATAACAACATATGATGCCAGACCATGGGGCAGCCTTCAAGGCTATTTCATTTTTACTCCTCCTATATGAATAAACTATGTACAAGGTTAAAAAACATATAGGACATTACTTAACTAAAAAATTAAGATGGCTTGAGTAATTAATCCTTCAGTTGTTCTGGAAAGAACTGCTGTGGGTTCGATACAGTATAGAGACTTGTTCCTCGGTTACAAAGAGGCAATGAGTACCTTGTTTTCACTTAATCAGTTAATTTCAGTTTAAAAGACACTTACGTTTCACTCGAAGGTGAGCACCAGATTTGGCATTTGCTGCTTGGAAATCTACTCCACCAGCTTGATCTAAGCGTACATTGTACAGTGTGAGGAAGTGCTTTTTGCCTTCCTCCTTGATTTCACATTCCTGCAAAATGAAAAGTAAAACAATTTTTCAATATCCTTTTTGTGTTCCTCACCACAAGAGCCCATACTCCTCATATCATGCATTTGTTATCTCCTCCCTTCACAACACTTAGGCCCACCTGCAATATACCTTACTAACTTTCATTCATAGGCCTTTCCTTTAAAAGTCTCTTCCTAATACTGTCTGCTTCCTCTTAAAAAGAAAGGGCAAGAGGCAACATCAACAGTGTTGGTGAACGGCGTGTGCTGATTGACTAACCAATATATCCATATGTAGGCCAGTCAGAGCCTTAAGGAAACTAGAAATTACTAAGCTTCTGTTGTGACCTTTCCTTGAGAGGGGTCTCTTCTCTTATTCAGACACTGATTTTCATGGGACTTCTGATCTTTGTGTATTATTCATATTTGTACTACTGCATCAAAGAGTTGCCGAATTATTGCCAGTCATGATTTAAGAATATTTTATTAAGCCTCGTACAATTTTAAACCAATTTTAGCTGTCATAGTAATAGAAAAGAGCTTGAAAATATGATCTACATACATTTACACCAAACCTATAACCAAAGGTAAATGCAGACAATCCAGAGTTTGTATTTTCAAATGCTGTTGTGTTTAAGTGATTTTCATGAGGTCTTTTCACCTTGGATACATGATTGTTAGTGACTAGCAATACAGAATGTACTTATTTATGTAAAACAATTTATTATTTAGCAATTTCATATAATATTTTGGATTACGTTTATACTCCATTTTAAAGTTAACAATTAAAAACCACTGTTCTTATAATAGTGGCACATGTAAGAAACATTCTGAAATATTTGCTTACAGCTGATTCAGTCAGGGGCTCTCCTTTTAGCTTCCAATTGCCATGGACACCTTCCTCAGAGATTTCAATATCAAAATGGGCAGTCTCTGTCTCAATCACCTCCACACTGTATAGTGGACGTATAATCTCAATATCCCGGTCTGGAGGAAAAAAAAAAGTGAATGATACCCTCAGTCTCTAACAGACCCCTAATGATCTCTACTACAGAGCAGCCCAGTAAAATAACCATACCTTCAATATCGAGTTTAGCAGAGGTTTGATCAGTACCACAGTCACAAGTGTACTGTCCAATATCTTTCTTCAAAGCTTTCTTGAGGATAAGGATTCTCTTTTTACCATCAGCCTTAATAACAACATTCTTTGATGGAGTAATTGGTTTGCCATCCTTCATCCACTTCACTGGAGCATCTGCTTTGCTGATTTCACATTGTAAGATTACTTCATCTTTCTCTACAGCAGTGTAATCCTGCAGTTTCCCAGTGAAGTAAGGGTCTCCCTCTGCAAGCAGAAGTTAAATTCTCTTTCAGTATGAAATTTTAGTCTTTCAGAAAGGACAATTAGTTCTCACCATAAAATAAATTTCTTTTTTTATGCTCTGAAAGAAGGATTAAATATAGTCCTTATAAATATTACACAAGTCTGTTGCAAAAAAAAGAGAAAGCAACAAATATCTAAGAAACAGTTCAGCATATTACTAATATTACTGACACCATTTTTTTTTGGTGCTCTAGGAGTTTCAGAGCACTGTTTAAGTATCTAATATTTAATTTTGCAACAGTTGCATGAAATGGTATACTTATTTTAATTATCCTTTGTGCATGGGGAAACTGAGACACAAAGAAGACAAACAAATTGTAGCAAATCACAATGCAGATTTAGGCTAAACCAAAAGACCCCCACCAAAGCAAACCAAAACCAACCCCAGGATATTCTGAACTCTATTTTTCATTAATAAGACTCTACTGATAATGTACAACATGTGAATTATTTTGGGTATTCTTACCAAGAACAGTGAGTTTAGCTTCTGAGGATTTGCCCATAGCTTCCACTCTAATCTGAGACGTATCATCAATAGTAAGATCTTTGATTGTAAGTGTATGGAATTTGCCATCATCTGTCATTGAAACCACTTTGCTGGTATGTAATCGCTGGTCATTCTTGAACCAGATAACAGGGATATTTTCATGGGAGAGTTCCACAGTGAACACTGCAGTTTCTCGCTCTTTTTTTGTTACATCCTTGAGAGGAGTAATGAATTTCAGGCGGATACCTATAACAACATCATGTTTAATATTATAAATAAGAAGTATTCAAGAACTATGATGCATGTCTTTCCTAGAAAGGCAAAGTCAGACAAACCTTCAATTATTAGCTTGGCACTTGTTGTCTTATCCTCAGCTTCAAACACATATTTAGCTTCATCCTCAAATGCAACAGATTTAATAATTAAAGCATGCTTTGTTCCATCTGAAATAATTTCAAATCTGTCATCAGGGGTGATCTCTTGTGTTCCTTTCAACCAGCGGAAAGTCTTGGGTTCTCTGGACACCTCACATTCAAACTTGGCTTCATCCTTCTCAAAGACCTTCACATCACTTAGCGGAGTGATAAAGATGAGAGGCAATTCTGAAATCAATGAAGAACATTTTCAGTTCAGTTCATACAGACCTTTCTGCTGCTAGATTTGTTCTAGTGCCCTGATATACATGTGGAAATGTTGGCAAAGTGCAGACTGTACCTTTCACTTTCAGATTAGCAGCACTTTTAGCATTAGCAGCTTGGAAAGACACTTCTCCAGTCATATCAAGCTTGCAGTTATGAAGGATAAGAGTATGCTTCTTCCCATCTTCAATGATTTCACAGTCCTGATGATAAAGAAACACACCCCCCCCCACCCCACCCCAGATGTGAATATTCTAAGAAATCACTCAGAAGAAATTACTATTAAATATGTGTTTTTTCTAGTGTAAATTATG
>VZZY01021044.1:0-18412 GCA_013400335.1 Eurystomus gularis
TTCTTCCAAAGGTGGTAGACTCGATCTTGCCTCATTGTGGTTTTGTAGTTACTAATTCACTATTTTCTGCTGAAAGCAAATATGCTGTAATAAAACCAAGCCTGTGTGATGGCCAGCAGGTAGGCATAATGTTCCGTAAATAGCATGTGGGCACCTATCATTAATAAGTAGTGCTTCCTTTTATTGACTCGTGGATGAAGGTTGGACTTGATGATCCTGGAGGTCTTTTCCAACCATAATGATTTTATGATTATAGAAGGAGTCACCTTGGATTCTCTGCAGAGGGACCCATTATTCCTGAGTCTGCTTTGTGTTACCTTTCTTGTACTGGAGGGAGGATCTCACACAAAGAAAATCAGATTTTTATAAAATGACTCTGCAGTGAAATGCAGGTGCATTTACTGCTAATGTTGTTGTAGCCTTGATAGTCTAAGGACCTAGATAAGACACATTTAGAGATAGAAGCAGTATTTTTTACTGGGTCAGCTTCCTGGTCTTCATAACATTTTCTGTAGTTGGATTCATTCTCAGGCACAAGAGCCTTTCTGCAGGTCCCGGTTTGCACTGCTGCTCTGGGGCAGGACACGTGCCAGGATGTGCTGCCAGGTGCCTGGGTGCGCACTGCAGTCATGTCTGAGCGTGGTGTGGTGCAGCATCACTTTTCATCCATACCTGCTCAGTAACCTCGCAAGGAACTGTCCTTGCAGTTTAAAAAAGGATGTGGCAGAGTGTGCCCACCAAACTGCACCTTGACAGATGAGGGTCTGGAGATGATGGTGAGGGGAAGTGCTCCCCCCCCCCCCCCCCNCCACCCCGGAGAGTAGAGCAGAGTTGGTGACCAAAGTCTGGCACAGCCCAGCAATGTTTGTCTCCATCTGCACACTGCTGGTGGAAATACTACCATGACCTGCGTTCCTGGTACCCAGCATGCCCTGAGTCCCTCCTAGACTGGACCTGCACCACCTCTGCAGCCTCAGCACATGCTGACAGGTTCCAGCACTGACCAGAGCCCAGGAGAAGGGTCTTGTGTTGATGTTACTCTGCAACACAGCAGCAGTAAGTAGTTCATTTATATATGTGTCCAGTTATTATAACTGTGTCCAGTTCTGGGCGTCACAGGACAAGAAGGACATTGAGGTGCTGGAGCAGGTCCAGAGAAGGGCAGCTAAGCTGATGAGAGGTCTGGAAGGCATGTCTTATGAAGAGCAGCTGAGGGAACTCGGGTTGTTTAGTCTAGAGAAGAGGAGACTGAGAGGAGACCTCATTGCTCTCTACAACTACCTCAAAGGAGGTTGTAGTGAGGCTAGTGTTGGTCTCTTCTCCCACATTACAAATGATAGAAGGAGAGGAAATGGCCACAAGTGGCATCAGGGGAGGTTTAGATGAGATATTAGGAAGAAATTATTTCCTGAGAGAATGGTTGGGCAGTGGAACAGGCTGCCCAGGGAGGTGGTGGAGTCACCATCCCTGGAGGTGTTTAGCAAACGAGTGGATGTAGCACTTGAGGCGATGGTCTAGTGGTCAGGGAGATGTTGGGATGAAGGTTGGACTTGGTGATCCTGGTGGTCTTTTCCAGCCATAACGCTTCTATGATTCTATGTGAATTATGACATTCTAGCAGCAGCGTTTCACTTCTTAAGTGTATGAAAAGATGCGGTCTACAATAGACCTTGCAAATGCTGTTCCACTTTGAGGCTTGTCATTTTTGGTAGCAGGGAGAGGTGGTCATTTACCACCATGGAGAGAATGGGCAAGTCAAAAATACCTGTAAAGGGTTGCTTGAAGTTAGGGTGGCCTCAGCCCAGAGCGGGTGTTACTGCAGCAAGGAGTTCAGCAGCTTCTCTGACACCCCAACCAGCATCTCCCAGCAGGGATGGAGGGGCTCTGCTGGGCACATCTTGTGCCCTGGAGGCCACATTTTCCACATAGCCCAGCTCATGGTTGTCATGGTGCAGAGATCAAAGCTGAAAAGGCTCCAGAAGCGCTTCTGATGGTTTACAGATAAGCTATTCTCAGAGAGGACTCAGGGAGACGATTGTGACTTGTATTATACAAGCCAGAAGCTGAGTTGGTTTGGAAAAGTTTCTCAGTGGATAACTTCCCACTGTGGACTGCTGTCAGCTTGTGTACTGCTGAGCCTGATCATGCAGGGGTGCCTTGACCGGTCTGTGCAATGTTATTTTTCAACTCATTACTCAACACTGCAGCTGAATCCATCAAACCAAAGGTGATTTTACTGCCTTTTGGATAAGCAAGTCAGTGTTTATTCAAAAGGCAGGCTTTTCAGTGCGGCTGCTATCAGCCCTTTCACTGACTCAGACTCAAAAATGAAATGTTTTTCTCAGCAAACTGAAAAGAGCAGAGTCAGTATTTCCCCTGAGGACCTAGAGCTCAGCTTCAGGAGGTTGCTTCCTGATGGTGTTGCAAGCAGCTTCCAAGGTGGACGTGTCTGCGTGTGTGTGCCTGCATGCCTGTATGCCCACACACACAGAGCAGATTTTGCTTTTACCCTTCCAAGATGCTTGATAAACACAATGAGTATTTAGGGAACAATTCTTCTATACTTTTCACCAATTTTAGCCTGGATATACAAAGCAACCAGCCAGGCAAAATACCTGCCTGTTCTCACCCCTTCATTACAGTCAGTGTTAAGGGTTGTCTCTGCTGTCAAAAGTAGCACTAATAACGACCTGCTGCCTTGTGGTCTAAGCTGAGCACAGGCTTTTGTTATATTAGTTCATAAGAAAATGCCTTGAACAGTTGATGATCTAAAGAGACAAAATAGGAGTGAAAAGTCCCTTGTTTTCCAGATGTGATAGAAAGCGAAATCCGGTCTGTGCTGGAGTTAATGATGAAGCCTCAGTAGGACTGCAGGGCTTATCCAGATGCTTAAACAAACATTAAAAAACCTGAAGGACCTCCTGCAAAAAGCTTGAAGACAATCTGCACAGAGGCAGAATGTGTTTGCCAGGTCTCTCATTTGTATCTTAAACCCTTGAGTACCTTTTCATTGTTAGCTCCCCATGCTAAAAAAAATATAAGGGGCAAAAAAAGACTGGCCGTGATATTGGGCTGAGCCATGAGATGAAAAAAGTTCAGCTGCTGGTTCTTTCCTAAACTGTTCTAAGCAAGTGACAAACGCCTGGTCTCTATGAAGGAGAGCAGGACCTCGCGCCGTGCTGTGATGGAACGTTTGCAAGTCTTCTGCTGTTCCACTGCTTTCAATACCTTTTTCTATGAATCCATTGCTCCCAGAGTGCCAGGGCTGGTGCTGTCTCACTCCTGTCTCCAGATGGCTGCAGGATAGATGTTTGCATAGGAGTCACTCAGTTCAGCTTCCTTGGGAGCTTATCTGGAACAACGGACACTTCTGAGGCACAGTACATCTCATCCTAAGGTTGACAGCAAAAGTGAAGAGATTGCAGGACAGCAAGAAAGAAGAACGTAGGACTGAGAGTTTGAAACAGAAGGAGGGACAGGATGAGGATGAAGAGGAAGGACTTGACTAAGCCATGACAAGATGCTCAAGGCACCAACTGGACCTCTTCCAGCTCCTGTTCTTTACTAATGAGGAGAACTACATAAACTATCTCTCACACACACTTAATGAATGTTCCTTCATATAAGCCAGCTGCAAATTTCTTGCCTGCATTTGGATTATTTTTTGAGGGCTGTTTTGGAGGAGAGCTGTACATGAAAGAGGAGATTGGAAATGATTTGACCTTTCACCAGAGTTCAGCCCCAATGCAGCCTGAGAGGATGGCCATTTGATGGCTGTCTAATTGTTTTCAGGAGATATAATGAGACAAAACATGTCAGCAGTAAAAAAAAAAGATAGAAAAGCAGAAGTGAAGGTGCTTGCCAGCTGGACTAGGGAGAGGCAGCTGTGGGTTGCAAAATGGCTGCTTTGGGTCTGGAAACGCTTCATCTTGCCAAACTCAGAGAGAAATCGAAGGCCGTACAGGGAAAACAGCCTCATATTTCAAATAATAAAGTACTCTCAGGTTATGATCTCTCTGCAACTTTACAACCAGATATGCTACTAAGTGGAAAGATAAAATTAAAACTTCCACCAGAATGATTCAAGGATGCTGATTTTTCAGTTGCATTAGCTCCAACACTGAAGCTAAGTGCTGGGTTGATACATACAAATCCATCACAGTCCATCAGGAAGTTTATTCTTTGCCTTAGATAGACCTATTTGCAGTCAGCCTCTTCAGCTTCCCAAGCACAAGACTGGGCTCCCAGCTCTAAGATCTGTTACAGACTGATACTCTACCTCCTGCAAGTTTCCAGTTTTAATAAAGCTCCAGATGACTCCAGCAGTTACAGCGACATTCTCAATTCTAACTTCAATATAAATCCAAAATCCCCACTGAAAACCCAAACTACAATTTAATCCCCCCCAAATCTTAAAAATCCTCTTCAAGTCCCACTGTAAAATGTCTCAAAGCCCCAGACAATATCCTGCTCCCAGAATTAAAACAGCAAAAAAGGAACAAGCGGGATGATTTCATTTTTTTCGTATGATGCTCACTGCTGGAGAAAATTTTTATCAGCAGATCTGTAGTATCTTAAATTCATTTTCACCACTCAAGTCCACAGTTTTTTATTGCATATGACATGCTGACTCAAGACATCTCACTGTTCAACATAAAGCTTGCTCTGTCTTACTAGCTACCCAGCCCACCAGGAAAGCATTCAGCGTGGTGGGCACCATGCAGTACAGAAATGTCTCGAATGAACAGAAACATCAGGAGGTGCATTCTTCTGCTCAGAATGAGTTTTAACAACAGCTGCTCACAGTTGCATGCAACTTCTCACCATTTGGGGCAATTATAGCACCCCTTCCCTCCCACGCATACACTGTTCTTGTGTTGTTGGTGAAGGCACTTTTGCTCTGGGGGTTACTACCTGTCACCTTGTTGTATACAAGCCCAGGTACACTTGTTGACTCAGCACAGACCTCGGTGAGAAATGTGCTCTTTGGTTTTCTGGCTCTCTCTGATGTTATGAATTTCTCTTTCCCCGCATCAGTTTGGTTATATACATGTGGATCTGAGCTGTGTGCACTGAATGTGGAAGCAAGGTTATTTTCCCATGAAGTACAAGATTTTTAAACAAGAACAGGCTGCTCTGAACAGAAAACATACTGAAAGAATCGGCTCTAAAAACAACATGAGATGGAGAAGTGCATCTTAATATAAAGATACACTGTTCATCATTTGTACAGCTAAAAAGAGAATGCAGAGCAACATCTGTGTCCTCTTTGCTAATTTTGTTTTACAAATGCACTCTGGCAGCACGAATCTCAAAAAGGTCCAGCCGATTATGAAGTGGTGCCGATTAAATAAAGAATAAACAAACATCCTCCTATAATTGCAAGGTATAGGAAAGATAAACTAGTAAGTTCTTCCCTCTAATTATCCCCAAAGCTTTCTGTCATTTCAACAATGTTATTTATTGTTGATGTACAATATCTTGTTGTTTACACAGAAAAAAAACCCCCCATCTTACGACATCAGATCTATTTTACAAGGTACGGTAAAGGATGAGTTGGGTCTTACTAACACTGCTTCAGAGCAGCAGTACCTCCATTTGAATGTGTGGACCTGCATGGCAGGGATAGCAGCTGTCCTAGGGATGAGCAAGAGTCAGGATGAAGGCATGGGACCACCCTGTTTGGGAAGATCAGGGAGCCTGATGGTAGGGACCCAAGATGCTCGGTCCTAGTTCCATCAGACTGTGCTTAATATACATAATATCCTTATATTATTACAAATATACATGTATCTATGAATATATACTTGATATCCATAATATACTACTAAAGACATATTCCTGAAGAGTCTTAGTGGAGTAGATGGGAGGCTTATCTAGTTGAGCTTCCTGCCCTTGAGAGTGCTCAGCAGCAAACAGTGAAGGATGAATGTAAGACACTGGAGGAGTAAGAGTGGCCACTGCCTCGGCCAGGACCTCCCCACTGCCAGCACTCAAACCAGGTATGGCCATGGCAAGAAGGGCTCAAGGTTACCTCACTCTCCCAGATGGGAGAGCATCACAAAACAAACAAAGTGAAAGCTTCTGGTGGGGATGCACTTCTGGAAACTAGACAGTCTCTCACGGCCTATTTTTGGTGGTGCTGAGCAGCCCCTACAAATCCACTCACATGGGCAGCCAGTGGCAGAGCCAATATTATACCAGGGGACTTCAGTTCCATGTTGAGGTGACCCTGTATGGTCCCACTCCTTCATGATGATGTCTTGGCACATCAGCAAGGGGTTGACAGAAAGGGAAAATTCAGACAAAATAGGGTGATGGCAGAGTCAAGCTGCCCCGCCCTGATACCCATTCACCTAATACTAATCAGATACACCTACCCCACAGCTAAACAAAGGATGACTCCCATGTCTGACACCAGCCTTCAATTCAGTGCTGAGATGTTGCATGGTTCAACAATAAAGCACAACATGGAGCCCCACACTGTCCCCAGTCCTATCTTTTTCTCCCTGTGTTGACTTTAGTCTTCATTACAATCAGTCTTAAAGATCTTCCAAACCTGGCGGGAACCATTACCAGCCAGCCTCCACTTTTTCCTTGTGGATCTTGTAAAAGTAGGTAGCAAACATACTTTATTGCTCCTTTGTCCCAAACCTTCAGTCTAACCCAGTACAGAGGACTGGATCTCAATCAGAGATGGTTGGCCAGAAGCAGTTTTTGTTTACTAGCACAAGCTTCATCTCAGCCCTCTGAACCTTGAGGAACCCCAGTATGACGGTGGATCTCCACCCTTCCTCTCCCAAACCCTAGCTCTTCTTCCTGTCTCAGCCACACCACCACCACACCTCAGAAAGACCTGCAGACATTGTGGACCAGCTCTGTTGGTGCCGTACCTTTACCCTCCCCTGCTGACATGCTTCAGGAACCAACATCTCCAGCCAACCTAGACCAGCAACTCATCTAACCTTCAAGCTGCAGCCACCAGCTGGAGACCTAGCCTGCCATGAAGCCTGAGATGGTGACTCTGACACTGACTGCCTGGTGACCTCGGCTGTGCCGCTCTCCCGAGCCAGGTGATGGACAGGTATTGTAGTCTGAGCAGAGAAATCTCCTACGCTCTGCATCCCAGGGAAGTGTCCTCTGTGTGTGTGTGTGTGCAAGCTCTGTGAGCACAAAAGGGAGATTTGAACACCATGATCCCCTTTACTGACTTCTCTTTATACTGAAGACATGCTAGTAATGTGCTTAACTAGAAGCCAAAGAACTTCTCCCTCCCTCCACCCTAATACCAACGAATAGCTGGTGGCATTGAAGTCAAACAAAAGCTTTGCATGTGCTTTCCTTATTATGGCAGTAAATCACACTGTCACATTGCCATGGAAACAGCAGCTATCACAAACATTGCTACATCACGCTGTGGGACTAGCTCTGGGACCATTCTGGGACCAGTCCTGCCTTCCCCTCATCCAGCCCCATCTTTCCAACTCTTCCGCAGCATGCGGCAATTTTTTGATTGAAAAAATTAGAAGGTAAAGTTTTATTCTTGTGAGTGGAAAGTTTTATCAAAGAGGATTAATTGTAAAAAACACACTTTTGTCAGCTCTGAAATACCCAGGCACAGTTGGACAACTTACCATGGAGAGTCGGGACTTTGGTGATATAAATTGTTAAGTTTAGTCACATTTGGAAAAAGACTGTGAAGAACAAACAAATTAATCACAGGTTGGTTTGAAATAACCTGTAAACAGTTTTGGCAGAGAGGATAGAGATCTTTTTCCTGAAATATTTATGAACCTAAAGGTACAGATGGGTAGTGGGTGAGATTTTTAAGAGCTATGCTATGCTAATTTATATTCACCAAGGATTTTGATTGGAATTTTCTAGAGTAGAATTGGAAAGCATTAGAACCTTCCCCCCTCCCCCCAATCCTCCAGCTCTCCCTTGTACAAATATCAATTAATTTCATTGCAAACCCAATATAACACCGTTATTGCCCAAATAAAGGGCATAGGAGCAGTGGTTCAACTAAAGCGAGCAGGCTGCTATGCTCTAATGTCATGATGAATATACGATGGGGTGGCTTGAAATCTTACCAGTTTTCATTTACGAGGAAGTTTTGCAACCACATTACTATGTGTCAGCAAGAAGATAATTTTAACTTTTTTTTTTTTTTCAGTGGCTAGCTACATGAGTTTTCAAAGACACTGGGGTTTTTATTATTAAAATGCCCGTCTCCTATTTAATTTGTTCTGCTTTTGCTAGCCACATGGTTAAAGTTAGGAAAACAAACAGCAGATACTTTCCAGTGAGGAGTGTTTACATTAGATCTAGCTTATCTGGGCAAAGAATAATCTATGAACTCTCTTTGGCCTTTTGGATAAGCAAACATAAGCCTCACTTCCCTTTATTGTCCACTCCATATAATGACTAGCCTTTGCGAAGGTTCACAGAGGTTATGCAGTCCAGGATGGCTCCTGGGGATTTCCTCCAGCGACTGAAGGGATCACGGTGTGCATTATTGAGTAGTAATATTGGAGCTGTGATGGTCTAAGGGTAGAGCAGGCAAGTTTGTTGGGAGAGGAATCAGCTTGTGTCAGACTAATCAATATAGCTGGAAAAAGAGAAGCCTTCGAGCATGAGTCATCTCTGAAGGTAAACAGATATGCTCCACGAGTTCATGCGTACAACCACACAGTCCCATCTCTTTCCTGTGAGCATTTGTACAAACCCTCTGTGAGCTAATCCAACTGGGCAAACTAGTAGAGGACTAATCCAGCAAAAACTAGTGGACTTCTTAGGGTGACTCAACAAGTTGATTTGGCCCCTTACAGGGTCACACTCAGTGCCAAAGAGCAAGGGAGAAGAAGAAGAAAAGGAGAGCCAGGCTGCCCTTTTTGGTGACCTTTTTGGTGATCCTAGAATCATAGAATCATTACGATTGGAAAGGACCACCAGGATCATCAAGTCCAACCTTCATCCCAACACCTCCCTAACCACTAGACCATCGCCTCAAGTGCTACATCCACTCATTTTTTAAACCCCTCCAGGGATAGTGACTCCACCACCTCCCTGGGCAACCCGTTCTAAGATGTATCATTGGTGCAGCTGTCTCATCTCATGGTGGTTAGGCTCTTGTTTGGAGATTTCAAAGGGCTTCTTTAACTCTGCTCACATGAAATACTCCAAAAAACAGCAATCAGCCTAACCTTCATAAGGCTACACTTATCTTTCAATAGCAATCAAGAGATGGACAATGCTGTTAACAAGGGCTTTCATTAGAGGCCTTTCCTGCAGCAATTCCTGGTGCCTTTGCTCTTTTTGAGAGGTAGGCACTGAGATGGTGACTTTCCAGCATCTTCTGTGTCTTACTGGGAAAAAGTACAACAATAATATTCTGAGAATTTGACCGTGAGACAGTCATAGAATCATAGAATCATAGAATGTTGGGGTTGGAAGGGACCTCTAGAGATCATCAAGTCCCACCCCCCTGCCAGAGCAGGACCAGTCGTTAATGAATACACCAACACGGAATATTTGCTTGAGAAGGTACCACCAGGCTGAGTAAGGTTCCTTGTTACTGATCATGCCCTTATCTCCAGAAAGACATAGGAGGAGAAATAACCTGAGCAATGTATGCTTGAAGGACCTCTTCCCTAGCACACTGAAGCACACTGATTTCAGGGAGACTTAAATCTAGTCACACACAGCTTGACAGTTCAAAGCATGTTGAGGAATCGTGTCCTGCCATAGAGAATACAGAATTTAAAAGGCAAGGTAGAGCTACCAAGTCTGAGCTGCAGGCCAACATGTGGCAAAGGGCTTTACCTCTACAGATTGCCACGTGAATCTTCATTGCAGTAATTAGATAACTTATTTGAAGGACATAAACAATTCTGACGTAAAAATACAAGGATGAAGAGTCTGCCACACTTCTACATGTTCAGCTAGTGACTCAAACTGCAAAAAATGCACTATATTTTTTTTGCTTAAATTTGTGCAGACTGGTAACATATGTTTTGACAAAGCTGGTTAATAAGCATATGCTTCTAAGAAATGGCTTTGAAGGAAAGAGTAAATGATGAGCAGAGAGACTTGGAGTCCATGTGTAGTTCTAAAGGCTCCTGGTTTTTTTCAGCCCATAAAACCCCACCATGTTCTCCTGTTCTGCAGTCTCCCACATGAATGCAGTAAGTGCATGAGCTGACTAGACTGAAATTGCTGACTGGGTTAAGAACATGAAATGCCTCGCCCTTATCTCATTTTTTTGGCTGCTTTCACCTGCTGTAAACTTCATGATGGTTCCTTTGAAATCTACCCTTTTCCAGTGACTCACTTGGAAATTATGGGTTTTCGTGTCTAAGTGTTCTGTTACGAAAGAGAGAAAAATAAAGATGCTTCACTCTTCTCTCATTCAAGCAGATTTACACAGTTACTTTCAGCAGTCAAGCTTGTTTTCCAGTAAAGGTATGACTCCAGGGCTCTACCTTCATCTTGCTCCTCCAGAAATCTTCCAGAGAAATCTCTTCCCTAGGAAATCCTTTTCCTGTTCACTCAGGTTTTCCGTGTGAGTGTTGTACCGCAGAGATTGTGCAAGGCATGCAAGGCCACTGCCTTCCTGGGCAAGCAGAAGCTACTGAGGAGTTCAGGAACAAGTGGCAGCAGCCCAAGTCCCTCTCACAGCCTGCAAATGAACAAGCCAAGCAGCTGGTTACTGAGCTCAGCCCTGTGTGGCAGCTCTTGCGTCAGGGTACTTACACGGAGACCCAGCAGATCCATTGGTCACATATGCTGCACACTCACACCGCAAGCCATGGCAAGCTTCAGTCTTAGTGGAAGATCAAAATCTGCCCCTATAATGGCCACAGAGAGACAGCAGAAGAAATGAATGGTGTGCTATGTCCCTCCAAAAGCAGAGGTTTCTTACATAAAAATCACACCATCCCTACAAAGCGAGCCATGCCCCATACTACAGAGGAAGGCAACTCTTCTCCACCCCATCATTGCCAATTTGAGGTGAGAAAAAATTCCTGATCACAAGTCATAACATTGGGCAATTAGCTAACCAGGCAAAAGCAGGCATCTGAGATACATCGGAATACCTGCACTGAAACACTTCACCAAACTCATGAATCTCCAGGGGAGGAAAGCCCTGCTCCTTGCTCTTCCTACAGCCAAATTGTATAGTAGGACAGTGAAAATATTCTCCTTGACCCTGCAAATGATAACGTAGAGGGTCTACATGAATTGTTGGGACTTGAGAACACAGCCCTGATAAAATAAAATCAAAGGATGGACAGAGCAAACATGCCTGTGAAGACAACGTTTTTATGTTCTTCACTCGGTGCTAATGGGCACTTAACATAATGAACATTAACATTAGAGATGCTAGGAGAAAGGTTGGACTTGATGACCCTGGAGGTCCTTTCCAACCATAACAATTCTGTGATCCTGTGATTCTGTGATTCTGTGAAGTCCTTTACAAGGTTTGAGCAACTTGGCCATGAAAGTCAGACTTCTGTCATCTTCAGAGGGCTACTTTTATCTCTTGACCTTGTCTTTCCTGTCACCACATAGCTACCCTCATGATCACAGATGTTTTTTCTCCTGAGACACTTTTTCTTTGGAAGAAAGTTCATGTGTTTCTCATGATAATGGTTCCAACTGGTTTGGGTTGGAAGGGACCTTTAAAGGTCACCTAGTCCACCCCGCCTGCCCCCCCCCACAATGAGCAGGACATCTTCAACTAGATCAGGTTGCTCAGAGCCCTGTCCAACCTGACCTTGAATGTTTCCAGGGATGGGGCTTCTACCACCTCTCTGGGTGGTAGAGAAACCTGTGCCAGTGTTTCACCACCTTCATCACAAAAAATTCCTTCCTTATCTCCATTCCAAATCACACTCATCTTTTCAGACCTCTCAGGTTTCTTTTGATCCAACCTGGGAGACTGAACCATGTCATGTCTTAGGTAAGGTCTGCGTTGGGTCAATGTTTTGGAGAGAGACTGTAGCACTAGGATGTTCTGTGCATCCTAATGAAAAGTACGCACTGGATCACCACAGCAGTCTCTCATATAGGCCTCCCCAGCACTCCTAGATCTGAACGTCATGGAGGAGGATGAATGTTACCTCAGAGGACCTCACAGAATTAGCACTCTTGTCTTAGAAAATTTTAAAAAATCTGATTTCCCTAGACCTAATGCTAAATTCTGTACCTGTGGGTTTTACCATTCAACCTTCCTTTGCACACCTTTTCCACCATTTCTGAGACTGTAAGCTGCTTAGTTACCTCTGCTGCAAGACCTTTTTCACCTAATTTCCTTACATTTTCCACAAAAATTTAATTTAAAGAACCTTAAGGGAAAGTGATGCTTTCTAGGTAACAGAATATAGAAATTCAGCGGTTTATTTTTTGCCCACAGGTTGCCTTTAGGGTCTGCAGGCACTCATAAGAGACTCATCGTGTTGTCTTTCATAAATTGGTTACCACCCCTCTCACACCACTACATATTGTTCTAGGTAACCACCATCATGGAAAATCCTCCCTTAAAAAGTTATCTACTGGGATTTGGAGACTGTGTCATGATGATATAGTTTCTTCTTTTTTTTCTCTCCTGCATTTAAGGTTAGTGTTTGCTTGCCTTAGTTTGCATGCCCAGTGGATTCCCATTTCCATCTGCTTTTTTTTTTCTGGCAGAAATTAGAATCATAGAATCATAGAATCCTTCAGGATGGAAAAGACCCTTGGGATCATCGAGTCCAACCACCAACCCTACTCTACCAAGTTCTCCCCTAAACCATATCCCTCAACACCACATCTAAACCACCCTGAAACACCTCCAGGGATGGTGACTCAACCACCTCCCTGGGCAGCCTATCCCAGTAGCTGAAATTAACATTCTCTGTGACACTGCACTACTACTTCTATTGACTTCTTGCCCATCCACTGGGGAGGACATAGTCTTCACATGAGCATTTTGTATGTGCCATTCATGTAGAGCATTGGTTGTTGAAGCAAAGACCAGCGACGGGCAAAAATAACCGTGTTCCTCCACAGGGCACTGAAACATGTAGTCTGAGCTACAGGAACAGTCTCAGGAACAGCTGTGGCACAAGGCTCTTCACAGGGCCACAAGTAATTCTTGCTTCTCCCCTGTCCCACCACTGTAGCAAGTGGCAGCCAGTCCAGACTGAAAGCAATTAGAGACTCATTCATTACCGTAGCTTTGTTCTGTGGGCTGATTCGCAGGAGCAAGGGAGGAAGCATCGCCAAGGCTGCTGATGAGGAAGCGAATTTAGCAAGACAGGGCCCGAGCTGGGATCCAGCTTCTCATCCAGTGCTCAATCCTCCCATCCCCTGAGACTCATGCAAAGGAAAAAAGGGAAATCTTATCTCACTTTCTTCCCCTCTGAAAGCGAGCAGCAGACTGTTTCATTTCTCTCTTTCCCTGCAGTCCCACAGCCTCTTTTCTGACTGAAATATGGCGTTCTAAAAATCTTCACTGCAAAAATATCTGCACCTTAATTCAGCTTGGACCGCAAACTTGTAAACAACATTTGCCAGATTCTCCTCAGTTACACTCCTTTGGCACTGGCTCTACCACAGTCATGTCCATCAAAGAAGAAAAGTCATCTCACTTACTCTGTGACTGCTCTGCACTTGAGTCTTTTTCTCTCTGGTTTATCCCATCGATGAATAGAACTTTCACACGACTACTACCTAGCGTAACTAGGCTGCATAGCTATTCATCACGTGAACGTCCCTGGTGTGAAATTCCAGGCACCAAAGGCATAGCAAAAGCTTCTTTGGAAAAGCAAAGGTTCCAAGTTGGCGGATTCATTAATGACTGTCTCACAGTCAAATTCTTGGCATATCATCATCGTATTTTTCCCCAGCAAGACACAGAAGTTGGCAAAGTGCTCATCAAAGCACATAAGCACATGTCTTAAATAGATGCTACAAGTTAGTCATATGGTCAAGTACTTTGCTAAAGTGGGACCTGCGTCTTACATTGTGAGTGCTTCCAGAGATCAGGCCCACCAGAGAGTGCAGACAGACAGACAAGGAAGAGTAGGGCAGGCAAAAGGAAAAGCAAGCTTGAAATTTTGTGATGACTACCTCTGCTCCAGATAATACACAGTCTTAGTGACATAATGAAATGTGAATTTAAATAAAAAAAAATAAAATTATTTTACCAGTCATGACTTACCCACAGCTTTGTCATCACCAGCCCATAAGCACAGAAGGGCATCCGTGAAAAAGTAGGCAGAGGCCATGTGGGTAGTAAGGGAAAGGCAGAGGTGACTTTTGGGAGATGAGAACAAATGACATGTCAAATCTAATGTCACTGGCAAGCCATAAAGGTGGCAGTAAGAAGTTGAGAGGCATGGATGAAGCAGAAAGACAATACTGGAAGGAGAAGAAGCTTGAAACGATACAGAATAAAAAAATAAAGACGTAAGAACAATTAACCACACACAACACTTCTGATGAGACCTGCCCTAAGCATGGCTTGACATAAGTATGCTGTCATACTAGCAGTGAATGAGAGAAATCTGTCTCCAGCCCATTTCACAGCTAG
Source organism: Eurystomus gularis (assembly GCA_013400335.1). Taxonomy (NCBI): domain Eukaryota; kingdom Metazoa; phylum Chordata; class Aves; order Coraciiformes; family Coraciidae; genus Eurystomus; species Eurystomus gularis. The sequence goes on from VZZY01021044.1 coordinate 14,579, forward strand.
TCACCCCAACATAATCATCTCTGTATTGTTTGTGAACATCTATGGATGGGCATTTTGCTCCATTTCCATACACACCTGTATTTTTAAATATCCATTGCTCAAAACCGATGCGTTAGTCTACCAGCCTAGCCTGAAATTGATGCTAAAAAGTTTTTAAAGTGTTTTCCAAACAGAAGACTGGCACAGACATCTAAAACCACTTGAAGGACTGTAGATCTATGAAACCTGAAGTGTCAAGATAACAGAGCAATAAGCAACTGATTGGAAGATTCTTCTGCGCCTTTCAATAGAGAGTTTCAGAAAGAAAGAAATTAGCTGTAAAATAGCTTTTAATGCCAATGTAGTTTTCCAAGAAACAAAGATTGTCTTCCACACAGAGTTTAGGGCGTGCAGGTTTGTAGTGGGAGTGAACTATTTATTAACATGCAAACAATGTGCTCAGTAAATATCTAATCATCCAAGCATCTAATCATGTTATTTCACAGTGACAGTGTTTCTGCTATTATGGCTCCCCTGACAGAGATGTTACGAGAAAGAAAGAAATCTGAGACAAATTACCACCTCTAAAAAACATAATAGCAAGAGTGGGGAGCTGCTTTTCTCCAAATGTATTTTCTGTTTTGGGATGCATGAGTTATTAATCATTCCTGTGCAAGGAAGCAACTTCTTCCACTCCAAGAAGTGAAGGCTAAAGTTAAAACAAGGTGGGCTCAGATTCTCATCCCAAACACATGAACTTAACAGGAGGGTGTCTCGTCTGCCCCCAGCATAGTCTTTCTGGATTTCAACAGATACAAATGAGATCAGCGTATACCTATCAGATACAAGGAAAATACTCAAAGAGCAAAACATAATTTCCAGACAGTTCCAGTAAGTGCATTATGCTAGTGCTTTAATGACTAATTACAAAATCTATTATCTTGGAAATGAAAAGATTTTGGAAGATTTGAGATCAGATTTCAAGTTCAAGAAAGGCGGAAAACAAAAAAGAACAATAAATACTGGAAAACAAATGCGTGACTCAAGGTCCTGCAATAGAAACTGCTGTAAGCTTCCCTACACATTAATATGATCAAAACCAATTACAAGATATGCGGGGAAAGTTGAGCTCTGTGTTGAACGCAAATTAGAAACTTTCAGAGAATCATTGAAAGTGAAAAGGAAAGGACAAAGAAGCATGAACCTTGCTTTGCCAGAACTGAACAGCAAATGACCGAGAGGCCAAAGCAGTAAGGGTTACCAAGCAAGACCACAACATCTGAACAGGGCTCAGGAGGCCACTGTCTTCAAAGGTCAACCATTATAATTGCCAGTTGTATGAAGCAACTAAGGCAATGTATTCAGCAGCACACGGCTCGTGGAGGTGGGGGAATGACAACCCAGGAGAATCTGGAGAGCAAACTGTCATGTTAGATGTAAAACAGCTTATGGCTCTGTGAGAGACCGATGGTTGCACAGTGAGACAACACACTAAGTCTCACCAGGTAGAATTCACCTCTGTAGAAAAGACCAATGTTGAAGACTGAAGTGGGAAGACTCCATGGACTCAATTTAGCCTGCTGTGTTTACCCTAATTACTAGAAGGAGAAAGAGAATACTGGGGGCAAGAAAAGCAGGGCTGAAATAATCAAGGGTTGTTATGATTTGTCAAACGAGCTTCTGGGCCAGAGGTTTCGTGCACATTTTGGTGGGTTTCAGATTATTTTCTCTGTCTTTTATCTCAGTGTCTGAAATGAAAAGAATCTTCAATTTTCCAGACTCTACATAAGAGCTTCAAGTGGGATCTAGTTGGAGGTGTCCCTGGCCATGGCAGGGGGGTTGGAACTAGATGATCTTTAAGGTCCCTTCCAACCTTGACAATTCTATGATTCTATAAATCAAGAAGGGTAGTAGATCAGTTAGTGCAATAATAGTCGGTGAATGAAGGTTACCTACCAACCAATTCGAGAAGATCACAGAGGAGTGGAGCAAAGAAAGTACATCTGATTTGAAACAAAGTTGGCATACCTTTCTCCTTTGCGTCATGAATGAGATCCCTGAACTACTCTTACTTACATCACCACCAGAGGGTAACAAATTTCAAGTAATACCAACATTTACACATAGATAGTAAGAACAGGAAGATCTTCTGCACAGGTGAATCTTGCCTCCAATGTAATAGACTCCATGGTATGACATTAGCCATCTCCATACTAAATTCTAATCACTCATGGCTCTAAGCAGACAAAGAGACAAAGGTGGACCAGCTGTGACTTTTAAGAAAACCAAATTGGGAAAAAGAACCATAGGCCAAATCGCTCAACCATGCAAGTCAATCAGAGCCATAGTGGGAGGCAGTGAGAAGGGCAGGAGTGAGGCTGTAGGACAGAGATGCACCTTTATCAGCAGCAGTTAAGGCTAACCAGCACACTCATCTGATTTAAACTGAGCTGTGAAAATCCTTTTTTTTTCTCCAAATGCAAGTGCTAAAAGTCAAAGTTGCAGGTTTTCCCCTACTGTAATGAAAAGATAATAGCATCAGATATTTACTGAGATCTATTTCTTTGCCTTCCTACCATGTATCTACCAAGCGTAAAGATCTGTATTTTACTAAAATAGCTGTATTTAGTGTGGGGGTTTTTTTCCCCCAAATATCTTCTGTTATCTCTACCTTATCCATGTGCTTTTCTATGGGAAAGTAAAAACAAAATTAGTATCTGCAGACAAACTGTGGTGGAACTCATGAACACAAACCTAGAGAAGGATAACTAGGAAATCCCTCTGGTGTTCTCTTGTATGGCATTCATTCCTCCCTGACGCCTCTTCCTCCCTTAGGATTGCTTTGTTCATTGATAGTTGCTCAAAACAGCTCATTATCTTAGCCAGCTGATTATACTCTTGCTCTGTAAAATGCATTGATTCCTGGTCATCTTAAGAATTATTTCTGCAGCCTCAGTGTAGAGACAAGATGTTTTGTGCTTGTTCTTTCTGAAAGGCTTGTCTTTTAATCAAGTCACAACATAACTCATAGGATCATAGAATGTGAGGGGTTGGAAGGGACCTCTGGAGATCATCAAGTCCAATCCCCCTGCCAAGCAGGACCATAGAATCTAGGGCAGGTCACACAGGAACGCATCCAGATGGGTCTGGAAAGTCTCCAGGGAAGGAGACTCCACAACCTCTCTGGGGAGCCCCTTCCAGTGCTCTGTCACCCTCACAGGAAAGAAGTTCCTCCTCTCATGATTAACGTAGGATCTGGACCTTAACCACAACATTCCCTACTTAGCCATCTAAGTACTTCCGTGTCCCTCATTCCTTTTGTGTTTGGACCATCTCACGTTACTTAATGTATTTTCATAGGGCAGACCTCTCTGCCTGGATGGAGAACTGAAGCAAGGGTGGAGAGTTCGGAGTGTGGCGTCATCAGCAGAATAAACAGATGCAGATTTGCAGTGCTGCTGGAGGGGCTGGGCTGCCCAGCCATGCATGCTCTCAGGTTGTCCTGTGCAGGCACCACTCTGGCACAGCCGTGCCGTCAGCCTGGCTCACCAGCCCCACAATTATGCAGCTGCCTTGGCTCTGGGCATCAGGACCAGGTACTTCTGTACAAGAAACTGTGTGACCAGCAGGAGTAGGGAGGTGATCGTGCCCCTCAACTTGTTGCTCGTGAGACCACACCTTGAGCACTGTGTTCAGTTCTGGGCACCACAGGACAAGAAGGACATTGAGGTGCTGGACCAGGTCCAGAGAAGGGCAACAAAGGTAGTGAGAGGTCTGGAAAGCATGTCTTATGAAGAGCAGCTGAGGGAACTGTGGTTTTTTAGNTGGAGAGGAGGAAACTGAGAGGAGACCTCA
>VZZY01021045.1:2904-13380 GCA_013400335.1 Eurystomus gularis
TCAGTCTTAGACATACTCAGCCTAAAATCCTGCCAACAATCTATCTCTAGTCACTAAAACATTTTGTGAAGCGTTGTCTACACTCTAGAGAAATATAACTGTTAAGTCATTTGGAATATAAATTTTAGCTTTTAAAATATTTAGATAAAAGAAGGACTTCAATTTATGGTTTTATACGTTTCTGTCACTACTTTTCTGTTACACAACAGCAGAACTGCTTAGAGTAGCAAAGCAGTATCATCTGCAGATTGTGAGTCTAGTAAAATCTGGTGTTTTAGTAACGCAGAATTAATTTAACAAAGGTGTCCTTTCTGTCCCGTGGTTTATCGTATGCCCATCAAATTTTTGTACCCAGAGAGTATCATGAAGCCCTCATGGGGCTGATGAAGGGTTGTTCAGCCATCGAAAGAGACAAACTTATCTTTCTTGCACACACCAGCTCATAGGAGTCAGGATGTTTCTCTTTCAGCGTGGACAAGCTCCTGAGCTGAACTGGAGCAGCCTCATCTGGTGCTGAATGTGTGTCACTAGACAGACAGGAAGTTCCCACTCAAATCAACGTGCTTACCTTCTTGTTTGCTTTTGTGGGTGCAGGTTTATAAGTTCGCATTTGTCAGTAATCCCTATTCTGATCCTCTCTGTGCTCACTCTGTGTGGCCAGCAGATCGAGAGAGGAGATTCCACCCCTCTATTCTGCCCTGGTGAGACCTCACCTGGAGTACTGCGTCCAGCTCTGGAGTCCCCAACACAAGAAGAACATGGACCTGTTGGAGCGTGTCCAGAGGAGGGCCGTGAAAATGATTAGAGGGCTGGTGCACCTCTCCTATGAAGACAGGCTGAGAGAGTTGGGGATGTTCAACCTGGAGAAGAGGAGGGTCCGGAGGGACCTTATAGTGACCTTCCAGTACCCAAATGGGGCCTATGGGAAGGCAGGGGAGGATCTCTTCACAAGGGTTAGTAGTGACAGGACGAGGGGTAATGGTTTTAAGATAGAAAAGGGTAGATTTAGGTTAGACATTATGAAAAAGCTCTTTAATATGAGAGTGGTTGATCACTGGAACAGGTTGCCCAGGGAGGTAGTGGAGGCCCCGTCCCTGGAGTCATTCAAGGTCAGGCTTGATGGGGTTCTTGAGCAACCTGACCTAGTCAGAGATGTCCCTGCTTATTGTAGCAGGGTTGGACTAGATGACCTTTAGAGGTCCCTTCCAACCCAATACATTCTATGATTCTGTGATTCTATCTCTTGTGGCAGTGACCACCTTGGACAGCTAAGTAGAGAGCATAGACTTTGAACATACAGCCCATAGACTTTGGATATACAGCCCCCATCTGTTTTTTTCCTCTGAGATTTAACATCATCTTTTCCCAGACTTTTCTACATAGCCCTGTTTTTATATTACTTTGGATTTGACCCTCCTGCTACAAAGGTCTGCATCTTTGCTTTCTTTGAAATCTTTATGTTTCTACCTATGTGATAAAAATAAATAACATTGAAAACAAATTGAATTTTTCATATTAACATTCAGTTTTGAATCAAGCCACATAGACATCGTGCAGTATTTGCCACTGCCATGTCTATATGGGCCAGATTTCTGCCTTCACATGCAGGTAATCCCTTGTGTATTCAGTGGATGTCATTGCCTTTGGTATCTCCCTTATTCGCACTGTTAGAGAAAGTTACAAAAATTTTGTCACACAAATCTCAGGCCTGAAGTACCATATGTCATTTAGCACTGCTGTGGCAGAGGCTTATCCTGCAAAATGGATGAGACCTACTGTGTTACAAAATGCCACGCAACCAGCGCGTGCTTGGCAGGCCGTGATTCAGTCAAATGGCCCTAGCACAACACCACCACAAAAGATGATTTACTTTACGAGATCTAAGAGTGAGTGGTAAGGGCAGGATTCCCAACAGGTAATGGTCAAACAGTGTTTTGTTCTAAACTATGTGCCCATTCTTAGAAGGATCCGTTGCTTCAAATTCAAATCTAAATATAATAAATATGCAAAATCAAAGCACTGTTTCTGTGGTCTAGTCGTGTGGATATGGTACCAGAGAAGTTTAAAATTCTTAAGTAAGATACCAAAGCTACAGATACAGATACACCCCCTGTCAGTTTTCAGTCTGTGTTTTACTTCACTGTGCCGTGAAACGCAAAAGCTAGCTGGAGCATCTGTTCAACTGAAGAGGAAAACCAGAATGTGAAATCATGCGCAGAAACTTCAGAGCAGCCTCAGATCACACATGAAGAAGAAAAGGTTCATTGTCTCACTACTACAGTGTCCTATTGTACAGAGTGGGAAAAGGTGGGTTTTGACGCTGTTGCAGAGTTTAAATTGAGCCAATTTGAAGAGACAGGGAAACCAGTAACGGGAGGTGTGGTACCACATGACATCAAGACCTAGCCTTGCCCCAGGAAGCAAAAGAGCAGAGGAGCTGAGCTGACCAGTGGAATCAGCTACAGAACTCTTAAATGCTATTTGAATACATGTAGTCTCTAAAGTAACTTTGCAGAACTGTGCAGAAGGCCAGAAAAGCTGGAGAGCTGTGCTCCAGGCCCACCCCGTGTGTGAGATGGCAGCCCTCCTCCCCATCCCTCTCTTGTTTTAGGAGTCTTACATGTGTACTAAAGAACAACTTTTGCTTGAAGTATCAAGCATTTAAAAGTTAGGAAATTGAAGAGAAACTGGAATGATTATTCAGTAATTTGCTCCTCCTCATTATTGTATGTGTCCTTGGGCATTATTCACAATTGAATACATACTGTTCAGACCTTACTCTGAAGACAGAATATTTCTTTCTATAGTTCTTGCATCTATTAGCTAATCTTCCCAATGTTACGGATGGTTAATAGAGTGAATGGATCCCTCTGTGGTTGCAAGAACTCTCTTACTCAGTTTTAGCTGGTTTACATTTGGACCATTTAACCAATTTAGCACAAACTGTGCAGTTTACTTGAAAAGTGGAATGTAAGTAAAATAGAATCAACCAGCAATACAGAAACACCTCACTGAAAACCATTAGTGTTACACACAGGTATCATACCAGCCACAGCACCATGAAAACTAATCAATTAAACCTACTCCACTTTCTCCACTCACTGGCACAAACTTTACCACCTCTTCAAGCCACCATGTATCTCAAAGCATCACTACCTTAATCTGGTTCTCCATCTCTTCCTTTTGCACCTATACCTGTTCACGAACCTTCCCCTCTCCCTACCATCAGGAAGTGAAGCACAGTGTGTACAGGCAGGTGAAGGGCATGGTGAGATTGTGGCATGTTGAGTGGAGCGTCTCTGGGAGGCCTCCAACAGCTAGGCCATATTAGTGGTTCATCCCACCTGCTGTTTTTCTTCTCTACCTTTCTCCTACTGTGCCTTCATTTTCACTTTTTATGACTTTGATGGTATTTTTAGCTGTTTTGGCAGTTATACCCAGACATGCACCTCGTGTGAAGCATGTAGGATAAGTGCCTATACTGAAATACCACGTCTGGGCCATTATAGACCATTATTATGGATATAGATTAATAGACTATTAATATATTAGTAGATTAATATAAATTATAGGTTAATATAGATTAATAGAGGTTAACATAGATGAATAGATGAATATAGGTAATAAATTAATTGATTATTATAGATTATAGACCATTGCTACATACGGTTATTCACTACCATATAATTTTTAGTACTATTGAATGTGACTCACTCTTATTCTCTTCAATTAAAAACTAAGGGTAATGTATTCAGGAACAGGCATCATGTAAACTGTACTTCTCAGATATACTGCATCACTATAACCTTTGACGGGGAAATGGCATATTCTGTGTCTTTAAAAACGTAGTTCAAGGCAAAGAAATTAAACAACTTGCATAATATTGCAAAAGAACACAATTTGATGCTTCAACTTTATTAAAAAATGAGACATAAACTGATATGAAAGCTCTTTGTCAAAGCATAGGTACAATTAAAAGCCCAAAATGTCCCTCACGATACACAGAATTTTTCATTCAACTGCAATGTTAGAAGTTGGGACAGTGAGGTTATGAAAGACTTTCATGGTTTTATTGCTTTCTTCAATGGACTCCGGGCCATAACTGAAACAGAAACCCTATGGGTGAAGAATCTTCCGCCTGCAAGAAAGAAAATGCACAATTAATAAAGGAATGGTGAAGTATCCAAAGTGCTTTCGCAGAACTTATTAAGTACTGACAGCAAAGGACAATCTGGCAGCCTTTTTAAAAGCCTGTCTGTACGATCGGCTGAAGAGACAGGGAGATGCTGAGATTACCAATAGGGACTACTGGGCCTAGTTTGGAGGTGTTAGCAGTCATCCCCATGCTACTCTGACAAGGGTTCTGCAGCTCCAGAAAAAGTTCTGAAGACATGCTGTCAAGTTGCCAAATCTCAAAACCTGTAATGGTTTTGAATAACATAAACAGATAGCAATAAATATTTATTAATTTCATCTTTTACAGGTGATTTCATGGTGATTTTTACTACCTCTTCATTTTTATTTTATTCTGTCCTATTTTTAAGTTGTTAAGAATCCTGACAAAACCCTTCCTTTTGAACAAGAATCAAAATGCAAAAGAAGTCACTGAATCCTAAATTCCACCTTCAGGTACGGAAGAAATGAATTCTTAGAAATGAAGGGTCAAATGACACAGTTTGACATGGAAAGATCCACAAGCATCCTCTGAAAATAGAGGCGTTTCTTCCCTTCTCTTTTCACTCCCAGTAGGCTCAAAGAATCAAAGCTGCCAGATCCATTCTGTCATTATTTTCTTGTGGTAAGGCTGGATTTCTGCAACAAGCAGTAAATACACTGCTCTGTGGAGATAAAACCTGATCAATGTTTAATTTCTTAATGTTTCCTTCTCCCTAGCTGTAAAAGAAATTAATCTAAAGCAAAATTGTCTGAGTGCATTCATGAAAAGAACTGAAAACAGTTATTCTGTGCACAGAGAAATACCATGTCAATGCAAAAGTAATTTGTGACATTAGATTATTACGTACTGCTCATTATTAAGAGTTTGCATTTCACCATAGACTAAATATTCCTTTGTACATGGTCACAGATGGTGAAATCCATATTGATCGCACTCGTAAGTTTACTGCAGAAGCCAAGAAGAGAGTCACTGGTATTGCTGTAATGGACAGAGTAGTCTAAAGAGGTAAGCAAAATAAGCTTTGTAGGTTAAGATAGTATCTTTTTTAACTGAAAGACGTACAAGTTATCAGGTACCTTGCCTTGTGTCTGAAAGTCTGCATACTCTTTCCAATTCTACTAGTCAAAACCAAATTACATCTACTGGTAAACCTTCTCTGTTTTTAAAGAAGTGGGCATCCCAAAATGCAATTCCCCATGTACAAATCTAGTTAACAATGAGCAATGCTGAAGGCAGAGGATAGATGTGTCCTTTTCAGGACAGAGATAAACAATGTTAGATCAAACAGACACATCTTCTTCCAGTTAGGATTAGCCTTGACCTTTTTATATAGAGTGGTGTCAAAGCTCTTTCAAAAACACAGCAAGGTCCAGGTTTTCATTGCAAATAAAAAGATCACTGTTTCACTCTCTTCCTACCTCCCTTTCTTGATCAATGTGTTAGAACATTTCCTCAGAAGGAAGAGATTGAAGTTTAATTCACTACTCCACTTGAAGCAAATTAAAGTTACATTTCTTTTTACTCATTCAAGTGTCCTAACCACAAAGCTATTGGGAACAGCAATGAAGTTGAAGCATCCAGCTGCTCAAAGCCCCTGCTCCAAGTATATGTGTTTTACAGAGCATTATAACTAGATAAAAAAGTCTTTGGAGTAGATGCCAGTTTTCCCTATGCCAGTAGATCACTGATCCATCCTTCATTTCTCTATGTTGAGTCCAAAAATTCTTAACATTATTTTCACAGATTCCGGCCAACTGGCATATATTCCATTGTTTGAGCAACTGTAAAACAGCCTAAAGGACAGGATTTCTTACAGGGAGCAAGAAGTATCTGAATCTATTCAGACAGAGAGAAAGGCTGAATCCATCTCCCAAGTTTGTGTGTAATGCTCCTACCTTCAGGCTGCTCCATAAAGAAGACACACACAATTAGTACTTCTTCCTACTTCATCTTGGGCAGAAGTGGCTGCCACTGTTTCAGTGTGTGAAACCTTCTCTTCATGTTAGGCAAACTCTGTGTATTGACATCAGAGCAGGCCCTTAAAGAATGAGGGAAGAACCTCTCATTTCTGGATCCCAAGAGGATTTTGGCTGTTGAGCTGCTCAGTGACCACAGGGCTATTGGGCATGCCCACAACTTCAGGCTTCCGGGCAATTTTCCTGGGGAAAATAGAACTGGTTTAATGCTCCACTGAAAGCAGTTTCGAATGGTGTCTCTTGGTCCCCTTGACTGCAACTAATAATTTCAGAAGTGCCAAATCTCAGGCAAAGGCACTGAAACTCAACCAACTACACTGTTAAATTGTTTAGAACAATTCCTTTTAGATTCCTCTGTCCTTCATTAGGACATTGGGAGATAAGCCAGTTTCAATGCAACCACCCTGTTTTGGAAGGTGAGTCCAGTTTAACAGTAATGAAGTGGACACTGCCATGACCACTGGTCTCAGTGCCAGGGAACATCTTGGATGTTTTTAATTTACTAAGGCAGAAAATAGTCTATGTAGGCCTTTTTATTTGTAAAAGGTCAGAATAACATCTGAGATTATAATCATGTTAGGATTTACTTCCTGAATATATAGTACTTTGAAAATAGTTCAAATTTAAATACTGAGTAAATGTGAACACAACTAATCTGACATTTCTCCACCTAAGAAAGGTTAATTCTGTATTATGTGAGAAATAAAGTAAGTGCATTAAATAATTAGTTATTACAATGTACAGCCACACAATATTTCAGTAAAAGAACAGAGAGCTGGGTAAGAGGAAAGGTGTACTAAAGCAAGTACCTTCTACTGAGGAAAGTGTTAAAGGAAATTCATGGAGTTTTGAAAGCAAATGAGATTAAAGGTAACATGACTCAGAGCTGAAAAGTAAAACAAACAATAAAAGAATCACAAAGTGATAAAGCCACACTAATTCTTCTGCAGTATGAGATAAAATACTGTGCTTGTTAATCTTGAAGAGGAATGAGATTTTGTCATAGCCTTAGAAAAAAGACTTGAAAAAACATCTGCCAGAGTTGCTACCAGTTGAAGAGATTCTCTTTTCTCATAATACAGATTAAAGGCAATTCATCTCAGCAACACAGTATAAAATCAGGAAGGAAAAATAATTAATTAGATTGGATCTTTCCTCCTCTAAAAGGTCACTAAAAGTGGGTTCCCTCTCATCTGCCTCCAAAGCATAGAGAAAAATAAACGGTGTTCTTATGAGCCCAAATCCATCAACAGACTTCATATGAAGATCTTCCAGATCTTCAAGATTTACACAACTGGAGAAGACTACAAAAATAACTATTTCCAATGTGTCTTCCACAGGTGAATCTTCTGCAGATTGTATAGTTATCAACCTCTGCTCACAGATCTTTTGCAAAGTAAGTCTATTGATGTTCATGTATTAGTAAGCTTCAAGAGAATACTCAAGCATACCTATGGAGAGTTAATTCTATGTATGTAAAATAAGTGCTTTTGGTGGCAGGCTGATCCTCCTTCTAAAGCACCTGACTTCTGAAACCCAAAGATAACAACTGACGCTGATGCCGCTGCATTGAGGTAGACTTCAGCTGTGCTGAAGTGTAAGTGCATTAGTGGACTACACTGCAGGGCTAAAAGCTGTTGGATATGTTCATATTGTATTTCGTACCACTTCATAGCTAGGTGACAGTCAACCTAATGTGCTCTGCTAACTTCTGGGGTTTTTTTAACACAAATGGGCCGTCACCTTCACTCACCTGATCAGGGAGGAAAAGCATATCATATCACTTTGTCTTCAGCAGAAATGAGGACAGCTCTAGCTTTAAATAGTCATCATGAACTGATAACTTTCAATCTAAAACTAAGGATGATCCAGTGGATAATTTTGAATAAATGGATTTGAGAGGAAAAAAAAAAAAAAAAAAAAGAAAAGAAAAGAAAAGATAAACTGTTCACAAGCAACCCAGAGCAATACAAAAACTTTTATTCTTAATTAAAAACTATTAATTAAATGATTCATTGCAACAGTGTCAAAGATGTGTATAATCATTCTTACTTTTATGGCTTTTTAAAAACGTGACATTGAAATAAAATACATTCTTTTGTAAACAAATTTACCTTTCATGAATATCTGTACTATATAGTACTAAAGATACTACTTAAAATAGTACATCATAATGCTGTAAATCATTCTGTCCTTGAGAGCTGTGATTTTGAAAAAGTGATGTACAACCTTTAAAAGTAAATACTTTAACAACAGGTCTTACGAATTACTGTTACATGATTGTAACACACCATAGTGCAGACAAACTCCTGTAAGGGTAACAAACTGGATGCATTCTAAAAGTTAGAAGTGAATTACTTTAAAAATGTGTTTTGCATTTAATGGGCATAATAATGTTTTCATATTTGCATTAAATTATTGAGATCTAACAGGAAATGCTGCAGCTGTAGCCAAAGGCTGATGGATGTTTTTTCTGGAAAGCCAGACACTTACCTTTTCCAGTTACTACAGTTATTTTAAATTGCTTCCAAAGTGACATCTCTGCAGAAACTGAGCTTCACACCTTCCAGACTGATCTACTAAAAGCTGTCCAAGAGGCACGCCCTGAGACCCGCAAACAAAAAATAGGATAACTCTGTAGTCTTCCAGATGTCTTTAAGAATACCTTCCTGGGTTCTGTAGGCATAGAGACCTACACATTACATAGCTGTAAGGGCTGACTCAGCTTTACTTCTGGAAAACCATAAATAAATATTAAATTCAGAATCTTAGTAATGTTGATGAAGCTTGAATTTCATTTTCCATGCTGTAGAAAAATCAAAGGAAAGAAAAGGAAATTATGTACAAGCTGGGAAAGGAAAAACATCTGGAAATCATAGCAGGATTTGTAAAAAATTTTAACTAAAAGGGAATTCTAACTTGTAAATTTTAAAGTTAGAAAGAGGCACTTTGTCCACATGTCCAACTTAAATAGCTAGTCTTCCTCTTCTTCTTCATGTCACTGCTACTTCCTAGACACTATAATTCATTTGCCTCTGCTAGTAAGTTATTGGACTGTTTCTTGGCCCCAATTTGGCCTGTTCTAACTAGTGCTCTCTCAGCAATTCCCAGGAAGCTAGAATGGGTCCGAGACTGTTCCCAAAACAGGATGTGCGTGCATTCAAACTGCACAGACACATGCTGTGCCATGCAGATTTGTTTCAGTACCCAGCAATACTCGCATGCATATTCATTTGTTTACTAGGATAGGTATAAGAGCTATTGCTTTTCTGAGAGAACACCGGGCTTCCAATTAATTCTGAAGAATTGTTTAGTGGCACATTTCTGGAGAGCGATCTAAAAATATGTATCAATGACTACGATAAAGAAAAGGAAGTCCCTCTTTCTTTACAGTTCCCATTTCCTGTAATGACAAGCATCTGTAAGCATTTCTAACAACTGCTCTGTGGCAATCATATGAGTTCTGTAATTGAACTTGAACCAGTCCACATAAATGAAGATGATTCGCAGGTCTATCAAGAATCTTGCCACTACTTCAGCAAGGTCAGGTTTCTGCCCAGACAGCTTAAGCAGCAAGAAATAAGAAGAATAAAAAGCAACAGATCAAAACTAATTTATATAAGGACACATAGGTGACAATTCATTGGACAAGTTAGTCTTCCAGATTTTATTTCCAACTAATTAAACACAAAATGAACCAGCTGTATCTGGTAAATTTAAAAATGAAATTTATTCCACTTTATGTAAGTAAGGGTAAAAACGGAACTGTAATATGGTTTTGTTTTTTGAGAAATATTTGAGTCTTAAACAGTAATTTAAAAAGTAAGAGCAATTACTGTAATTCAAAACACAGAATCACAGAATTTAGGAAATGTAGCCAGCAGTGAGGAATTTACCAGTCTGTCTCAGGTGTAACCTGCAGCATGGAATACAGTTATCATTCTCATTTGTGAAGAGAGGGGAAGGGGACAGTGGTGGTGTAACTTGAATTATTATTTTAACATGAATACTTACTATACTACAAAGCCTATGAATAGTGCAGTAAGCTGTAAGAGTTTGTTTTCAGTTAAGATTTTGTTTTCAGTTAAGATTTTTATAATTAGTACTCATTTACAAAGTACATAATTATGTCAAGTACTCAATTTTGTTCACTTTTTGCAACTCAAGGAATAAGATTTAAAAGTGATAATATATTGGTTAATAACACAATTAAAAGAAAATTTGTCTGATTTTCAAGAAAAACAGGTCTCAAAAGTAATAATGTAAAGAATTACACAGAAAACATAAGTGTAAAATTGTAACTAATTGTGGGAGTCCACAGCT
>VZZY01021047.1:0-83011 GCA_013400335.1 Eurystomus gularis
GCTCTGGGTGACCTGATGGAGCAAGGGGGTTGGAGGACCTGATCTCCAGAGGTTCCTTCCAACCCCTACCATGCTGGAATTTTGTGAACCCAGAAGACAACATGCACCAGTCCAGTGCTATCTACTACTGGGTTCACACCATTCAAGGGCACAAACTTCCCCTGGGAAACAGACTCATCCTCAGGCTGACCTTCTTTATCCATCTCCAAATAAAGTTTTTTGACAAGAGCAAGGAAGGGAACCATTTGCTTTAAAAAGAACTGTCAAGCCCTGGCTCAGGGCAAGGAGAACAACACCACATTCACAAACACACACTCCATTTAGGACCAACTCAGCTCTGCGTTTGGCCTTTACAGTCACGACCAAAGTTCACAGAATCATAGAATGGCTTGCGTTGGAAGGGACCTTAAAGATCATCTAGTTGCCCCTGGAGCTGGTGCCGACCAGAGATCGCTCCAAGATGCTTATCAGAATGATGAAGAAACAAGGCAAACAGTGACGCGAGGCCCAAGTCACCAGCTGATTCAAGCCAGTGCTGTTCCACAGGCTCCAGAGACTCTGCACAACGACAGCCCAGCAAAGAAACAATCACTAGTTGAGCTTCCAGCCATAAATATGCATCCCCCCAATCTCCTTCCGAGCCACCTGCTTCTCTGCTAGGTTATTTTTCCTCCAGCTTAGCACTAAGGCAGCTTAAAAGTAAGTCAAGCACCAGGAGCTTGTGGTGGGGCTGGGGCAAGGATCAGGTCAGATACATCAGACTTCATCCAGAAAGGAAGAAGTTTAACAGTCAATAGCAGACAACAATTCCATAATTTGTCTCTAACATTCCTTGGAACTAAGTGTAAATCAGACACCCAGTTCTCCCCAGCAGGTAGTAAATACCTTTACACAGCTTCATATATGGTTTTAAGTCAACTGGGCAGCACTGTCTGCTTTCCCACCAGCCCAAAAGGTGGACCAGCTTCATCTCAGGTCTGTTCCTCATAGAATCAGAGAATGGTTTGGGTTGGAAGGGACCTCAAAGATCATCTCGTTCCAACCACCCTGCCATGGCAGGGACACCTCCCACTAGACCAGGTTGCTCAAGCCCCATCCAACCTGGCCTTGAACACCTCCAGGGATGGAGCATCCACAACCCCCCTGGGCAACCTGGGCCAGTGTCTCACCATCCTCAGAGTGAAGAATATTCATCTGGGTTTTTTGCCACATCAGCCCAAAAAGCTTCATTGGGGGAGGCAGAAAATGGAGGAAAACAAGTTCCAAGGTATGAACGCGTGGTGTAAGTGACCAAACCCATGTTTGGTGGGCCTACCACAGCAGATTTACAGAGGAAATTGTGTTCTNGGACGCAGAGCTCCAGGTGGGATCTCTCGAGAGTGGAGCAGAGGAGCAGAATCACCTCCCCAGCCTGGTTCATCATCTAGCATTAGATATTTGTGCCATTAACAAGGAACCAGAAGCCAGGGCAGGCAGTGCTGCTTCTTTTGGCTTAATCATTGCGTTAACTTACAGCCCAGGACTTTTTTTTTTTGTAATAAAAAAAATGAACCAAATCAAATGGCACGTAGAATTTTGATTATAGGAACTCCAGCAGCAAACTTGCTTGCGACCCAGAGTGGAGAGACAGATTGTTTTCTCAACTGGGCTATTTGCTGAACAGGACTTTGAAGCATGTGCTCATTTCCTAAAGAAAAAAAATACTAAAAATAATAATAATAATTAAAAAAAAAAAAAAATCACTCATTGCCCATGGGCAACTAGCAGGTTAGAAGCCTTTTGCTGTACATCTTTCTTAATCCTCAAGTTTGGAGGCAAAGAGCACTTAGCCTGTCCCTAACAAAACTGGAATGAAATCAGTGTATCAGGGAAAGCTTTAATCACCTTCCAATAAATATCTTTTTGCTTTCGAAAGGGAAATTACTTCTAAGAAAAGTCCAATCCATTCATTTTAAGAATGTGTGAAAACAAACCCTTGGCCTTAATCTTTAAATTTCCTGAACTTTAGCACTTTTTGCAGTGC
Source organism: Eurystomus gularis (assembly GCA_013400335.1). Classification (NCBI taxonomy): domain Eukaryota; kingdom Metazoa; phylum Chordata; class Aves; order Coraciiformes; family Coraciidae; genus Eurystomus; species Eurystomus gularis. The sequence continues at coordinate 2,024 of VZZY01021047.1, forward strand.
TGTTAATTAAAATTGGTTGGGCTTGTGCGTAGACATTGAAGCAATAAACTAAGCTTCAGGTGCCTCCTCTGTAGTGGAAAACAGGCTGTGGTAAAGAGGGAACATCTGCAGCCCCTGGAGTCATCCAAGGCCTGGCTGAACATGGTTATTGTCACCCTTAAAAAAAAAACCAACCTGTGAATAAGTTAACTCCTCAAATTACCCCTTTAATGTAGGGCACATTTGGACCATCTGAAGACAGAGGAGCTGTTACCACATTCTTCTCCCTCCCTCTCTTACTCACCGTGATGGTTTCCACCAGCTCCTCAATGGATGGAGAGCATGTTCTCACTGCTCCCAGCGGCACCACCTGGCAGGTGCATGGGGAAGGGTTTGACTTTCCTGCTTTGCAGCACATCATGGTCTGTCTGGAGGTTGTTTTCCTGAGGCCTGCTGGCTGGTTTTCCATCAGAGCTGTGTGTGAGAAAGCTGGGTTTTCGCTAGGAAAAGTAATTTTTACTTAGACTGTTCTATTTTGTCACCAAAAGTATTGACTTTCTTTATAAGAGAACCCTCAAATACTTTGAACCAGCTACTCACCACTCAAATCTCTTTTTCTTTGCCAGAGTAAAAATTCCATCTCCCAAAGTTCATCACATGAAGAGAATCCTCCAAAGGGAGACAATCCCGTTGCAAGAAAGGTGTGATCCTTCCTGGGCAACACAGTCTGACCTGAGAAGACAACCTATAGGTGGATGAAAATAGAGAAAGATGCCTCCCAGCAGCAGCAGATGGCTGAGAAGCACAGTAGGTACTACTTCATCTGGTAACTCCAGGGTAGGAGCCAACTCCATGAACGCAGGTGTGCCCACACCTACAGATCATTTCCAGAAAACATGCGAGTATCTGATCTGTAGTCAGGACTCTGCTGTAACTGATTTCTGCTTGAGCCTCCCACTAGACCAGGTTGCTCCAAGCCCCATCCAACCTGGTCTTGAACATATCCAGAGATGGAACATCCACAGCTTCCCTGGCCAGCGTCTCACCACCCTCATAGTGAAGAGCTTCCTAATTTCTAAACCAGATCTACCCTCTTCCAGTTTGAAGCCATTACCTCTTGTCCTGTCACTGCAAGCTCTTGTAAAGTCCTTCCCCAGCTTTCTTGTAGGCCCCCTTGTAGGATAACCCAGAGGACCTCAGTGAGGTGCTTTGCCTCTTTTCAGTAACCCTGCAGGAGTCTGGACTGGCTTCAAGTCCCCGGAATGGGTGGCTCAAACACCAAGACCAAAGGTTTGTCTGCACAGACACCTGAGCCAAGCTTGCACTAGTGGGGTTCACCCTAAAGCTATACTGGGATAAAGCTCTCACAGCACCAAGGGCTGCTGCTGCTTGGTGTCCAAAGGAGAGCAGGAGTCAGCACCAGCCAACACTCCCTTTGAAGCCATGGGAGACCCAAACCCAAGGTGTTTCTCAGCTCAGAGGTTAAACCCAATCATCCCAGCTCCCAAACACAAGGTGGAACTTCATAACCATAAGCTTCCTGAGGCAGGAGCTATTGCTTCATTACACGCCTGAATATCACCGATGTGGGGACTCCAATTCCCAGTTTTGGTTCTGGATGTGTGCTACAGCAGCACTAACACGCCAAAGGAAAAAAAATAATTTCCCCACTGATCTGTGCCTGCCAAGAGGCACGCTCCTGACCGTGCTTACCTCATATGAAATGGGATCAGCAGCGCAGCCACGTTGTCTTCACTGGGTCACAGCAGCTCGAAAACAAAAAGGTTTCAAGCGTGTCCTTTGCCAAGTGTGCAGAGCCAAGTTAGAAAGACCAGTCCTGAATTGTCTGAGCACATTATGATGTATACGGGAAGAGAAAGTGTTTCATTTTGCCACATTCACATAAAACGTTGAGGCAGATCTTTTTCTTCTATTTAACCTAATGGGTTAAAGTCTTTCAAAAAGCCCTTAACATCTGATAATGGAGAGGGAGGGGATGGACAATTCTTCAGCAGAGACAAGACTTGCCCTGTAGGTCAGCCTTAAAAGGTACTTGGTATTTCTTCTTGTTCCTCACCAGGTCAAAAAATAACCCCTGTTGTTTGCACTGTTCTCCTGGCAGGTCATCGTTCCTGATCATGGAATGCCCTGGTGGTTACTTGCACTTTGGACAGTGTTTTAAAATGGGATGGAGAGCAGTTACAGACCTCAAAAGTATGTTTCCAATATCCGTGCTCTTCATTTAAGATAATAACCTTAATAAATCTGAGCTCGATTTAGTAGAGGAATTATTTCATTTTATTAAGTTACTGACCAATGACTCCGCGGTGGTTTAGACCCAGCCAGGAGATGAGCACCGCTCCTGCTGCCCCCAACCCCGAGGCAAGAAGGGGAGAGGGAGGAAAATACAAACCCTGTGGGCTGAGATAAGGAGATTAATACAGCAGTGCCAAGGGAACAGTCAGAACTTAGCTGATGAGCAGTTCCGAGCATCTTCTTCTGTTCCAAAAATACCATGTTAGGGACATCATAAGCAACTCCCTTGCCAAAACCTGGTGTAGTTGACCGAAAGTATACATCCTCTGCATTCACATCTTCATATTTACTACAGAAGAGTAGAGGAGCAGCATCACTACCCGGTGAGGATGCGAATGTCTCGCCAACCATAGTGAAACCGGACGCAGGTCCACACTTGTCATAAGCATTTTCCAAAAATTCAGTGGGACTTTTTCCAAATCATAGAATCATTTAGGCTGGAAAAGACCTCTAGGATCATCAAGTCCAACCTTTGTCCAACATCTCCCTGTCCCCTAGACCGTGTCCCGAAGCACCACATCTACCTGTTTTTTGAACACCTCCAGGTTTGGTGACTCCACCACTTCCCTGGGCAGCCTGTTCCAGGGCCTGGCCACTCTTTCAGTGAAGAGTTTCTTCCTAATATCCAATCTAAACCTCCCCTGGCACAACTCGAGGCCATTACCTCTTGTTCTGTCATTAGTTACTTGGGAGAAGAGACCAGCACCAACCTCACGGCAACCTCCTTTTAGGTAGTTGTAGAGGGCAATGAGGTCTCCTCTCATCCTTCTGTTAGGATTCAGTTCTTCAGTAGGCTAGCCAGCTTTGACCTAAAGCAGTAGACCTAAATTCAACCTTCCTCCAGGCAGTTTAACCTACATCAGGAAGTATTTACCAAAGGAATCACACTAGGGACCTCATCAGGCTTCCCTTGGTCTTGAGGAAGCAAAAGTTCACCAGGTCCAGGGGATGCAGCACAAGCCATAAGTAATACCTGGCTCTTTTTAAGAGCAATGAGACATCTGTCTGCTCCTCCACAGAAGGTACTTTCATCCACAGCTGACCATTCCTTCACACATCATCTCCACAACATCTGCGTAAAGGATTGTTGATGTGTTTGAAGAGTTGGATGCTGACCACTGTAAAGGTGTCACACAGACATGTTGAACAGCTGCCTCTCCCATCACCTCCCATGGTTAAAGCTTGGGCAAGACCACACGAACTTGTACAGTCTGAGGAATCACAGACTGGTTTGGGCTGGAAGGGACCTTTAAAGGTCATGTAGTCCAACTCCCCTGCACCAAAAAGGAACATCTGCAACTAGAGCAGGTTGCTCAGAGCCCCGGCCAACCTCACCTGCAATGGTGCCAGGGATGGGGCGGCGACCACCTCTCTGGGCAAGCTGGGACAAGCTCTCACCACCTGCATTGTGAAAAACCTCTCCTTTCTCTCTAGTCTAAACCTCTCTCTTTTAGTTTCAAACCATCTCCCCTTGTCCTGTCCCAACAGGAGCCACTCTCTCTGCCAAAGCATGACATGGTGAGAGGGCAATGAGCAAAGCATCAGCCACAGTGAGCTGATATAACTCTTATTCCCTGCACGACCCAGAACTGCCATGAGGAGGAGGAAGGAGGACAGACAACGTGAAAAGGAGAAGGCAACCAAGGAGGCAATATCACAGCACAACAGCAGCAAAGAAACCAGACTCCAAGGACTGACAAAGACTCTTGTCAGTGGTGCCCAGTGACAGGACAAGGGGCAATGGGCACAAACTGGAACCCAGGAGGTTCCACCTGAACATCAGTAAAAAATTATTTCTTATGAGGGCTCCAGAATTAGAAATGTTACTACTAACACCCTACATTACTCAATAGAGACCATCAGGGACACCTTCTCATTACACCTTTGTATCATTAACTAAGGCTTAAAACCTCATCAACAAACCATTACCCAGGAACCAAGACAAACCAGTCAGAAGAAAAAATTTTACCTCTCTACCACTCCTCAGAGCTCTTCCACTACCTCCCTCCCAGCACCTGCCCTTCTTTAAAAGCTCTGATGACCAGCCCTACCTTATTTAGCCGGCCCAGCCCTCCCATTTCTAATCACCTCTGAGACCATAAGGGGCTCATTGAGCTCAGCTGCTGAAGATGGATCATTTCTCTTCCCTCTGCATGCTGGTTTTTCTGCTCTTCCTCTTTGTTTCTGGGAGATGTTGATATTTTGATGACCTAACACAGCTCTTGAGCACCCAACAGCACTACTGGATATTGGGCGTCGAGGTAGGTCATCCCACGCAATCCATTACGTGCCCTCAGTTGGAGCCCAAGTTGCCAGAGATGTATGTAAGGAGTGTAGGGCTCAGTCCTGCCTGGGGCTGCTGAGGGAGATTCTTCTCCCACCTGCAAATCCCAGGGCTTTCCCCACTTGTTTTCACCTTGGTTTGAAACAAAAGGTTGAAATTTAAAGTATCCTCCTGCAATGGAGTCCAAGGAGAGCTGTGGTCTCTTCCCGAGATTGCATTTGCTGCAGTGAAGGAGGGGCCAGAGGTTTCTGGAAGAGGAAGAAAAAGACTTTGAAGTCTTCTAAAAGGTGTGGAGAAGGGTGAGGACACAGAAATTAAAATAAACTACAAACAAAATGCTGTTGATCATTGCAATGGACTAAAAATGCCTGGCACCCTATTTTGGGCCAACCTTCCTTTATGTTTTAGGGAATAAAAGAGGAAAAAAAACCCACTGTGATAGTGATGTTAAAGGACTATTTAGTTTTAAAGCCACCTGTACCCACCCTTTCTCTGAACCTCTTCTAATTAGCTGCTGGTGTCAGCTCTGGAGTCCTCAGCACAGCAGAGACATGGACCTGCTGGAGCGGGGCCACAGGAGGCCATGGAGATGATGGGAGGGCTGGAAGCCCTCTGCTGGGAGGCCAGGCTGGGAGAGTTGGGCTTGTTCAGCCTGGAGAAGAGAAGGCTCCAGGGACACCTTCTTGGGGCCTGTCAGAAAGCTGGGGAGGGACATTTGAGCAGGTTCTGTTGTGACAGGAGAAGGGGTGATGGTTTGAAACTAAAAGAGGGAGATGTAGACTAGAAAGAAGGAAGAAATTGTTGCTGCTGAGGGTGGTGAGACCCTGTCGCAGGTTGCCCAGAGAGGTGGTGGCTGCCCCATCCCTGGCACCATTGCAGGTGAGGTTGGCCGGGGCTCTGAGCAACCTGCTCTAGTTGCAGATGTCCCTGCTCAGTGTAGGGGAGTTGGACTAGATGAGCTTGAAAAGTCCCTTCCGACCCAAACCACTCTATGATTAAAAAGTCTGAGGGTGGTAGACAGAATCAATGGATAAATGAGCTGAAAGGGGTGAAGAGATCACAGCTGAAAGGATGCAGGGCTTGATGGAGGAGTAGGAGACGGGGCTGTACTAGATGAGAGAGGCAGCAATTACAGCTGAAGGAGCAGAGTGAAGAGGCCTCTTCTTATGGTGCTTGAAGTTCTCCCACTGACTTCCTCAGCTCTTCTCAAAAAGCAGCATCTGGGTAGGTGACAGAATTGAAGCGTAAAAGTCTGTAGGGAGCCCATGTTAAAGGAGTGTTGTGCGTAGTTAAGAGCTCAGCTTCATGTCTTCAGCCTAGAAGATCCCAAGTTAAAGATTTAAGGTCCGTCTGGAAAGCGTTGCTTATTAAAACCAATCCACCTTGGTACCTAGCTTTTGTTGGACTTTAAGGAGGGATCACAAACATGCTAAGATCGTGGTGCCAGGTGAGATGTTCAGTGAGAGCAGTGAACCCACGGGCATTCAGGAGGAAAAGTGGCAGGGCTGAAGTGGTAAAAAAGAGTTGTATTACAGCAGAAAGAGTCCTGGGCTGTCTCAGGTAACTTCTCCACCCATAAGTTTGTATTTCTACTGGGGAGGAAAGTTAGACTTCTGCTTCCTTCCTTCAGATTACTCCAGAGGGAATTTCACAATCATAGAATGGTTTGGATTGGAAGGGACCTTAAAGATGGAATCATAGAATCAAAGAATTGTTTTGACTGGAGAAGAACTTTAAGCTCATCAAGTCCAGCCATTACCTCAGCACTGCCAGGGCACCACTAACCCGTGTCCCTCAGCATCCTATTTCATTGCCTTCCTCTGGACACTCTCCAGCCCCTTGGTCCTTCTTGGAGTGAGCGGCACCAGACTGACCCCTGGATTCAAGAGGCGGCCTCCCCAGTGCCCAGTCCAGGGGGACGATCCCTACCCTGGTCCTGCTGGCCACACCAGTGTGGACACAAGCCAGGATGCTGGGCAAAGAGCTAAATTATCTTGTTTCAACGTCCCTGTCCATGGACACCTTCCACTAGATCAAGTTGCTCAAAGCCCCATCCAAGTAGGACACATTCCTCTGGTGATCCTTGGAGTCCATCCATGTCCCCCAAACCTGTTTCCCAAGAGCCTTGTGCTTGATCAGGTGGAGCACAGAGAGAGGAGGCGATCTGAAATCCAGCATATTTTCCTTGTCTGGTCACCACACCAGCGGCCTCTCTCAGCTGCTGTTTTGGGAGGTTGTGTGCAGCATGGAGACCTCCTCAGAGGTTTGACTCAGAAGCTACCGTGTGGCGTTTGGACAGCTCCAGCATCTGCAATGCCTCGGCATGGCCCTTTCCAAGGAGATAAATCTGCTGACTTTCCTCCTGCCTCGTCCAAGTTCCAGGAATTCCTCTGCCCTCAATCGAGTTCCCATTCACCCCCTCCCTGTTTCTCTGTGAACCCGATAACCTGAATTGTTCCAAAAAATACCGACCTTTAAAAGAAAAGCCAGTGGTAAACGAGCGACTAGAAAATACTTTAGATGCTGAAGTTCTAGGTGTTAATGAGTACCACGCAGCCTGGCCAGCTGGGTGGCTTTCAAAGGCAGGTAAACCTATGAATATGTTTTTTATCAACTGATCTAATTTCCTTGACAGATGTGGAAAAAAAAAAAAAAAAAGAAAAGAAAAACCCAACTCCTTGATTTCTCGCTCTGAGCCAGACCTGAAGGATGAGAAATCTCAAGCTTTCAATAAATGTTTTACATGGATAAAAACTCTATTTTTGGTTCTGCTGTGTAAAAACAAAAGAAAATGAATAACATTGTCCCTGTTGGAGTCAAGCTTTGTTTCTTCTCTCTAATTCTTTTTCCTTTCCGCGCTGTGAAGGGAGCGCGCCAGGGGTCAGGAGCAGTTCAGGAATAGACACAGTCCAGGCAGGACTTTACGATTCCCCTCAGCAGGAAGGTTGGGTTCCTCCCTGACTCCCAGATCCACAAATGAAATGAATTTCTTCCGTAATAACGAACGCTGGCCCGTTCCAAGGCAGAAATGGCACCAGTACAAGGTCGAAACGCATCCAAAGAAGATGGTCTTGAAATATCTGCTACTGCTTGTTATTAGATTTCCTGCAAAAAGCTACAATCTTTCGTTAGAAGTTTTATATCAAGGAACAGCGGCCCGCCAGTGGTTGTTTCACCGGAGCCCAGTGAAATGCTCTAACCTGGCTCGTTTTTCCCAAAAAGGGGATTAATACAGATGAGTGGATTCCTGTAATGCTGAATAAGAAGTATGAGCAAAATAGCCTGTGGCGGAATGGAGCTCGTGTGGTAGCCCGGGGCAGGAGCAGAGGAGGAGATAGAAACAAGTCCCAGTTTCATCATTCATCCTTCTCCCATGGAAGACTTGCTATTTCTACTCAACCACCAGTAGGAGAAAGTGCAACAGCATCATCTAGACCTTGATAATATTTCCAGGACGAGAGAAGAGCTCAAGGCCACTTGGAGGAGAAGCGTCTGGCCACAGTGGCATGGCCAGGAGAGCTGCTGGCAACGTGGCCATGGAGGAAAAGGTATCTCCTTTTCCATCTGGGGATGGAGATGGATGGGAATGGAAATAAGTATCCGCTCCAGAATATCCATTTCTGATAAGAATGGTTCCGTGCTGGCCACAACTGATTGAGGTTGGGACAGGACCCTTTGGCAGCCTCAATACCTTCCTGTGGTCATGGTAGCAGCCAGGCTTTGCTTGCTGGGGGGACTGGAGACCAATCCCTCTCTCATGCCCCATTCGGTGGGGGTCATGTGGGTACCACCTCCCCATTACCTCCCCCCCCCGCCATGTTTTCCATCCGTACCCCTTCCCCTGAACGTCCCAGGGCAGGTACCACTGGCACAGCCTGAAGGCTTCCCAGCCAAACAGTTGTAGCAGCAAGGAGCTGGAGAAAGATGATAATCCAGCCAATTAGCAACCAAGGACTGAGCCATGGCCCACCTACAGACTCACCACTGTCCAGCATCCAGCCTTGGAACTCTTTCCAGTTGATACCATACACAGGCAGTCTATTTAAGAGCTCGCTTTTGGATAGAGCCTGCTGGAATCTGTACTGTTTTTACTACTTCTCCAGGCCAATTTTTCTCAGTCTTGGCCAGCACCCCTGATTTCCAGCCTCCTATCACACTGTAATATCGTTTTATTTTATTCTCGGCAGCTGCTTGAGCTTCCAGGAGGAATAGACTGGAACTGAGTATATTCTTGGAGAAGCCTCTTGCTTCTGGGGTGGGTATTGGTTGTGCAGCCAGACGGAGTTTCATCAGGAACAAAGACATTAAAACCTCACACCAAGTTCTGTGTTGCTTCGTTGTCAAGCTAGCCACCTGATGTGAAATAAGGGGAAACTGTGGTCTCCTAAAGATAGAATCATAGAATCGTTTTGGTTGGAAGAGACCTTGTTCCTTGGGAGAAGGGACCAACCCCCACCTCCCTCCAGCCTCCTGTCAGGGAGTTGTGGAGAGCCAGAAGGTCTCCCCTGAGCCTCCTTTTCTCCCAGCACAACACCCCAAGGTCCCTCAGCTGCTCCTCACCACACTCCTGCTCTAGACCCTTCGCGAGCTTCATTTCTCTTCTTTGGACATGCAATAGGATGTAACAAGTGATAGGACAAGAAGAAACGGCCTCAAGTTGCGCCAGGGGAGATTTAGTTTGGACATGATGAACAATGTCTTTCCTACAAGGGTTGCAAAGGCCTGTCCCAGGCTGCCCAGGGATTTGGGGGAGTCCCCATCCCTGGAGAGGTTTCAAAGCCATGGAGATGTGGTGCTGAGGGCCATGGGTTAGTGGTGGACTTGGCAGTGCTGGGTTAACAGTTGGACTCGATGAGCTTAAAGGTCTCTTCCAACCAAAACTATTCTATGAGCCCCCAGGAAGGAAACGTGGAACACGTGCTCAGGCAGTTTGGCACTGTGCACCTACAGGAAAGGTTTAATCTTGGAAGGGGTAAAAGAAAAAAAAGTCAAGGACTGTTAGACAGAAAGACCACACTTCCTCCAAGACACGGTACCCAAGATAGCTTGGTATCCTGTGATTAACCTGCCCTGGGAGATGCCTTCTTCTTAGCAGCAGCGAGACAGTGAAAAGAAATCCTAGGTTGAGTTGCATCTTCAAGGGGAATTTGGTGCCTGGAGGATAAATACCTATTTTCATTCTGGAAGGCAGACCAGGCTCACCCACAGGCTCTGGCAAAGAGCTCCATGAGAGCAGGGAAGGGGGTCAGGGCCTTGGTTTCGTGTCTCATTGGAAATATGGCACGCACCCCTCATTCCTTCCCCTCACGACATTTGGTCTCACGCTGACTTGGGGGAAGAGCATGGCCCCTTCCAGGCCAGTCTCTCTTTTCCTGCAGCATTGCAGGTTCTCCGTGGAGGTCAGCTGCCCAAGAAGCAGCAAAGAGGCCAAGTCTCTGTAGGCGCTGCTGAGAACACAGCTGGAGGTGGCAAGGCTTGCAGACAAAAAGCAACTTGCTGACAATGTTCAGCTAAGGGAGGGGGCTTTGGGCTTTTTTATTGTTGTTGTTCCAGCTCCAAGGAACTCCTTGTCCTTTGCGCTCCAGAAGCTTCTGGCATATTTAAAAAAATAGACCCAAAAGCCATGCATGAGAGCTGGCAAAGAGAGGAGCAGAAAAGAACAGGTAGGGTCCTGCATGTCTATTCCTTTTGGAGAGAACTTTCCTTGTAGGATCCTTGAGGGAGTTACTAATGGTTGGGCCTGAAGTCAAGGTTGAGATGCCATTAGCAGCTTTTTGCTGTGGCTGGGAAAATGGACTCTGTCCCTCGATCTGCTGCCATGAACTTTTCCCAGAAAGACTGAGCTGGACAGGCAGTCTGGGAGCAGTAGAAACCTGGAGCCGTCTCTCCTGGAGCGTGTTCTTGTGTGAGATGTGCTCCAGCAGATTCGAACAAAGTTTGCTCTGCTTGAGCTGCCGCTGTGAATAAGTTTTTCATGATCAGGTCACACATTTTCTTCTCCACACGCCTCTTGCTTCTATATAATCTAATTAGAGGGGACGGTGCCATGAAGAGGTTTAACCTTCACCATCAACAGGCTCCGTAGCTTTGCACGTGAGCTGAAAGCCGTGCTCCTTCCAGCTTCTTCTGCCAGAGGACTTCTGGAGGCCAATGCCTTCAGGAAGGCACGGAGACCAATTCATCGTGCCCAAAGCTCGTCCTTCCCTGCACCGAAGGATCTCTGAACACGAGCCGATGTTGGTTTAGCCACCCATAGACGCCAAGCCAAAGGCTTTAAAATGTCGTAAGGTAAAAATTCAAGCAGGCGCCTTGTCTGAGCACAGAAGATGGGGAGCTTTATGATGAATATTTCATGATTGTTTTCTAAATCCTCGTCTTATTTATGGATGTGGCATGAGGCTGTACCATTATCTGAGCCTGAGATCTCTTTGTGCATCCCGATTCTTTCTGTTAAAATCATAGAATCTTTTGGGCCAGAAGGGACCTTTAAAGGTCATCTAGTCATCTTGGACTAAATTCCATTTCACTTGCAGTACTATGAATGATTCCAGAGCGGATCTGGCAAAAAAAAAAATAGCATTGCAACTTTTTACTATCAGACCAAACTTCATGAAGAGAATTTTCGTTGGGTCCAGCATTTTAAGTTGGATTATGACATCCACTGGAAACCAAAAACTGGATATTCAGCTTTCTTATATATAACTTAACTTCTTTACCTTTTTACTTGCTGAGAATTCCCAGGAAATCCAATAATTCAAATTTAAAAAAAAAAAAAAATTAACAAAAAAAATCCACAAAAGATGTTTGCTGACAAAGCCATTTATCTCCAAGCAAATGAAATCTGACCTGCCCTAGCTTTACGTGAAAGCAGCCTTTGACTCCCTAACGAAGCCTAAAAGGGCTTTTGTTTAAAGAGCTGCTTTTTCAAAGTGGTCTAGAAGGCTCATGTATCAGCAGATTGGCCTGAAAATTGCTGCAGTGCCTTTGTAGCTGAGGTGGGTCTTGTGGTGCAAATCAGGAGTCGCTGTCTCTGGTGGGTTGGGGCAGATCCTTCCCCAGTCTGCATGCTGGGCATTTCTGGAGTCCAATTTTTACTATTTCTTCTCTAAAGCTGCAGACAAAACGGGTGGGACTTGACCCAAAAACTGAGATCAGTGTCCTCCTCTGAGCTGGGGAATGACGTGGAGAGTCTTCTCTGCTCGTGGCAGTGGGAGAGGTTCTTTCTGGTCCCTTTGGGCTGCTGCTGTGTCCGACGTCTGGTGCACAGCTACGGAGATGTCTGAGCAGTTGAGGCTCAGGTCTCTTCTTCAAAGCTCTTTCAAAGCCACAAAGCCAGAGAAGCTGAAACCTTGGATAGAGCTGGCATGGTCACCCCTCCAAGCCCTCTGAGTAGAGTGGAATTCATATCCCAAGCTGCCAGGGAAAGAAGAGAAGCATTGCAGAAAATCTCCTTGTCCCTTGCAATCAGAGCCTGGGGTGAAGTCCCACCTCCAGGACTGGATTTCAGCATGCCGGGTCTCCACAGGCTGGGAGGAAACCTCGGACTAAGGGTGTCCAGGCATTGAGCCAGACCAAGATGAACCCAGTTGTCTCCTCAAGGGACCCTCCACAACAGCTGAGCTAATCTCTGGTCTTGTGACAGGAGGGGACTGCAGAGTTCAGGACACAAATCCATCCTGAGACCTTCTCCAGAAGAGAAAAGCTTGAAGAGGGGGGAGATGGTAACAGGCAACCAGCCAGGTAACTCTTCAAGCCGCTGGAGAAGACTAAATGGGCCACAAGTTTCACATTGAGATAAAAGCAAATAAATAAGGACAGAAATGTTGACCTTGTCTTCCAGCAAGGATTGAGCTACCAGGATGGTGGGTCTTGATGGGGACAAGGACACTACTTGGCCCCAGGAAGGCCTGTTTACCAGCAAAGTGTGTGTCTGCTTCACAAGCGCTGAGCAGCTTTGGCAGGATCTCCACTCTCGACGACTTTAAACAAAGCACAAAGAAAAGGCTGTTTAAAAAAACAGAAAAAAGAAAAAAAAAAGTCCTCATTTTAAAAAAAGCAAGTAGAAAAAAATTCTTCACATTTAAAACTCTTTTTATTGCCCTCATTGCTTAAGATAGCGTTACCATAAATCGACTCGACCATAACATTATTTGGAAACCAAAAGGATTACCACATCTATTAGAATATTTAAACCATATGTCTGGGGTTCAGAGCTCCCGGTCCCACCGTGTGTGCACACACTGGCCAGCACGGCTCCTGCTCCTGTTGGCAGGGACCTGCAAGCTCTTCGTGGAGGGGAGGACTCTGTCCCTCTATTGATGTGGCAAATTGGGCATTTCTTTGTTCTTTTATGGCAGCATTTAGCCAGGGAACCACGATGCAATTTATCAATAATAGCAAAGCCACACAGCTCCACCATCGCATTGCCAGCAGGAGTGTGAAGCCTCCTCTAGCCCACAAGGTGAGTGACTGCAAATTAACGGAATCACAGATCGTTTTAGTGGGAAGAGAACTTTAAGATCATGGAGTCCAACCGTTCCCCCAGCCCTGCCAGGGCACCACTAACCCATGGCCCTCAGCACCACATCTCCACGGCTTGGAAACCCCTCCAGCCATGGGGACTCCACCACTGCCCTGCCCAGCCTGGCACAGCCCTTCACAGCCCTTCCCACCAAGAAAGTCTTCCCCAGCTCCAACCTCAACCTCCCCTCATGCAACTTGAGGCCGTTGCCTCTTGTCCTGTCACTTGTTCCTTGGGAGAAGAGCCCAAACCCACCTGGCTCCAAGCTCCTGGCAGGGAGTTGTGCAGAGCCAGAAGGTCTCCCCTGAGCCTCCTTTGCTCCAGGCTCAACACCCCCAGGTCTCTCAGCTGCTCCTCACAAGAGCTGAGCTCTTGTCATACTTGTAAGACTTGCAATAGGGGTGGGATGGGGAGAGATCACATAAATTCCCCTGGTTCTTCTAGGCTCCAAAGTAGACCAGAGGTGGTCATAAAATCATAAAATGGTTTGGGTAGGAAGGGACCTTTCAAGGTCATCTAGTCCAGGGATGAGGCATTCACCACCTCTCTGGGCAACCTGGGCCAGGCTCTCACCACCGTTAACATCAAAAATTTCTTCCTTCTCTCTCTGAACAAGCCCAGGCCCATGCCTGGCCTCCCAACAGAGGGGTTCCAGCCCTCCCATTGTTGCTGGGGCCTCCTCTGGCCCCGCTTCACCAGGTCCATGTCTCTCCTGTGCTGAGGACTCCAGAGCTGGACACAAATCAGGGCCACCACAGCTTGCAAGGCTTCCCCAGATGGGGTTGCTGTGAGCCACTGTCAACCAATGTGGATCCCAAGGTGAGGAAAGACTATCTGTTCCCAGTGCTCCCACTGCAGCTTCCAAGGATGGATGGGTCAAGGGAGAGCAACTGGGTCTGAGGAGGGATGAAGTATGTGAGGAATAGGGTCTGGAAGAGAAAAACTGGGTGTGACTGGGAAAGGACACTGGAACAGGGAACAGAAGGACATTGAAACAAGGGCACTTGGTGCTTTCAGGCATGGAGATGGGTAACAGGCTGGCGAGCAGATCTAAGATGGCCTCAAGGTGAAGGCAAACAAATATCACAGAGAAAAAACACATTCCTCTGATGGGAGAGATGGGTCCACATGTGCTTGAGCAAACCTTCTTAGGGGGTTTGGCACATCTTGAACATACTTTGAGTAAGGCTGTCAGGAGGTGGTTGGCACTCTGCAGTGCAGACACGAGGGACCGGTCAGGAACCTACCCCCCATCCTCTCCTGCCAAGGCTGCTCTTTAGAAAAACACTTTGAAAAGTCCATGAAATGGTCCGCGGCGCTTGAGCACGTGGGAAAACTGATTCCAGCCCACTTTGTCCAGGCCCCAGTGTGGAACATGGCACCTTCCTTCCTCTGATTTTTGGCTCTGTCTTTGCTTCAGCCACTTGGAGGCAAAACAATCTCATCTGCAAAGTACAAGGATCTGGATGTCTGTGCAGTGGGGCCTGGAGAGGGAACCCCTGAGAAGCTGTGAGGGACAAAAGGGTCACGCTCAAACCACCTGTCCGACATTGGCGGGCTGTCTTCTGCCCTGACACGGGATCTCTGAGGCGTGGCCACACATCCACATCTCAGCAGGGGATGTGAAATTGTGCATCAGAGTCCTCTTGGCTCCATTTGTCACCCCAGGAGGATTTTTTTCCAGGATTAACTGGTTCGGGGGGGGGTCTTCTCTCCAATCAGCCTCTGAGCCTTTTTCCAGCGTTCCCTCCAGCCTGGCAAGCAAACTGAGAGTGTCCTACTGGGATGGAAACTGTCTTGAGGGGGGAAATGGAGAGGAGATGCTTGAACAGGCTGAGATGGAGGGATTTCCCAGTCAGGGAGTAAGCTGGGGGTGGGGATAACATCATATCAGAAGCTGCTTCATCTTCAGGATCTTGGTGCCAGGTTGCTCTGTCCAGCTGTTGCCAAAGCACTGGTTAATGGTGACAGCTCTGGGTGGGACTGGGGGGGGCTCTGCCTGTCCCAGTGAGCACAGGCTGGAAGGAGCTGGAAGGTGAGCCCAGGACTGCGGCATCACACAGGGTTTAGTCTCCAGCTCCAGCCTGAGCCTGATTTCTGCCTCATCTGCAATGGAAGGGCTCCCTCTGGTGCAACCAGGGATCCTTTCTGCCTCCTCCTTTTCTTACTCCTTTTCTTTTTTTCTTTCTCCTCCAGAAAAGGCACCTCTGCTGCCACATACATGTCTGCTTCAAAGGGGAGGAGAACACCCACCGTCACCTCTTCTTCAGTTGGGCAAACTCATTTTCTTGTCCCCCATCCACCACTGAAATATCCTGCCTGGCCGTGGTCACCCCAAGAGAGGCCAAACTCCTGGGAAAACTTCCCCAGGAGAGCAGGGCAGTGATCACCCACCTCAGAGAGGGCAACCAAGCCTTGCAGCCCTGTGCCTTGAAACCACCCAAGTAATTATTGTCATGTCCACTGGAGATGTGAGCCCAGTTTAAGAAATGTCCCAATGTCTGGGTACCAAATTAGCACTCCTTATTGCTCAGACCCCAGTCTTGTTGCTAACTGGAGCTGGGCCTCTTTCTGCTGTGTAAAGTGGAGGAACAGCTCCAGAAAGGAGTTTCAAGATGGAGCAGGTTGCAAAGGTGCTTTGGTAGCCACAATACCTCTATGAAGGGCAGTATGCAGCTTGAGGTGCTACCTGTCCTCGGAAAGAGAAGTTGTCCTAGATTTTCTTGGGCAGGAGCACCACCTATATGAGAACAGAATGGGAGAGTTGGGCTTGTTCAGCCTGGAGAAGAGAAGGCTCCAGGGAGACCTTCTGGTGGCCTTTCAGTATCTGAAGGAGACCTATAAGAAAGCTGGGGAGAGACTTTTGAGCAGGGCCTGTTGTGACAGGACAAGGGGGGATGGTTTGAAACTAAAAGAGGAAGATGTAGACTAGAGAAAAGGAAGAAATTGTTGCTGCTGAGGGTGGTGAGACCCTGGCGCAGGTTGCCCAGAGAGGTGGTGGCTGCCCCATCCCTGGCACCATTGCAGGTGAGGTTGGCCGGGGCTCTGAGCAACCTGCTCTAGTTGCAGACGTCCCTGCTCAGTGCAGGGAGGTTGGACTGGATGATCTTTAAGGTCCCTTCCCTCCCAAACCATTCTATAATCCTATTTACAGACTGGCAGGACAGGAGAACGATTTGAACACTGCTTCCCTGGACCCATTAAGAGATCATTAATGTGGCCAGAAGTTGCCACAGGGCTAGAAAGAGCCAGGATTGGGCTTTCTGCTGCATATCACAGCCTCCTTATTCTAACAGAAAAGCTGCTGCTCCCCTAACACCAAGCCAGGCATCAGCCCCCGAGCTCTTCGCTCGTCTGACTACTTGGTGCAACCAGGGCAGCTCCCTGCCTGCAGGTTTCCATCCATCAGGAGGGTGCAGGTGGTTAGCCTCTGCTTGCAGGTCCTCCCTTTCCCAGAAATCTTTCAGAGAATGCCAGCATGGTGGAGGTTAGAATGGATCTCTGGAAATCATCTCATCCAACCCCCTGCTCCAGCAGCTCACCCAGAGCAGGGGGCCCAGGATCACGGCCAGGCACCTTTGGAATCTCTCCAGAGAAGGAGACTCCACAACCTCTCTGGGCAGCCTGGGCCAGGCTCCCACACCCTCACAACAAACAAGTTGCTCCTCCTGCTCCCATGGAACCTCCTGGGTTCCACTTGGTGCCCGTTGCCCCTTGTCCTGTCACTGGGCACCACTGACAAGAGTCTGGCCCCATCCTCTTGCCCCCCATGGGCCCTTGAGCTCTTGCTCAGCATTGATCAGATCCCCTCAGAGGCTTCTCTTGTGCAGCTCAGCAGCCCCAGGGCTCTCAGCCTTTCCTGGGCACAGAGGTGCTCCAGGCCCCTCAGCATCTCCGCAGCCTCCGCTGGACTCTCTCCAGTGGTTCCTTGTCTCTCTTGGGCTGGGGAGCCCAGCACTGGACCCAATACTCCCAAGGTGGCCTCACCAGGGCAGAGCAGAAGGTTGAAGGCCACCACTGCCGTAGCCAGAGGTGGCCGCGTAGCAGCGCTGAGCCAAACCCACCCTGGTGAAGCAGCGAGACAAGGGGCCTGTGAGGCGACCGGGATCAAAGGTGTGCTGCAATCGAGCAGCTGCTGTTACGGATGTCTTACAGATGTGGAGGGGCACGGCTCCATCCAGGGCTAATTCATCTTTCGCTCACAAAACCAATCTGGCAGGGGAGGATTTGAAAGTTCCCACATGATTTTTTTGTTTGTTTCATCTTTTCCTCTTTTTTTTTTTAATTAAGTTTCTCCTGATTACAAAACCAAATGTAAAACCCCGTAAGCCTGGGTCGCCCTGGGGAAAGGAGCTCTCAGAAAGTTCTTGACAAAATTATAATTCCGGCTTCGCTTCGTGCAGTCAGAAAATGTGCTGGATGGGAACAAGTTGCAGGTATTAATTATGGCATCACGATGGAAAAAGACAGGAACAGAGTCATCGCCATGAGGTTCGTTGGAACGGAGCAAATGGTTCTGAGCTTCAGTGCAACCGCAAGAAGAAGAAATCTTGCATAGCATTAAATAATAGTTAATGGATTCTTAATAATTATACATAACTGTTCAAAACGGGGTTTTCTAGGGAGATGAATCTTAGGGTGCAGCTTAGGCTGATTCTGCGTTTGCCAACTGGTTGGCTGAGTAGTCAGGGGTGGGAAGATATTGATTTGATGATAGGCTAAAGTAGCAGCTCTGTCCACCTAAGGGAAGAGAGTTTAAGAGCTGTGTGGTGATGAAGCTTGGCCTGGAAGGACCTGGAGGGGCAAACCAACCAGGGATGGTGCCAGACTGAGGACATGGATGCATGGAAAACACACGTCTTTGTCTGAGAATGCAACAACTGGGCAGAACCAGAGGAGCGAGGTTATTTGTGGTGTTACCCTCCACACCCTGGCCAGCCAGTCCCTGCACAGGGATGAACCTTGTGGTGTCTTTTTTTGCAGAAGGACAAGCAAATAACTCCGGCCTGGGCTGTCAGCTTGTCCCCCCTGTCCCCAGTCCTCACACTGCTTCCTAGCTCCATGCCTCCGTGTCGTCTCCTGGTCTGTACTCACTATTCCCCTTGTTTTCAACCTTGGCAGGAAGAGCAGTGCTTGGCTGGGCCATGGTGCATGAACCTCCTTATGGCTTGAATTCATCCCTCCAAAGCTCCATGAGAAAGGGGCTGTGCTGGGAAACCTGAATGGGCACTTGCTGTTCCCTGGCTAAGGGGAGAACTCCAGCTTGGCAGAGCTACTGAATCCATAACCAAATGCAGTGGAAAACAGCAACAGTGAAAGACCCAAAGCTCCCTCCAGCCTCTGAAGCTCCTTTCTTGGCAGCATCCAGCCATCTCAGCATCCTTCCTGGGGAAATGGACTTTACATTCCAGCCACGCATCTCTAGACTTGCAGGGAAATTTCGTTTTTTCAGGCCCAGCTGGGCCTCTCCCGTTTTATGCACCCGTTTCCTCCTACCCCTTCCCTCCCAGACCTTCCTCTTGCTGGAAAGCCCAATTTGCTGCAGGGAATGCAAACAGAAGCTCACCACGGAGGTGGGTGATGCGTTACACAGGGGCTTTGAAGTTCCTTTTGTTTCCTTTAAGGATGGAAAACCACCCCCCAAAGATGTCATAAGATAAGCCAGAATTCTGTATGGGACAAGCAGTGGAGTAAGACCTAAAATGTGGAAAATGTGGGTGTGTACAAAGGAAGGAAAAAAGTCTGGGGGGGAGATATAAGGAGAGGGAGAAAATGAGACAAAATAAAGAAATAACAAAAAGGGAGAAAAAAAGAAAGAAAAGCAAAGGAAATAAGAAAGAGAAAGAAGAGAGGAGAAGGGGAAGGGAAAGGGAAAGGAAAAGGAAAAAGAAAAAAGGAAAAAGGAAAAGAGAGAAAGAGAAAGAGAAGGAAAAGGAAAAGAGAGAAAGAGAAAAAAAGAAAAAGAAAACAAAAAAGAAAAGGAAAAAGAAAAGGAAAAACAAAAATGAAAAAAGAAAAAAAAAATTTTTAAAAAGGAAATAGAAAATTTGAAAAGGGGGGGGAAGGCAAAGAAAAGAGTAGGAGATGTTTTAACGTTTACAAGTAAATTGTGAACAGGTGAGATTGTACACATTATTATTACTTGCTTGGGGGCAATAAAACCACCCTCTGGGACCTCAGGTGGAATCAGGTGGGGCTTAAAAGGCTCAGATCTCTGTGGAGAAGCTCACGGTTGTGAGGTAAGAGGCACGTGTCTCCCTGGCTTGATGGTGGGCTGCTTTCCTTCCTACAGAGATGAGTGGAGACGAGCTTGTGTGGGCCCACCTCACCATCCCAGGGTCTGGATGGTCTTATGAGGAGAGGCTGAGGAACTTGGGGTTATTTAGTCTGAAGAAAAGGAGGCTGAGGGGAGACCTTATTGCTCTCTACAGCTACCAGAAAGGAGGTGGGTGTTGGTCTCACAAATCACAACTGATAGGACAAGAGGAAATGATGTCAAGTTGTCAGGGAAGGTTTAGGTTGGAAAAACTTCTCCACCGAAAGAGTTATCAAAGACTGGAACAGGCTGCCCAGGGAGGTGGTTGAATCCCCATCCCCAGACGTATTTGAAAGCTGTCTAGATACGGTGCTCAACGATGTGGTGTAGAAGTGGGTCTCGTAGAGATAGATAACAATTGGACTTGATGATCTTAAAGGTCTTTTCCAACCATAGCGATTCTGTGGGTGAAGCCACGTTCACATTCTCTGTCCACCAAGGCAGGCAAGTGCAGCCACCACCCCCTGCGGTAAGGCAGAGGAGCAGGAGAAGGCTTCTTGCAGGGAAGCCCAGTGGCATGACCAGAAAAAAAAAAGGACAATCTGGATTTGCTGAAGGCCACTTCATCCCTCCTCCTGGAAGCCTGCTGTGAGTCACGTTTTGTGAGGACACAGAAAAAGGGAAGAGGTTTAACCAAAACCACTCAGGAAGTCCGTAGCTCACAAAGGTTGCTCCTACTCTTCATTGCAGGGGTTGAGCATTTGTTTTGAGACACGAACATTTAGAGGTGCCATCTGACCCCGAAGTCCAAACTTCAGCCCATGAAAGTGAGGACTTTGCACCCTCAAGGATATTGTCTCGTCAGTTCTCAGATCTTAAAGTTTCACATCTTAAAACAGGGTCAAACCAGGGTAAAGTCACAGCCAGGTCCTCAGAAAGGCTGGTCTCTGCATCCAGACAACAATGCTTCCCTTCCTGGTGCACTCTGACTGGCATGGATCTAGAGGCCACCAACCAACCAGGCTCTATCTGAACCAGATCCTCTGCCCTCAGGGTTTATTTGATCCAAATGTCCGGAACTGTCATCAGCTTCATTAAAAAAAAACCAGAACCCAAGTCTCAAACTTTGGATCCTGAATTTTGCGGCAGTGTAGGAGTTAAGTTCAATCCACCGGGTGGGCAAGACCTTGAAGTATTGCTCCCCGCGGAGATGACTCTCCACCTGGAGTCATCACCCGTCACAAGTTTTACAGCTGAGAGACCACTGGATGAACCTCTCTAAGGCAGCCGATAGCCCCTCAGAGACCTCGCGCTCTGGCGAGGCATATCTGCCAGGAAGGCTTCCAGTTGGACCAAGCACAGGATACGACCGCGGCCCTCAGAGCGTTATGTTCTAATAGTTAATTGCTCTCGCCGCTGGAAAAATGAAAAGCGCTTTATTTCCACACCGAATTTGTGGTGGGTGCTTGTGACCAGACGGATCCAGCGGAGCATGTTTCTTCTTTATTTATCTGCTTCACACTCGCTTGGAGAAACTTCATCCGGGTTGGGGGCCCCGCTGCCGTCGGCAGGCTGTAAATCCATCGATCCTGTTGCTTGAAGCAATGGCCAACCACCCACCAGACTGGATGGAAACGCCGTGACCTGCTCCCTCACACCTGGGAAATTCCGCTGGCCCTGGAGCAACCCGTCCTGATGTCAAACGGCCCTGGGGACAACCGGGAGGGGACACGTCTCAATCTTCAGTGCTGACGTACAACACCACGGGCTCTACCAGCCACGGAGGCGTTTTTAGCCTTTCCCTCACCTGTGGAAGAAAAGGGATAAAAGGGAGGAGGAGAAATGAAAGCCGGCGAACAAAGCTGCCGTTCCTCTGCACTTATCAGTTTTGCTCCGTATATTTCATTTACGGCTTTTTTTATTGACCAAAGGAAGCCCTGGAAACCTTGTTTTCCTTTACGCCGTGGTAACACCAACTCGGGGAGACGTGGGACTGACCACAGGCACATCTGAGCATAATTCACTCAAAATTCCAGTAAATGTTTTTCTAGTATGGAACTAATAGTAAGTAAGCAAACCCAGCTTCCCCCCGGGGAGCAACTAACCTTGCTGTTACCCGAGAATGTTCTGCTGAACTCCACCAGCTACTCTGCCTCTCAAGTGGCACCTCTGGGCTTTGCTGGCTTCAGGTTATCGTTGATGTTTGGTTTCTTCGACTACCTCCCTGCGAGAAGCCAGGGATGGTCCCTCCAGCTTGGGGACCCACCAGCTGCTGGAAACAGGGAGCATTTTGGGGATCAGCTGCCCACCTTGGTCCTGGTGCTTCCATGGGGTTGTGGTGAGCATGTCTTTGTGTGCGTTGGGTTTCCACTGGTAGCAAACCACCACCCTGTGGCACTACCTTGTGTGTGGCTGAGGCCATGTGGTTTTGGAGAAGGGAGAATCTGCAGAGCTGGAAGGAAGAGGGAGGAGAAAGACCAGACCAGAAATAAGGAAGGATGAGAGAGGAAAAGATAGTAAGGTGGCATCAAGCAAGGAAAAAAAATCATAGAATCATAGAACGGTTTGACTTGGAAGGGACCCTCTGCCGATGTGGCAAATAAGATCTAGGCTGTGCAGTCAGTGGACTCCACCTCTCTCTGGTGAGCTGAATTGCTCTCCAGGCTTCATTGCCTGGACTCACCTCTTGGCCTGCAGTATTTTGGACTCCAGCACCCGTGAACATACCTAAATCTGAATGTCTTCATATGAGATTCAGTTGCTGAGACATGTCTCTTGCTAGGGATGATTGGAGGCATCTGAGACAACACCCAGATGGAGCTGTCAGATATGCCACCTTTGCCCTTCTGGGACAGCATCTTGTGCAATGCCCCAAGGCTCTGGAAGTGACACCAGGAGCCTGGTTCAGCTGCTCATGGACAGACATAGAGGGCAGATCCATTGAGGATCTCCCCGAGTCAGTCTGGGCCACCAAAAGGAGAGCAGTACAAGCAGGTGATCCCATGCCTGCTGTCTTCACTTGCCTGGGTGCCTGACGGTCATGGCTTGCGTAGGTCAGTGAGAGAAGGAAGGGATGCTCCTGCTCAGACTTCCGTGGGGAACTTGTAAGAGACATGAGTGCAAACCTGTGGAAGGGGAACTGGTGGAAAGAGGCCTCCAGGACCTTGCCCACAGCCAAAGAAACCACGTACAGAGCTGGAGGTAGGTGCAGACCCTTGAGCAGGACCTGTCCATCCCACTCCAGCCCAGGCTGAGATGAAGCACGTCTCTCTGCCTTTTGGGAGCAGTTTATCAGCAGAGAAAAGGACTCAGGGAGGCATCCCCAGCATCGCTTGTGCCCTGCAAGGCAGGACCCATCGCTGGGCACCACTCAGAGGGGCGAGCAGTTGGAGCAAGACACACTCAGAGAGAGTTTTCAATGAGCTGCTCTCATCTGGTTAAAAATAAATCCTGACAACATTGTCAGAGGGCACTCAGGAGCTCACAGGTGCTTGTTGAAGCTTTCTGGAAATTGCTTCTTTTCTGTTTGGCTAAAATAACAATCCGCCCAGGGCAAGAAACAGCTCTTGAACAAAACCTGCTGGCTCTGGAGGCACCCAAGCCTTCCATCACGGGTAGTTTCTTCCCCCGTTTCCCTCTTGATACAAAAAACACTTCTTGTTTTTCTCGTTTGCCAACACATCCGGAAGAGGGAATTAGTGCAAAGCCTTTTGAAATGGTTTAGTAATAAGGGTCCCCTCGTTATCGCAGAGAATTCATTCGGAAGTAGCTTCCTCCACAAGGCTCTTCAGCTCGTTCGTTCGCCCAGCGAGGTGAGTCAGTTTGCAGGAAGGACGCGTGGGGTCTGGCAGCAGAAATGGGTCCTGCAGCATCCTCTCTGGGCAGCTGCACAAGGCAAAGGTGAAGTCCACACTATGGGCAGCTCTAGGGCTCCAAAATCATGTCCACCAACGTTTTCCAAGTTTCAAAGTAGCTCTGGCTTTGCTGGCTGCAAACTCAACCTGTTGTCGTGTTTTTAGGTGAAGTTTTATCCAAAGGTTTTTTCTGGAAGTTAAAATTTCAGAGCCAGGTTTTCAGGGTAGAAAATGTTGGGGGCATTGTGGTTTGAGAAGTCCTGAAATGTAAGATGGAAGTAATAACATTTCTTCTTCATGAGGCGTAATACTTCAGAGAAAAGGGAAAATGCTCTTCTCCCTGAGGAAAGATAAATCCATGCTGGAAAAAGAATCTGAACTTTGCTGTATGTGATGATCTTTCATCTTTCCATCGATAAGAAAGCAGTAGAGAAGTGAAGTATATTTAATTCTTCTACAATGCTTCTCCTCACAGAAGCACAGGATCCCAGAATCACAGCATGGTGGTGGCTGGAAGGGACCTCTGGAGATCACCTCATCCAACCCCCTGCTCCAGCAGCTCACCCAGAGCAGGGGGCCCAGCATCGTGTCCAGGCACCTTTGGAATCTCTCCAGAGAAGGAGACTCCACAACCTCTCTGGGCAGCCTGGGCCAGGCTCCCACACCCTCACACCAAGCAAGTTCATCCTCCTGTTGAGGTGGAACTTCCTGGATTCCAGTTTATGCCAGTTTCCCCTCATCCTATCATGGGGCACTACTGAAAAGAGACTGGCTCCATCTTCCTGACACTACCCTTTAGCTCTTGAGCAGCATTGATCAGGTCCCCTCTGAGGCTTCTCTTGTGCAGCTCAGCAGCCCCAGGGCTCTCAGCCTTTCCTGGGCACAGAGCTGCTCCAGGCCCCTCAGCATCTCCACAGCCTCCGCTGGACTCTCTCCAGTGGTTCCTTGTCTCTCTTAAACTGGGGAGCCGAGTACTGGACCCAATACTCCAGCTGTGGCCTCAGTGGGGCAGAGCAGAGAGGCAGGAGAACCTCCCTCGACCTGCAGGCCACACTCCCCTTCATGCACCCCAGGAGACCATTGGCCTTCTTGGCCACAAAGGCCTGTTGCTGGCTCATGGTGAACTTGTTCTCCACCAGCACTCCCAGGTCCTTCTCCATGGAGCTGCTTCCCAGCAGGTCAACCCCTCACCTGTCCTGGTTTAGTACAAATTAGCAGCAGAGCTGAGCCTCTGGTTGCTCCCAGGACACAATATCTCTTGCATTAGATAACAACAGCTCTCTGGTTTGGTTAGCACATTCCCAATGCAGATGACATTTATACAGATGATCTTTAAAGGTCCCTTCTAACCCAGACCGTTCTATGATTCTGTGATGATTCTACACGGACATTCATATGCATCACCAGGTAGGAAAGCCCAGCTCTGCACTAGGCTGGAGCCACCTCTTCTTTTGCAGTTGATTTTTCTTTATCTTTTTAGTCTTTTTCCTATGCAAGGAGGTGAGAACTGAGGTGGGTTGGGGAAGGGGAGGAAGAGGGAAGCTCGCTGACTTTTGTTATCCCAGAAAACGTATGTAAAAGGGGTTATTAACCAAGTTATAAATATAGAAATGAAAGCAAAAGTGTCACCTCACTGAACAATGGGGGCATTTATGGGATAAAGTTACCGCAAATTAAGGGCTGGCACGGGCTGACTTGGGATCATAATTTATAGCGTAGCCTAAATCCTGGCTCGCGAACAAGTGGGATAAAGTTGAGTTCATTGTGAAAGTTTCTATTTTCGTACCCCAGGCAGGGTGAGCCCAGCGAGCAGTGGAAGAAATGACTTGAGGGTCCCCGGGGAGGCTCAGCCTACTTTGCAATATTTGTCAGTCCTACCCAGAACTTTTCTCACAAGGAGGGAAGCCCCAAGTTGGATTAAGGCTGGATGACCTTCCTGGCCAGCTGGTAGAGCTGGGATTTGAGGAATGGTGAGTGCCTCCATGCATTCAGATGGGTTTTAAGCCAAGGAAGTGCACTTAGGAGCAGTGACCTTCTTACCTGTGCTGTCCGATGCTTAACGTGACAGATCTTCCCAGGGATCTTCATGGTGACATCTTCCACGGGGGAGGGGATGAAGATGGGGCTGCAGGCTCAGCTCAACAGAGTATGGATGAACAGCCCACGGATGTACAGCAAGAGACAAGACATTGCTATTTCAGCTGGAAATCCACTCAGGCCAAATTCCACCAGTGCAAATGGTGGTGGGGGTAGGATTGCTCAGAAAACACCAGACCAGAGGAATGAGATGGACAAAATTCCTCCTCCAGGTGCTCCAGTGGCCAGTGCTGAGATGATGGACAGGCTAAAGGAGGTGGCATGAAGTCATGGATGAGGCCCCATTGTGCTTGGTGCCATATGAAAGCTCAGCCCTGGGGACAGCTTGAGTCTGTGCTTGAGACACGAGGTTTCAGCAAGGAGAGAAAAGACCATGGTGGAACAAGGAGAGCACATTAGCCATGGAGAGTAGCAGTGGCCCAGCGACCCGTGGACTTCCACCTGAAGCATAAGTGTTGCAGAGGGATTTCAGGGAATAAACAAGGGGAATGTTTTGAGATCTGCCTCTGGGAAAGGTCCTCTCACTCTCTCCTGTGTTCTCCATGGGGAGCATTGCCAGATCCACCCCTTGGGTGGTTTGCTCAGTCCTTCAGTTTAGAGAAGGACGACCACTTCCTACCCTAAGTCTGCATCCCCTGGTAGCAGAGGTGGGCCATCACCTCTTCCAGGCCCACTTCAGGTGAAACGGGATTTCGAGGGCTGTAGCAGTAAAATAACATCAGTAGCAGGAACATCCATGTCTCTGCATGTTCCCTCCTCCTCCTCCTGGGTACTGCCCTTGCCTCAGTTTCTCCTGCCTGCGACAAGACAAGTTCTGAGTCTTCTCTGAGAGCTTAGGACACAGGTGCAAGCAGGTCTCCATCACGGTTCACAGCTACTGCCGTTACCATCCAGAATAAATAGAAGCAAAGGCTTTTATATTATACAAACCATAAAGCACTAATAAGAGCAATTTTGTGGCTTTGCTTTTATTTTTCTGTAATGAAAAGGTAAAATCTTAACGCAGCGTTGTGGCAGCCAGATGTATTTGTGCCGTGATTTTATTTAGCTTCAAATCGAGGCCGATTCAAGCATGGCCACTTGCCAGGGGTATTAAAAAATACTGAAATCAAGCTCGGCTACTGGGCTCTAAAAATAGCATTTACTGATAAATTCCAAATTTAATACTAGCCTCCAAGGGGCTGTTTCTAGGATCCCTCAGGACAAAGCGTGTGGGGTTACCCAGGCGAGCAAGTTACAGGCTGGTGAGGTGATGTCTCATGGCGTGGCCTTCTCGCACGCGGAGCTCAAAGAGTGGTTTCAAAGGTGGGTCTGGACTGACGTGACTCCCAGCGCTCCTGAGGGTGTCAGACCCAGCTCCATCTGTTCTCAGCAGCAAGACCAGGGTAGAGTTACTGTAAGTACCATGTGCCCCCAGGGATGGTGGAGAAGGAGGGGGAGAAAAAAAGGGAGTTGTGTCTGGAACCTGACCTCACCGAGCAATTATGGTTTGTCAGACTTCATGGATGTCCACTGTAGAGGTAATGAGAGTGGAGGTTTCCATGGGAGCTGTGCTTCTTAAGGAAACGCTTCATCAGTTTAATCTCTTAATATGGCTTCAGGTTAGGATTTGAAGGGTCCCACGCTCCTGGACAGAACATCCAGGAATTGCTGGTCAGGGCACAGGAGGAGGAAAAAAGAAACGTTATCTTCTGAAGGCCTTCCCTTACTTGCTTTGCTAGCAAGGTAAGATTAAAGCTATAACGATTTGGACCAACTCTTCATCTAGCCCAGCATCCTTTTTCTTGCAGAGGCCACAACAGATGGAAGCAGAGAGAATCTAAGAAAGTGACACTGGTTGAGATAGAGCTGGTTATGTCCTCCAAGCACCTGGCCCTCAGCAGGTGAGGGATTTATGAAGCAAGAGTTTCCATTTAGATCACGGTCTAATTTCCCTCTCCATTAACCTACAGAACATGGGCAAGATGACTGTTGGAAGTAGGATGAAATTCAAAGCAAACCAAGGACGTGACCCTGAGTCAAGATGTCCAGCGGAGCTGTGAAAACCACAAGGTTACGTGGCTTCTGGGGGTGACAGGACAAGCTGATGAGGAAAGAAACCATCGAGGTCTGTTGAATACAGTGACTCAATCCCTGATCCTGGTTGGTCTAACCTAACACAGTTGCCCTTTTGTCCTCAGTTCCATGACAATAGGAAATGCCATTGAGCTTGGCAAAGCAGTCCTCCCCATGTGTCTCATTCCCCATGTGTCACTGTAACACTTCCTTGCCCAGGAACGGTGATTTATTGGAGAATCCAGAGAAGGGCAATGACTCAAGGCTGGAGAAATGCACCTTGGATGGCCAGGAAATAAAAAAAATAACCAACCAACCCTTTTAATTTAGTCAAGCTGACTGGTGACTTTTCACCTATTTTTAACTGTCAAAAATAGTCCAAATTAGCTGTCTGGCCTCCAGTTATGGTCAGCAGGAGACATCAGCAGCTTCAGAGGGCCAAGGGCTTAAACTATATCTGCAGCTTTGGTTCCTGCAGCTTCCAGGAGAGGAGGAACCGAGTGTAGCGTTGGGGTGGCTCAGAGCCTGGTGGAGGTCAGTCCTCTGCTCCGGAGGTTTCCTCACAATCCCTTCAGCAATGGATCACTCTCTTTTGCAAATGACTGCAGGGTGGACAACTAGAAGCAATGCTTTTCTGCAAATGAAACAAAGATTTTCAAGCAGCGTTGGTTCCACAGCCTGCAAAGAAAAGGGAACATCTTGTTTCAGCTCCAAACCAAATGTGCTGCATCACACACACACTCTTTCTCGTTTTGTTTTGGTTTGTTTTCCAGCCTCGAAACGCCTGAGGAAGATTATTTGTTCTCCACACCAGAAAATCAAATTTCCTAATCTACTCCAGCCCCCAATTTTTCAGGTCGTTTGCCGAAAAGAAAGATTCATTATCTGCCTATCTCTGTGTGCTATAAATCAACCCCGCCGCTGCTCAGAAGAATATGAACCTTCTCAGGTTGCTTCAAAATTGGGCATTTGTACAAATTCTTTCACACAACCTGTGTGTCACGGCTGCTTCCTCCGCAGTGCTCCTCCAGGCAGGCTGCTTTTTTAAATTATTTTTCTAATTTTTTTTGCTTAATTTGCAGGCAGAGCCCTCCAAGCCAGACCAGGCTCCCCTGGTACCAGGAGCCTACAGGCTCGTTTTAAACCCATGGCAGAAAAGGAGAAGTCCTGACCACAGAGATCTAAGCTGGGAGCACTGTGAACTCCTCTTTTTCTTCTTTACCCAACTCATGACGGTTGGTGGGGTGGGAAGGGGTGGTAGGAAACTGCTGGGAGGGCAAGGGGGGAAGGTGGGGTGGGAGGAGATGCAGGGGAAGCACCTCAGAGCTACAAAGACATGGAAGGTGGGGATAAAGGAAAGGGAGAAGGGCTCAGAAAATGCTTTCAACAGCATGTGACAATCAAGCATTAGGGGAAAGAATAAGAAATTAGAGGTTTGGCTGCTCTGTAATGTCAAATTTTGCCCTTTATTTCTATCCAAAATTCCCATTCAGAGCTAAGGCTGCTGTTCTGGCTGGCTCAAACCTCCAAGGCGATAAAGTTGGATAAAGATGAGGACAATCTTTTGAGCAGGGCCTGTTGGGACAGGACAAGGGGAGATGGTTTGAAACTAAAAGAGGGAGATTTAGATTATTAGGGAAAAATTGTTGATGCTGAGGGTAGTGAGCACCTGGTGCAGGTTGCCCAGAGAGGTGGTCGCTGCCCCATCCCTGGCACCATTGTAAGTGAGGTTGGCCGGGGCTCTGAGCAACCTGCTCTAGTTGCAGATGTCCCTGCTCCCTGCAGGGGGGTTGGACTGGATGACCTTTGAAGGTTCCTTCCAACCCAAACTGTTCTATGAAACTCCTCTACCAAACTCCCTGGCTGGTACACCGGAACTAAAACACCAAAGAGGCAGAGGAGAAAGGAAAAAAGTTATCAACATTTTCTCAGCTGAAAAAAATGAGGTACAATGAACGCGAGCAGTAAAATTTTGGATTAGTTTTGGTAGTTCATGAAGTGTACGTTTCTGTTCATCAGCTTTCAAGGGAACCAAGCCATCTCCCAGTCTCTCCCAAGCACCAAGTTGGTGGACTTGGCAGTGCTGGGTTAATGGTTGGACTCGATGATCTTAAAGGTCTTTTCCAACCCGAACGATTCTATGATGCCAGTGAAGGGAGTTGAAACCTGCTTGCACCTCTTACTGAAGCCTGCTGGGGTCCATCATCCAGAACCTTTGAGCACAAAATCTCCACCCTGTGAGCCTGGCTGGAAATGCCTGTGGCTTACAGGGAGGTGGAGTTGTCCCTGTGCTCCAAGTTGAGCTCGCTGTTTGTATTCCTTGCTTCCCAAAAAGCAGCCCTGAAATCTGGGATCGATTGGCCACGTGGAATCGGGGACAGGGTTATTTCAAGGACCACTGGACCCATCCAGTTGGGATCCCTTGGAGAGTTAAGTCAACTTTCCAGCTCCTTCCTCCTGCCAAAGCAGCGGGGAGCGTCAGAACGTGGCTCAGCATCCTCAAGAGCCTCCTGTCTCATACCTCTGTGACAACCCAAGGGGCTCAGCCCAGTGCCGTGGTGCCTGGGATGCATTTCTGCTTGCGATGACACATGTCTCCTGGTGGCATCTGCCTTCATGCACAGCCTATTAACGGCGTCACCCGAGAGCGGCCTCGGTACGGCAGGCAGGGGCCAAACGCAACGCTGCACTGAAAATGCCAAACCCTCCAGAAAGGGCAGAAATCGTCCACAAATGAAATGTGACACGGGCTGTGGTTAGACGGGGATTCTTGGACGTATCAGTCACTCCAAAAAAAAAGTACTCAAGATGGTATAACAGAAGCAAATGATGGATTTTTCCTTCTTTTATTTTTTTTTTCTCTTTTTTCTTAACCCAGGCCATAGGACTGAAAATTCCCTGCCTGAAAGCTTTCTGGTGGCAGCATGATGGGAGCTGAACGTGCTCTTCATGTGACAACAGTAGCTCTGCTTCGACTGGATTAAGTGGCATTAAGCTGTGGCTTATCTAGCCTTTGGGTTTAGGTTCAATGAACCTGAACAGTATGTTCCTTGAGAACAGCCTTCATAGAATCCCAGCATGGTGGGGGTTGGAAGGGACCTTTGGAGATCATCTCGTCCAACCCCCCTGCTCCAGCAGCTCACCCAGAGCAGGAGGCCCAGGATCGTGTCCAGGCACCTTTGGAATCTCTCCAGAGAAGGAGACTCCACAACCTCTCTGGGCAGCCTGCGCCAGCCTCCCACACCCTCACAACAAACTAGTTTCTCCTCCTGCTCCCATGGAACCTCCTGGCTTCCACTTGGTGCCCGTTGCCCCTTGTCCTGTCCCTGGCACCACTGACAAGAGTCTGGTCCCATCCTCTTGCCCCCCATGGGCCCTTGAGCTCTTGCTCAGCATTGATCAGCTCCCCTCTGAGGCTTCTCTTGTGCAGCTCAGCAGCCCCAGGGCTCTCAGCCTTTCCTGGGCACAGAGATGCTCCAGGCCCCTCAGCATCTTTGTAGCCCTCAAGTGCTGGAAGTGCTTTGTGATACTGGAAGTGCTTCATAGCTCTCAAGTTCTTCATAACCTTAGTGCCTGGAAGAAAAATATTCCATGGGAAAAGTAGAAAAAGAGCAGGAGAAGGAAGGGAATTGGTTGATGGGTCAGAGAAGATATCCCAAGCTCATCGCTCTCACACCAGCAAGGGCACAGTGCACAGCAAGGAGGTGAATCCCCCAAATGTGGAGATATGACCCCAGAATAACTCATTTTTCCTTCCAGTCCACAAGAATCATAGAATCACAGACTGGTTTGGGTGGGAAGGGACCTTTCAAGCTCATCTAGTCCAACTCCCCTGCAGGGAGCAGGGACATCTGCAACCAGAGCAGGTTGCTCAGAGCCCCGGCCAACCTCACCTGCAATGGTGCCAGGGATGGGGCAGCCACCACCTCTCTGGGCAACCTGCGCCAGGCTCTCACCACCCTCAACATCAACAATTTCTTCCTTCTTTCTCATCTCAGTCTTCTCTCTTTTACACACACCCCTTGTCTCCAAGCAGCAGCAGCAGCAAAGCAAGGATTGGAAACGTTTCAGCGCCGACATCCCTTCCACATGGCCATGGGACATGAGACAAACAGAAGCCAGGCTCGGAGGTAAAGAGTAAAACAGGAGGGGCTGTGGAATATATGGCAACAAATGTTATTTGTTTACCTTCCCTGCCAATAAAATCCCAACATGGAAATAATGAATGGAGCTTGCAAATTAGTCGCTAGAAATCACTTAACTCGTAAAAAATTATTAGCCCAGAAACAGAGGTTTGGAGGAAAAAAAGGTGAAAAAAGCCAGAGGAGCTCTTGTCTTCAGACAAACGTTTTTTACGCTGAAGTTAATGGGGGTCGTGTCAGGGCATGGAAAGCATATAAAACAGAGCAGAGAGGGGAAAACTCTTACTGAGGAAGCCAAGATGAAGTGAAGTTGGATTTGGGTCAAGTAAGCATTAAAACACTGTCAAGAAGCCTGCCCTTCTTGCCAAAACATCAAATTCCAGATAGAAGCGCAGATAGAAGGAGGTTCTGATTTTTTAAAGTCAAAATCCAGCACGAACAGACGACGCTCAACCATGGCTGGGCTATTACAGGCCTAAAAATAGCCTGTGTGTTAAACACTTCTCATGGAGCTGTAGTTTTTCTTAGGCCTGGTGAGACTGGTCCTGTCAAAGACCTTTGAGGAGAGGTTCATTGTGCTCACTGCCTGTGGCTCCCAGCGACATGCGCCTCTGGGATTTGGGGATGCAAGTCCTATTTTCGAGCATCAATCATGTGCGTGAGCCCCTCAGAGGGGCTGGAATGAGGATGGGGCATGGCGCTGACCACTGTTGGGACTCCACATCTCAGCTGCCAAAGTCAGGTCTTAAAGTGGGATGTGGATGCATGACTTGGGCAGGGAGATCTGAAACGTTGGCTCTGCCTTTGTGGAGGAAAGAGGGAGAAAATACTGGGATTTCCAGCACTTCCATTTAATTTGTTGCTGCTTGCTTGGGTTTTTTTTAAGGCAAGGCAGTAGAGTTTGAGATATTAATAAAGGAACATGCAGACCTCAGATCTGTCCTAAGCTCCATCAGTCACGAATGCAGTCCTGAGTAAGTCCTCAGCAAGTCCTCAGCACTCAGGAGGCTGCCCCTCAAATCCTGGGGTCAGGTTTGGGCCCCTCACTCCAGGAAGGACCTTGAGGGGCTGGAGCGTGTCCAGAGAAGGGCAACGGAGCTGGGGAAGGGTCTAGAGCAGGAGTGTGGTGAGGAGCGGCTGAGGGACCTGGGGGTGTTGAGCCTGGAGCAAAGGAGGCTCAGGGGAGACCTTCTGGCTCTGCACAACTCCCTGCCAGGAGGTTGGAGCCAGGTGGGGTCGGGCTCTTCTCCCAAGGAACAAGCGACAGGACAAGAGGAAAGGGCCTCAAGTTGCATGAGGGGAGGTTGAGGTTGGAGCTGCGGAAGACTTTCTTGGTGGGAAGGGCTGTGAAGGGCTGTGCCAGGCTGGGCAGGGCAGTGGTGGAGTCCCCATGGCTGGAGGGGTTTCCAAGCCGTGGAGATGTGGTGCTCTGACAGTGCTGGGGAAACGAGTGGATTCCATGAGCTTAAGGTCTCTTCCAACCAAGACAATTCTGTGATTTTCTGATTCTGTTCACTGCTCCAGGGCTCAGCTTACCCCAGGACTCTTCGCTCAAATTTTAGGGGCAACGACCATGATCTGGAGATGATTTAGAGTGGTTGTACAAAGCCTCCCACAACAAGGCTGCTGCTCTGGACACTGCCAATGCCTGTCTGACCAAATGGCCATTGAAAACCAGGCAAAGCAAAGGCTGTACCCGTGTCCCCAGTGTTGTTCCTGCTTCTCCCTTCTAGCTGCCATGAGGAGACCAGTACTCCACAGCATCCCAGCGATGCCAGCAGCTCTCTTCCAGCAGCAGAATATGGGTGCTCCAGTCCCCTCCAGGAAGCTCTAATGAGAAGAAAATCAACCTTTATGATGCTTCAGTGATGATTTAATATTTCATTCATTTTATTAGGAGAGAAGCTGGGGTTTTTTCTTTATTCTCCTTTTTTTCTTTTTTTTTTTTGGTCTTATTTCCTCTTTCTTCTCCCCAAAGGTCATGCTCAGGGCATGAGAAACAGCCTAAAGGTGGGAATTATCTTAAACTGCCTCTTGAGCGAGTTCACCCCATAATTTACTTTGCAACAGGTCCTTACGAAGCAGCAGGGAACGGCACCCAGGCTCCAAAATGGGCCAGATTCCCATGGCATCCAACTGGGAATGTTCACGAGCTGTGACCCTTCAGGAGAAAAGGAAAAGGAGAAAGGGGGGGGGGAATTTAAAACTACCCCACTCAATTAAAGATACCGGTTGCCACAGGTTGTCTGGGCTGAATCTGGCCTTTCCTGGGAAATCTCAGCTACATTCTTTTCTTTTTCATGGGGGGGATGGAGGAGGGGGGGATAAAATTGCAAGCAGGCCTCCAAAACTTGCAGCGCCACGAGGCTGTTTTGAAACTTAAATCTCCTACACCAGCAACTGCCTACTGTACCCAGAGCCACAGACCTCGCGGCCTCGCTTTAAATTAAATCCAGGCTTTGCTTTTCCTTCTGGGCTGAAGCCCCGGCTGTAAATTGATAAACAACCCCCCCCCTTGCCAGCAGCTGTGAGAAATGCTGCTAATGAACCTTTGTCAGGAAGGAATAAACAGAGGGAGATGCAAAAGCTCTATAGGGGGGGAGGAGGGTGTTTTCCCTGGGGTTGCAGTTGTCTCTGCAGGCATTGTTCATCATTTTCAACTCCAAATCAGCAGCTGCCCTTTGCAGGAGGGGCTGGAGCATGGCCAGAGAAGGGCAATGAAGCTGGGGAAGGGTCTAGAGCAGGAGTGTGGTGAGGAGCGGCTGAGGGACCTGGGGGGGTTGAGCCTGGAGCAAAGGAGGCTCAGGGGAGACCTTCTGGCTCTGCACAACTCCCTGCCAGGAGGTTGGAGCCAGGTGGGGTTGGGCTCTTCTCCCAAGGAACAAGTGACAGGACAAGAGGCAATGGCCTCAAGTTGCATGAGGGGAGGTTGAGGTTGGAGGTGAGGAAGACTTTCTTGGTGGGAAGGGCTGTGAAGGGCTGTGCCAGGCTGGGCAGGGCAGTGGTGGAGTCCCCATGGCTGGAGGGGTTTCCAAGCCGTGGAGATGTGGTGCTGAGGGCCAGGGGTTAGTGGTGCCCTGGAATTGCGGGATTAATTGTTAGACTCAATGATCTTAAAGATGTCTCCCAACCAAAATTATTCTATGATTCTATGAGCAAACTGGAGCAAGGGTGCAGCTGTTGTGAGAAAGCCTGTGGGCAATCAGTAGCCTTAAGCTCTCTCCCCATTACAGGCAACCACCAGGATGAGCCGTGTGGATGTTCTTGCAGGGACTTTGTGTGGCTGCCAAGGGATTCTGCTGTTTCCCAGCCGATCTGAGGAGTGATTTAGTTCCGTACTGGAAAGGTCAGTGTGACTTTAGTGTGGTGTGGCTGATCCCCTGTAAAGCCGTGGCTTCTGCCGTTTTGGGGCTGTGTAAGAAGAAGGATGAGAGGGTGGGGATGGGAGGGACCAGGATGAATAGTGGGGCAGTGCAAGGTAGGAGTAAAACTGTCCAGTACAGGAGACCTAGGAGGTGTGCGGGTTAGTGTAGCGCTAGGCATGATGGAAATACAGTTGATGTGCTAATGTGAAAAGAAGATCTCCTGATGCTTTTAGAGGATGAGAAAACCAAGGTACTGGATGAGCTGGGGTGAAGCTTTCAAAAAAGTCCCTAGTGCCCAAGTCTCTTTTTTGGACACCAGCAACTGAAGCACCCTAAAGGTGAGTGTGGATTTGTTGGTCAAACTGAATGTCTCTTAGGCCAGTGTTTCCTCTTTCATTGTGACCAGAAGCAGGTGTCCCACACAAGTCGTAAGACCAGGGCAGGCATAAGTGATGCCCCTGAGCAGATGAGGCCAGGCTGACATGAATTCCCTCCAGGAGCATCTTCAGGAGCCTGTTCTGGGCCTGCGCAATTCGTAGGGAAGTCACAGGACTGATATGCAGCAAAGATGGTGGTCATGGGTCCTATCCAGAGGAAATCCCTGTATTATCCATTGGGATTTGATCAAAGCTTTCCTTGATGCAAATGTAAAGGCCACCTACACAGCTTGAAAGCTTGCTGGCACATCTGAAGACTGCTGTGGGATTTAGACCATGAGGTCCATATTAGAGCTGATGAAAACAGCCTAGACAAACCATGTGGATGTCCTAGAGGAGCAGCGGTGGAAGGGCACTGGTCTCAGAAGGACAGGTCCCTGCTATTTCAAGCACTACATTGCAAATCCCTGTTCATGATATGTCAGCCTCTGGCTTTCTAGCACCTAGTCTCTGCTGCTTCATGTGTCCTTCAAAGGGTCTTACTCATTTGGTCTGGGCAGGTTGCAAGACTCAAAGATCCCAGTGTGTGGGAAGACCTGAGCAGCTAACCCTTGTGATGCCTCAAAATACTTACAGAGGACTTATGGCAGATGGTCTCTCTCAGAAGGTATTATCAGCTGGGTGGTCATTTGTTCAGAAGTTCTGAGAGGGATTGTCCCAAAGCCTGAAGAGCTGAAACAAGCCCCTGGAGGAAACCCAGCTCTTTCCAGCAGCCGTAGGGTCTCCTGCTCCAACACCAGATAGAGATATTTTTTGTTGCTATGGGCTGCTCAGCACTAGCGGGGGATTGTGCTTTACTGGGACTCCCACTAAGTTTACCAGTACCCCCAGGAGCCCTGCCTGGCACATCTCCTCCCACAGTTCCTGGCCGTTCCATTCTGGTGAAATCTATCTGCTACTTTTTATTTTTTTCTCTCAGGAGAGGAGGATTTCTCTTTACGTGTCATTTTTCCCATTCCTCTGGCAGTATCTACCAAGCCACAGACTTTAAATGCTGGCTGGATTTTTTGTTCTCGTTTCCAGGGCAAAAAGATTTACAAGGAGAACTGAAGAAGGGGTAATATCTCATCTTAGATTTGAAGGGGGGGACACTTCTCCTGTGCTGTCTCCAGCAGCTGTGTAACTATCAGCCCTTGGGGTAATGTAGGTCAGAGACTTTTTTTGTGCATTTTACCTTGCATTTCAGTACTTGTATAAAAATCCACTTATTGAGGATGGTTTTACATTCCCTTTCCATGGATGAATTTGTTGGCAGGGACACTGAGGAATAGCTACTAGGGAGTCTTGTCTGCAATGAAATTTCTGAGTTTTCTGATGTATTCCACCTAATTATGTTACAACCCCCTCACTAGAAAATGGACTTGTGTCCGCACTGTGTTGAGGTGACCTTTTTCTTACCATGTAACCCATAAACCAAACTACTGAATGACTAAGACCCGTAGGACTTACTCCACATGAATAGGACCGTAGGACTTATACCACAGAACTTAGAAAATAGGCAATATTTGAGCCTGGAAAGACTAAGTCATGTGTCACACCTTTGGTCTGGAACCTGTCTGCACCTGGCCTGCATACAAGCCCGGCCTGACCAACCAGATCTATAAGTTAGGCTATGGACAGCAATGTCCTCACACAACAAACAGAGGCACCAGAAAGATTGTCAGGATCATGTAGAGATATTGCACAGGGCTACTACGTAGAAGGAGCACCTGGGCTGGGGCAATCCCTGGTATCAACACAGGCTGGAAGATGATGGAATTGAGAGCAGCCCTGCGGAGAAGGACCTGGGGGTGCTGGGGGTGAGGAGCTGGAGCTGAGCCGGCCCCGTGCGCTCGCAGCCCAGCAGCCACCGTCCTCCTGGGCTGCATCCCCAGCAGCGTGGGCAGCAGGGCAGGGAGGGGATCCTGCCCCTCTGCTGCGCTCTGGGAGACCCCCCTGCAGTGCTGGGGCAGCTCTGGAGTCCTCAGCACAGCAGAGACATGGACCTGCTGGAGCGGGGCCACAGGAGGCCCCAGCAATGGTGGGAGGGCTGGAAGCCCTCTGCTGGGAGGCCAGGCTGGGAGAGTTGGGCTTGTTCAGCCTGGAGAAGAGAAGGCTCCAGGGAGACCTTCTGGTGGCCTTGCAGGACTTCAAGGGGACCTATAAGAAAGCTGGGGACAGACTTTTGAGCAGGGCCTGTTGTGACAGGACAAGGGGGGATGGTTTGAAACTAAAAGAGGGAGATTTCGATTATTAGGGAGAAATTGTTGGTGCTGAGGGTGGTGAGAGCCTGTCCCAGGTTGCCCAGAGAGGTGGTGGCTGCCCCATCCCTGGCACCATTGCAGGTGAGGTTGGCCAGGGCTCTGAGCAACCTGCTCTGGTTGCAGATGTCCCTGCTCACTGCGGGGGGGTTGGACTGAATGACCTTTAAAGGTTCCCTTCCAACCCAAACTGCTCTATAATTCTATATGCTCTGCCCCACTGTTCCCCGTGCCAATGCTAAAACCACAAGCAGACTAGACGAGGAGCTGGCTCTTTGGAGTCACGCTCAGCCAGATAAGCAGCACCAGCCTGGGCCTGGAGGTGAATATATCATTTGTTGCATGAACAATGAGATTGTGGGAAGAAGTGGCTTGGAGAATGTGCATCAAGTGAAATGGTATCTGTAAGGGAAAGTCTTTGATGGCTGAACTCCTTTGCCGCAAGCTACGGCCTTCTCTTTGATAGCTGCCACCCTTGTAACTGCTGTTCCTCCACTTGGATGCTTTGTCCATCAATTCTGTGATTTGGGACAGAATCCCAGAATCCTTAAATTCATACAAATCTCAATGAGATAAACCCCAGAGGGAATGAGGAGCCAGCTCCCTATGACATGGGAGCAGACCTAGGCAGCACTTCTTGGGTGGCAGGAGTCTCCAGCAGTGACTATTTGATGGGCTGTCTCTTATGGTGTGTTTATTTTATTTTATTTCAAATCACAAAAATATTTGTAACCTCCTAAACACGGACTTATTTCCACACTTGTCTGGTAGTTGCCCATCAGATGAGCTCATTCCTATTATTCTACAGTAGCTCCTAGACATTCTAACCCAAGTCTCTGAGGTGCTAGGTGCAAGAGTCCATACCTCAAAGAGCTTGCAGGTCCTAGACAGAGGGAGAGGCAGCAACCTAATGAGAGCAAGGTGGCTCAACAGCAGTCATTCAGCACAGCTAGCAGTGAAGATGCAAAACATCTTCTGAAGGCCTGGCCCATTTCAATCTGGAGCAACCAGATAGGTGATGTCAACGCCATGACGCTGAGAACCGAGCTGTCAAGACATTCCGAACACCCCAAAATATCCCCTCTCCAGAGACTGGGATGAAGAAGCAAGCCATCCATCATGTCAGCACATCTGGTCCCAGACTTCTTCTGGCACTGGGGAGCATGGTAAGGGTGGAAAGTTTCTCAGCTCTGGCCACAGTGTGGAGGAGGGGTGGGGGTGGCACATCTGGATGCACTCGGGGCTGGTGCGGTGGCAGCTGTTCTAGGCGCAGCTGTCAAACTGAGTAGGTCACCCCTTATCTGGAAGCAATTTCTGAGAGATTTTTGTGCATAAATTTGAGACCAAAGTCTGCTTGGCACCTTCTCTTCTGGTTTCCCCTTACAGCTGGGCTTCTATTCCTTGTACAGGCTTGTCCTCAGGACGCTTAAAAATAGACGCAGAGGCTGCAGCGCTGTAAAAAGAGCTGTGCTGCTCTTCCAAGGGCCTTGCTGAAGGGAAGGGAGGGAAATCTGCTCTCCGTGGAGCAGGAAAGGGGGTGGATGGGAGATGTCTCTGCGGGGAACTGGTGGGAACAGACACCAAGCTGTGCTTACGCCCGTAAAGCCCCTGCCAGCTCGAGCCGCGCTGGCGTTTCCTTGGTAGAACAGCTGGGAGAGTGGATGATACATCCCAGAATTGGATGTATGGCCAGGCAGATGGTTATGGCCCAGACACAGAAGAGCATCTTAGTTTGTGCCTCAGGACTTGGGTAGGGTGTGGGGGTTTACGTCAAAACGTCTGATTTGTAAGATCTCTCATTGTGACTGCTCAGAGACCCCTTAGCACCAAAGCAAAGGTGGTTTCACACAGCTTTAGGCATCTACAAGGCAGATGGTCCCTTGTGGACTAGATCCTTGGGCTCCTTCTCTGGCCAGCAAAGAGGAGACGCATCCCAATGTGGTTTTGAAGAGCACAGTCACCATCACATGAAGATCATCAGATCAATAGCACCAGGATGGGATCTGATCAATGTTCATCAATAGCTAAAGTGATAGGGGAAGTGACAAGGGACTCTTGTCAGTGGTGCCCAGTGACAGGCCAAGGGGTAACAGGCACCAAGTGGAACCCAGGAGGTTCCACTTGAGCAGGAGGAGAAACTTGTTTGCTGTGAGGGTGTGGGAGCCTGGCCCAGGCTGCCCAGAGAGGTTGTGGAGTCTCCTTCTCTGGAGAGATTCCAAAGGTGCCTGGACACGATCCTGGGCCCCCTGCTCTGGGTGAGCTGCTGGAGCAGGGGGGTTGGACGAGATGATCTCCAGAGGTCCCTTCCACCCCCCACCATTCTGTGAGTCTGTGATCAGCAAGCCCTGAGCATCATTTTAGTGGCAGGAGCAGCTCTCTAGGTCATACTTGCACCCAGGTATTATTTTAGGAGCAGGATCAGCTCTCTGCATGATACTTGCACCTCTGCAGAAGTTCTTCTTCCATCCTAGGAGAACAAAAGCACAGCAGGATGGCTGGGTAGAGAGGGGAAGGTCCTCCAGAGGGGCTGGCCTGGGTTTAACGCATTCCTGATGGCTCGCTGCTGCAAAGCAGAGCCCAGCAGTAAGAGAGAACAATACACTGGGGCAGCAGCAATAAAGGGTTACGAGCTCTGCCTTCCCACCTGGCTGGAAGAGCTCGTTTGATGCTAATCCATGTATTCCTCATA
Organism: Eurystomus gularis; assembly: GCA_013400335.1. NCBI lineage: Eukaryota > Metazoa > Chordata > Aves > Coraciiformes > Coraciidae > Eurystomus > Eurystomus gularis. The sequence goes on from VZZY01021047.1 coordinate 42,259, forward strand.
AACCATTATTTGAAAACCTGCTGCCTGCTCATGGTGCATGGTTTTGTTTAGGACGCTGTGGTGTGCAGAAAAGCAGAGATGTCCTCTCGGCTCCCCTCTTCTCCATCATTGCTTGGTGGGATGCATGGACTAGGGAAATGCTGGATCAGGTCCACTGGAGGACCAAGTATCACATGACAGCCCAAGGGATTGGTTTGGGAATGTGTTGGGTGAGTTGCAGAAGAGGGATGGATCTCAAAAGAGCTGGTGAATAATACAATCATAGAAAGTTTTGCGTTGGAAGGAGCCTTCAAAGATCATCTCGTCTAACCCCCCTGCACTGAGCAGGGACATCTGCAACTAGAGCAGGTTGCTCAGAGCCCCGGCCAACCTCCCCTGCAATGGTGCCAGGGATGGGGCAGCCACCACCTCTCTGGGCAACCTGTGACAGGCTCTCACCAACCTCATCATCAACATTTTCTTCCTCCTCTCGAGTCTAAATCTCCCTCCTTTAGTTTCAAACCATCACCCCTTGTTCTGTCCCAACAGGCCGTGCTCAAAAGTCCTTCCCCATCTCTCTGACAGGCCCCTTGAAGTCCTGCAAGGCCCCAAGAAGGTCTCCCTGGAGTCTTCTCTTCTCCAGGCTGAACAAGCCCAGCTCTCCCAGCCTGGACTCCCAGCAGAGGCCTTCCAGCCCTCCCATCATTGCTGGGGCCTCCTCTGGACCTGCACTTCCCCAGTGCCTGGAGGGACCTGTCTCTTGGTTCTCTAATGTCTTTTATGCACCCACCCACACACAGACACAGTGCTCACCCTCTTTCCACTTGAATTAAAACTCATTCCGATTCAGTGCTTACTGTCAAGCTATGGATGAAAAGATCATATTGATGTATTTGGATGAATATAATTTTTATGGATGTGGATAACACCTGTTTCCCTATGCGGTGTCTGGACTAAGAACATCTACCCCTGTAAGGAACATGTTCAAGGACTTTCACACACTTTCAATCCTCGTTGCCAGCAGACCGTGCCACTTTTCACAACCACGAGGGCAAGAAACATGAAGGTACCTTGAAAACATGGGCCAACGATTGTAAGCGGAGGGTCCAACAGCCCAGAAACAGGATCTTAAGAGGTGTGAACGGACCCGCATCGCTCCTGAGCAGGGGAACCCAGTGAAGGATGTTCACAGGTTGCTCACACCCCCTTCGTTACTGGTAGCTTGAGGAGAAAAGTCCAGCTCGTGTGCTTCCCGTGAGATCTCAGCTTCTCTCCCACACCTTTGCAAGGGCCAAAACACACACCTTTTCACATCTCCGCAACATTCACGCGGCGTTTCCAATTAAAGCCCGGGGCCTGCAGCGCACTCCAAAATGATGTGTGAAGTATGCTGGCTGGAATGTCACCGCAGCCAAGGCAGGGGCTGCCGGGCTGATGGCTCCCAGCCACCATCTACCCGCGGCAGGTGCAGAATTGAATTTCCCCTTGAGCATCCCCGAGGACCTCAGTGAGGACATCAGCTCCCATGTTGGAGAGGAGGAAGCAGAGCCTGGCTGGTGATGAAGATTGTCTGTGTGTGAGGGTGTGTGCACATGTTACTCCATCTGGGGGGCGGCAGAAAGGCAGCTGTGTCAAAGACTCCCTGCAAACTCAACTGTGGGCACCAAAACAAGCCATGAAACCATTGCACCTCATTGAGACAGTAGTAAAGTGGCCCAGTGAAGGACGGTGGTGGCTTCCTTCCCCCAGTAGTGTCTTTGTTTTTATTTTTTCTTGATGTAAGTATATCCCAGCAGTGGTGAGGTGAAATCCAGGCTGATCTTGTGCTTGTTTTCATCTCATAAGTGTAGCTTTATATGCCATAGAATCATGAAATCATTTTGGCTCAAAAAGATCGATCATTGAGTCTAACTGTTGCCCCCAGCACTGCCAGGGCACCACTAACCCATGGCCCTCAGCACCACATCTCCACGGCTTCCAAACCCCTCCAGCCATGGGGACTCCACCACTGCCCTGCCCAGCCTGGCACAGCCCTTCACAGCCCTTCCCACCAAGAAAGTCTTCCGCAGCTCCAACCAAAACCCCTACCCTGGCAAAACTTGAGGCCCTTTCCTCTTGTCCTGTCACTGGTTCCTTGGGAGAAGAGCCCGACCCCACCTGGCTCCAACCTCCTGTCAGGGAGTTGTACAGAGCCAGAAGGTCTCCCCTGAGCCTCCTTTGCTCCAGGCTCAACACCCCCAGCTCCCTCAGCTGCTCCTCACCACACTCCTGCTCTAGACCCTTCCCCAGCTCCGTTGCCCTTCTCTGGACACGCTCCAGCCCCTCAAGGTCCTTCTGGGAGTGAGGGGCCCAAACCTGACCCCAGCATTCCAGGTTGGGGCTCCCCAGTGCCCAGTCCAGGGTGACAATCCCTGCCCTGGTCCCACTGGCCACCACTGCTGACACAAGCCAGGATGCTGGTGGCTTCTTGGCCACCTGGGCACACGCTGGCTCATCTCCAGCCACCTGTTGACCAACCCCCCGAGGTCCTTTCCCACCAGGCACTTTCCAGTTGCTCTGCCCCAGCCTGGAGCATTGCAGGGGGTTGCTGTGACCCAAGGGAGGACCTGGGACTTAGCCTTGTTGCACGTCAATGTCCTGAGTTTGCACCACCTCAGCAGCTCAGAGGGGAAGTTTTTTCCCACCAGCATCCCAGACTTCACCTCTTCAGGCAAAATGCAAATCAGCATCAGAGCCAACGCTGAAGGCAGCAGGACCTTGCTCCCACCCCAACCCCACTGGCCCCAGGAGCCCGCGGTAGCTCTCCTGCTCTCAGCAGCTTGACAAGGTTAACAAGGCAGCGTTGACCTCGTCGTCTTCACCACACAATTAATTTGCCGTTTCACTTTACCTGCGGCCAGGCTGCTCTACTTGGGGAAAATTGGCTCTTCCTCTGCTCCGTTTGCAAAGCATGGAGGGGGGGGTCACTGTGTTACGGGGCTCTCATCAAAGCTGCTGGAGGAGCTCAAGGGAACGTTCTCAACCCTCTGTCTGGCGCCGGTGAGTTTTGGACCATCCGCACCATCACACAGGCCAATGCAAATGCCCTGGGGCCATCATGATGATGATGATTCTGAGTTAGCGAACGGGATGGAAACGATTAACAGGTTTCAAAACCTCTCAGGATCCCTTTTTTTATTCTCATTATTCTATGACAGGGAAGGGAGCAGAACTGAAACCCACCACGTCTGAGATGACACAGCTTGACCTCGGGGCTTCGATTCACCCCAAGGAGCTGGAGAACAAGCGGTGGCCAAGCAGCCCGGTGTGGATGGCAGGGCAACGCCTCACCTCCCGCGTCAAAAATGTGCGTTCCCAGCTAGTATATTTAACTAGAATTTTGACAACATGAGCTCAAGTCCCAGCTCCGACAGTTCCTGGATAAATTGCTCCATGTCCCTGGACTGCGTTTTCCCACAGGGGCAACAAGGCAAGTCGAACAAATAATGGATTTTCCAGTCCACCAGCAATTCTAGAAAACCCACTCTTTAAAATTAATTCTACCAGAAATGAAATGTTTTCTTTCAAGGTTGGGTTTTCGGTGTGTTTTTTTTATTCTTTTTTGTGTTCTTAAAATAACTTGGAGGAAATTTCAAAACAGGGACTTGCTTCACATCAGGACATCAAAATGTTTTGTTCTCAAAAAAGGGTCTAAACAAAGTAATTCCACATTTTCAAATAGGCTTCTTTTTCTTTTCTTGTTTTATTTTTAAGCCTTTTTTTTTTCCCAAAAAAAGAGCAGTCTGGTGACACGGAACTCAGAGGAAGTCTGTATTTTACCAGATTTTAATTTGCTACGGAAAAAAATAAAAGAAAAATCAAAGCGATTCCCGGTGTTTTGCCTGGCTCTGGCTGGGACCTTCCCTCCAGGAGGGCTGGGGGGAGATTCATCCTTCATGAGCCTGAGCTGCTCCATGGCTCGTGTTGAAGGAACCATAAATGAATTCTGAGACAAGGAGGTTCTTCTGCCAGCTGCCACCTACTCTTTGACCCCTCCACTGAGGAGGTCCATGTGCTCCCGCTGTGTTTCCAGTGGGAGTCCCTCTCCCACTTGGGCTCAGCACCACAGCCCAGCCCACTGGGGAGGTGGTACCTCCATGAGATACCATGCACAGGAGCATGGGGATGGCGAGATCGTGCTGGTAAAGTATTTTTCCAGCGTGGTCAAGCCAGAAAGGATGTTTTCTCACATACAGTGATGGATTATCTACGTGCCACAAGAGGTAACATGATGTATCTCAAGTCAAATTTGCTTTGGGAAGTGTGTAGGAGCAGGGTCTCCACACCAGACCCTGTCAGCTGCTGGTGGGCTGGCTCTTGTCAGAACACAAGGTAACAGAGATTCCAGGCATCACACCACAACGGTGAGACCACTCAGGGTATGACATGCTTTAGTGCAGCCCTGATGGACACAACACCAACGCAGATGGTAGAACACCATGGGCATGGGGGAGTCAGCAGTGGGAGAACCGGCCACTTGCTCCAGATCACCTCCCTGTCCAAGACATGACAAATGCGCAAATGGCCTGTGAAGGCTGGTGAGAATCTTGGCGTTACTAGGACACATTCGCTCCATTCCCCAGATAAAGCAATGCAAAGAAGCAATGAGGAAGAAGCCACAGTGACAACTGGTGGAGCTGCAGTATCTGGGAAGGTGGAGAACCAGCAGAAACAGCTTCAGCACATCACCAAAGCTGTGGTTCATAGAATCATCATAGAATTTTTTCGGTTGGAAAAGACCTTGAAGATCATAAAGTCCACCTGTTCCCCCAGCAGTGCCAGGTCACCACTAACCCATGTCCCTCAGCACCACATCTCCATGGCTTGGAAACCCCTCCAGGGATGGGGACTCACATGGTTCCAAGAGCTGGGGCTTGAAACATCCCTGCACTTTGCTCTGCAGGGCCTGGCCTGCTGCCTGTCACGTTGTCCTTGAGTCTGGTCAACCATTCTGGTTCCCTCAAACTGATCCAGGGCTGTTTGTTTTGGGCTACAGACGTTGTGAGAGGGTCCATCTAGAAATTAGTTGCTTTAAAAAGAGGGGAAAGGGCAAAAAGAAAGGAAAAAAAGAAATATCTTTGTTGGAAATGAAAACACAGAAATGGATTTGCTCTTATGAGACCATGGAGCAGCTACGGAGAACCAGACATCCAACCTCTCAAACCCTTTCAGGCTGGGGATAGGAGCGTGGTGCCAGGCTGTGTTCCTGCCCCAGGTGAGCATCCCAGATGGGCTCTCCTCTCCCTCCTTTTCCAGCTGACTCCTGTTGTTTCTACATCTCAGATCACATCAAGCAAAGCTCAGACATCAGAAGAGGCCTGGGCCACCTCCTGCTCCCTCTTCACCCACTGGGGAGCACCAAAAAGTCTTGCCAGGGCTGCAGCCACCGTCTGCCACAGCAGGGTCTGTCTTGGGTGGCATCTGCCTCTTTTTCTCTTCCTCCAGCAAAGATTTTGCTCCTCTTAACAGCAGCTGCTTGCTACCAAGGAACAAAACCCTTTCCTCCGCCAGCCCCTCAGTGGTTTCCCTCCCCACTGGTCTTCTTCTAGAAGCCATCAAGATGTGTGTGCGTGGCTTTCAGGTTGATCCAAGCAATGAGTGTACATTTTCTTTTCTCCAGGAGGGATTTTTATTGTTACTGTAAAACACGCCAGGGTTCGGGGCCCCCCAGTCCTCCTTTCGGAGGTCCAAGTGCCAGTGGTATTGGCAGGCCATCAGCAGGACCACGGACCTCGTAAAGGCGCACAGCATCGATCTTCATTCATCCATGAACTTGGACCCAACTTCCATTACCCCAAATCCCCAGACAGAGCATCTGGCCTCTTATGATGGCAATTAGTCTTTTCTCCAAGTTGGCAACTCTCTTCCCATCAAGGTTTGGGTGATTTACTGTGCTGGAATGGTCTGGTGAGGAGGTGGAGAGAAGGTCTCAAGTGTTTAACTCTGTCAGCAATAAACCTCCCCTTTCCTTGTCCATCCTCATCCCCTCTTTGCCTTGTTCCCACTCTCGCTGCCGATGCAGACCAGGCTTTTTCCTTGGCACTGGGTGGTTTTGATCGGAAGATGGGAAGCAAGCAAGATTTGCAAGAAGTCCACAATGAGCCCATGCCCTCCAGCTCCACCACACTCATGGGATGGGGACAGAAGGACATCCTGTCCTGGATTTGAAGAGCAGATGATGGGATAAAAGCAGCCATTGAAACTACCCCTTGTGTTCCACCGCTGCCATTTCTCACCCTATCTGGCTTTCAGACACCTTCCTACTCACTCCAGCAGCCCAGCGGTGACCTTCTCCTCACCATGACCTCAGCCTTACAGCCACAATATCCTTGTTTTTCTCCATCTTGCTGAGCTTCTCATACTGTGTTTGAAAGGGATGGGACAAGCAGCTGGCAGCATGGGTGCTGCCAGAGAGACACAAGTTGGTCAAATCTTTTACAAAGTGACAGGACAAGAGGAAATGGCCGCAAGTTGCACCAGGAGATGTTGAGGTTGGAGCTGCGGAAGACTTTCTTGGTGGGAAGGGCTGTGAAGGGCTGTGCCAGGCTGGGCAGGGCAGTGGTGGAGTCCCCATGGCTGGAGGGGTTTCCAAGCCGTGGAGATGTGGTGCTGAGGGCCATAGGTTAGTGGTGACCTGGCAGTGTTGCATTAATGGTTGGACTCAATGACCTTAAAGGTCTTTTCCAACCTAAACAACTCCATGATTCTATGATTTGAGACTCTCTTCCAGGCCACCATCCCTACAGAGGAAGGGTGCTGAGATGGCCATCATCTACTTTCTGCCTCTTCACAACCCATCCTCAGGGTCTTTCCAGGCTTTTCCCACTCCCTCGCCAGGCATCTCCTTACCCCAGGTCCATCTGCCTGCAATTTCCAGAGGTTGAGCTCTTCTTCCACACTTACACATCTACATGGGATAGTCACTGTATATCTTACCCACGTGGGCTTCCCTTCACCATCCAAGTGTTGCAGCATCTTTCCATCATTTCTGGGGTCTGAGGCATTGTCCTGGAAAATGTGGCTGGTCACAGCTTTGGAAAATGGGACAGGACCAGAGAAAGTCAAAACACTCTCACAGCAGTTGAAACCCCCACAGATTTCAGAATTTGTTTAAGAATTTGCTTGCGAGCAAGTTTTAAAGGTTGTTTAAAGTTTCGCTTTTCAGTTTTGCGTTTTCAGTCCATCCCTTTTGAAGTTCATCTTTGTTTGAATAAGTCCAGTTTAATCAAATTTAAAGTCTTGCCATGCTTTTATTAAGCGAGGCTTTTTAAATTGTTTACGGGTTTTTTTTTCAGTCAACCAGAAATGCAGGGCACAGGTATTTCAGAGGGCTTTTCATTCCTTTTCTTGCTTCATTGGGAAAAACGGCACGTTTTCAATTTGGCCAATCTGAAGTGAGGCTTAAAGTTTATGTTCTTTGTTTCTTCAAGAAAAAAAAATAAATCTCGGTAGTTGGAAAGGCCAGTCAAGTGCCCTACAACAAGCAACCACTGCCTGGGCAAGGTCGATATTTGGTCTGACTGGTTTAGCCTTATTTTTCAGATGGAAAAATAGATGAAAGAAGAATATGAGTTGCAATAATAATAGTAGTTATTATTGTTATATTATAGTTATTTTTATTCTTATTATTATGAGCCAGCAACGTGCCCTCAGGGCCAAGAAGACCAATGGTCTCCTGGGGTGCATTCAGGAGACTGTGGGCAGCAGGTCAGGGGAGGTTCTCCTCCTGCTCTGCTCTGCCCCACTGAGGCCACAGCTGGAGCATTGGGTCCAGTTCTGGGCTCCCCAGCCCAAGAGAGACAAGGAACCACTGGAGAGAGTCCAGCAGAGGCTGCAGAGATGCTGAGGGGCCTGGAGCAGCTCTGTGCCCAGGAAAGGCTGAGACCCCTGGGGCTGCTGAGCTGCACAAGAGAAGCCTCTGAGGGGAGCTGATCAATGCTGAGCAAGAGCTCAAGGGCCCATGGGGGGCAAGAGGATGGGGCCAGACTCTTGTCAGTGGTGCCAGGGACAGGACAAGGGGCAACGGGCACCAACTGGAACCCAGGAGGTTCCATGGGAGCAGGAGGAGAAACTTGTTTGGTGTGAGGGTGTGGGAGCCTGTCCCAGGCTGCCCAGAGAGGTTGTGGAGTCTCCTTCTCTGGAGAGATTCCAAAGGTGCCTGCCACGATCCTGGGCCCCCTGCTCTGGGTGAGCTGCTGGAGCAGGGGGTTGGACCAGATGATCTCCAGAGGTGTCTTCCAACCCCACCATGCTGGAATTCTGTGATTATTATTATTATATATGTCAGCACCGTGTTAGATGGGGATAGTCCTCAATGTTTTGGCTAAAATAAGAAGAGCTGCAGACAGTTCTTATTTAGTTGCATGTTTTCATTTTGACTTTCGTTGTTTCTACCACAGAAGACAAGAAGAGAAAATAAGGGTGACGCAAAAACCACCAAATGTGACCTTTCCCCATGCTGTTCTAAACCAGAGCAGTTTGTTTTTGCTATCAGGAGCCTCCCAAATTCCTGTGAGAACTTCTGAGTGAAATGAGCATTTCTAAATGCTGCTTTTTCACACATTTTCAGGGTGTGCTTTTTCACCTGTCCCCCATCTGTGCACTCCCCGTTTTGTGACATCATGTTCCTCCCAGCAGTGCTGTCTTCTGGGATTAAAAGTGCTCCTTGGCTTAAAGATGATCCATCTGCCGGTGGTGGAGAAGCAGGAGGAAGGGACCTGCTGCAACCTGGAGTCCCAGCATTCAACCACATCACATATTCCCCTTTAGGAATTGATGGGCTTCAAACCTTTTGGGTGTGTTTCCTCCTTTTTAGCCTTGTTTTGAGGCCTCATAGGTGGCAAGCTTGGATGAAGGATCCATATGCCTACTGCCAGCCATGCTCCAGACGATCGTTTCCAGGTAAACTAAAAACCACACTTCACCCCTCACAAATTAGCGACGTTTCAACCACAGAGTCTGGATACTCCATCATCTGAAGGTGATAAAGAAGCTGATACATCTGTTAAGGGGCTTTCCAGGGTTGGGATGCAGGAGAAGCGAAGTCGGGTTTGGTAGTCTTACGGTTTTCCATCCTGCACCTCACCAGCAGCTTTTTCTTTGTTGCTGTTTCTTCTGCAGACTGAAAAGAAGCGTTTAATGGTCTCCAGTGCTTCAGCTGGTCTCCTGCACTTTGATAGCAAGCGGACCTCAGGGAGTTAGGCAGTCTGGTGTGGCTCCTGTACCCACCAGCGTACCAGAAATGGATTCGCAGCTACAGACCCTCTCTAGGCTCTGCTTCTCCTTGGCAAGGTGAGACTGGATAGGACTTGGACTTGAAGGCTTGTGATGACCGCACAGCCCAATGTGATGATTGTGGCCTTGCTTGGGTCCACAGAGGAGGAGCTCAGAAGAGCCCAGAGCTCATCAAAGGGGAATTTTCCCAATGCCATGGTGAAGGCAAGGAGAGAATGGACAATTGCCCTCATCAGTGCAGCTCTGAACTGTCTGAATTCACAGAATCACAGAATCACAGAATCACAGAATAGTAGAGGTTGGAAGAGGCCTCTAGAGATCATCTAGTCCAAGCACCCTGCCAAAGCAGGTTCATCTACGCAAGGTCACACAGGAACATGTCCAGACGGGTCTTGAAAGTCTCCAGAAAAGGAGACTCCACAAGCTCTCTGGGCAGCCTGGCCCAGTGCCCTGTCACTCTCACAGCAAAGAAGTTTCTCCTCATGTTGAGGTAGAACTTCTTGTGTTCCAGTTTGTGCCTGTTTCCCCTCATCCTATCATGGGGCACCATTGAAAAGAGACTGATGGCTCCATCTTCATGAGATCCAATTCAGGCTTTAGCTCTTCATGAACTTAGAATCATCAGAGACTCACAGAATGTTTTAGGTTGGAAAGGATCTTTAAAGGTCATCAATTCAACTCCCCCCTGCAGTAAGCAGGGACATCTTCAGCTACATCGGATTGCTCAGCTTCACTTGTGATAGATGAAAACAACACTTCAGTACCAGTCATGGAATCATAGAATCATAGAATGTGTTGGGTTGGAAGGCACCTCTCAAGGCCATCCAGTCCAACCCCCTACAATAAGCAGGGACATCTCTACCTAGGTCAGGTGGATCAGAGCCCCATCAAGCCTGACCTTGAATGACTCCAGGGATGAGGCCTCCACCACCTCTCTGGACAACCTGTTCCAGTGATCCACCACCCTCATAGTAAAGAACTTTTTGCAACCTAAATCTACCCTTTTCTAGCTTAAAACCATTACCCCTCCAGTCCTCCGTGGCCTTTCAGTTCGGGTACAATAAAGACAGGAGGGCTGGTCCCGGTGCAGTCAGTCACAGCCACTTGAACCATCTCTGTGGTGGTTTTCAGGCTGGAAGTGTCTGACAGGTTCTGCTTTGCTCAAAGGAGGTGTGCACGTAGTTAAATTTGCTTTTATTCAGTCTTGTTGCATGCTTGGAACCAGATTTATGGTGTGAGTGTCCGTGTTTAGCAGAATATCTATTCTTCAGAGACAGTAATGAGCATCCTGGGGACATTGAAAAGAAAACTGACAGCTGGAGCTGCTGAGCAGCTAAAAAGCAGATCCTGTTACAGAGGGTGAACCCAGCAGGAGCTGAGGGCTTTGCAGATCCCAGCTGAGCCTCAAGCAACAAACCATTTGTGGTGGAAAGCCTGAGGCAAAGGGAGATGAAGCATCATGGAGAAGGGTCCAGCCTTGAGGGAAGGTCAAGATCCAAGACGACCTCAACTGATGCTCTAGCAGCAATAAACCCTGAATGTAACCACAGCCATTTTCTCTCTATTTTATCTTTTATGCCAACATTTCTTTTTAGCTCTTCTCCTTAGTTGGGATTTACTCCAGTTTGATTTGGGGTTGTCAGAGAGAGCCCTCTAAGTGAGTCTGCTTCTTGCTGAGCTAAAAAACCCTAGGTCTTCTAATCTCTTCCTACAAGGAGTCTCCATCCTCCCAGATGCCTCATACCTACCTCTTCCCTGCATTTGCTTCAGGTCCTTGGCTGAGTCCCTTGGCAAGAAGGCTGAAGTTGCCCAGAATGGACTAAATACAGGACAAGTCCCCAGCTTGTGCTAATTGTCCCCATCGCCTGGTTGAGATGGGTGGTGGAGGTAGGAAGGAGGGGACTATCCTTTCAAGGTTTCATTCTTTATGAGCCATTTGAGGGTTAGTACAGGTCTCCAACATTCCTGTGTGGTTTCCCGCGTTCAGGCCACGAGGAAGATGGTACCAGCTGCCTCCATCACCCATAAGATTTGTGCTTTCTGGTATTTCTTCAAAGAGCCGGTGCCGGAGCTGAAGGAAGTGTCAGGATGGCAGTTCTCATATGAAAAGCTGTGTACTTTTAGGTTTTTTTACTTGCAAGGAAAATCTTGGAATTTCAAATCCCTGATTACTCAGGAAGCTAGAAAAAAAAAAGAAAAGAAAGAAAGAAAGAGAAAAGCAGCCTTTATGTTATTCTTTCTATTTTCTTTCTTCAGATTGCATAATTCCTAAGAAAGTAATGATTTTTGAGGGCCCTGACTCCAGATTGCTCACATTCCCTGGGGTAACAAAGAAGGGGTGGGTGGCGGCGTGCTACAGGGAGGGGAGCTCCACCAGAGCTGGGCTTGGTGGCATCTTGCCGGGCTTCCAGCACTGGAGAGTTGGGCTGCAAAGCCACACCGATGGCCTTCCTGTCCCTCCGGAGTCACTGGGCAGCTCCAAGGCCCCAGACAGACCCAGCCCACCACTTTGAGATGCTGTCTTCAGCTGCAGTGACTCATCCCGACAGGTGCCAATTGTTCTCTGTTGACTATAGAAGAAGACAATCAATTCAAGCTTTGTTTTCCAGCCATCTACATTGCAAGCAGATGACTCTTCCCACTGTGTTTTCATTGGCAAAGAGCAGCCATAAATCTCTTGCTTGTTCAGGGCTTTTTCCCCTCCTTTTCCATATCCACCAAATCCTATTTGTCTTTATTTGCTTCAGACAAGTACAACCTTGAGTCTGCTCCAAAGGACAAAAAAAAAGGGGGGGTAAAGAGGCTGCTGCCTCCTCCAGCGGCTGCCGAGCCGGCCCCAGGAACTCAATCCAGTTTAAGTGCCCTGGCTTCATGCTTTTCATAAACATGGGATTATGCTGCTTCCAGAGAAAACCACCAAAAGGTCCCATCGTCAGGAGGTTGGAGAACAGATGAGTTTCCTTCGCACACGTTGAGAAGAAGGATGAAGAACGAGGCCAGCTTTGAGAGAGCAGGGGCTTTCCTAATTCGGGAGGCTGTAATTCTCCTCTCCTCTCGGGATGGCAGACCTTGGTGAGGTCTGGACACAAACTGATGGCAAGTGAAAAAAGAGAAGATGGAGGAGAGAAGGCGGGGGGAAGACCAAAGAGAGGGGGAAAGCAAAGGGAAGGTAGAGCCTGGCCATGCACGGCTTGGAGAAACACTTCTGTTGTCATCAACAACCTGGACCTGTGATTGGAAGGTGTCTCTACTCCTGCAGCCCAGCACATATCCCAGCTCATCCCTTCAGACCAGTCTCACCCTTTTGTCCACGGTCTCAGTCTTCAGGCTGTGGCTAAAATATGGCCTGAGCCTGAAAACCACAGAAATCCAGCCATGGGGAGCTGGAAGAGGGAGAACTTCAGTCTCTTCCCCATGGACTGGGTGGATGTAGTTGAGATGAGGACATGCCTGGTTCATCCTACCCCACGCACAGCATGGACCCTTTGTACTACAGCTGTAGACCAAAGTGTGGGCAGGAAACACATGGTCCTCAAGACTGAGTGGGCAGACACTGCTGCAGACAAGGAGAGGAGATGCCGTGACCACCACAGTGAAACAGAGGTGGTTGAGAGCTTTCTGTGCCTTAAAACCTTGTGGGCATGATGGAAGGAGAGCACAAGGCACCTCTTCTTGTTGTGGTATTGATTCAGTTCCAAGTGTGGCACCTTCATTCATTGATGTCCATGCTTCCTTGGCACAATTCTTTCACGACACAGCATGTAGGCAGCACCCTCGAGGCCTGAGGAACCATTTGCTTTCATCTCCTGCCTCTGATCCAGAAGCGGTGATCTCCAGAGGTCCCTTCCAAACCACACCATGCTGGGATTCTGGGATTCTGGGATCACCGTTACTGACCTCAGTATGACCTTGAATTAATCCTTAAATCTCGAGCAGGCAATTCAGAGCTGAGTGGGATCACAACCCGCTCTATTTGCATGACAAAACCTTGCAGCTTTCTCTGCAGTGTCTGTCAATTTGGGTTCCTCCAAAGTCAAGCTTTGGATCCAGGCAGTGAGACACTCGCTCTGCCTGGGACAGCAGGTTGCTGTGGCCAGGATGGATAAGCTGAAATGTTAAGCAGTAGATGTTGCGGGCACAGCTACTGTTGGCTGCTGGAGGTCCTCCAGTGATGGTGCCAAGGTAGAGCTGGCAGCATGGTTGCATCTGTTTGTAAGGTGCCACGGGGAGCAGAGAGAAGATAGAACCCATAAAACCTAATACCTATGTGGAGAAAAATAGCCATGGCAGTGCCACTGCCACTCCAATCCCCATTCAGAGCATTGCCTGGGAGGAACAGATTATTTCAATATTATGGAGACAGTGGTTGCTTCTCTGCAGTGTGTAAAGCTCCTAGCACCAGAGAAGCCTGGCTGCTGAATGAGCCCCTGGTAACACCAGCATCTTCAGCATTATTGTTTGCATTGTTATCATAGCATCAATAACTGGCACAGGTTGCCCAGGGGGGTTGTGAACATATCCCTGGTTATGTTCGAGGCCAATGTTGGATGGGGCCTTGAACAACCTGGTCTAGTGGGAGGTGTCCCTGCCATGGCAGGGGGGTTTGAACTGGATCATCTTTGAGGTCTCTTCCAACCCAAACCATTCTCTGATTCTGTGAACCATAAAAATTGATTTAAAGTGCCCAATAGTTATCACCTCAAGCAGTTCTGATCTGAAGCTTCCCAGCAGAAAACCCAGTTAAGGTGGACATCTGCCCCCTCATCATATCAGAGACTTGTACAGAACCCAAAGGCTTTGGTAGTAACAATCTCTCACAGCCTAAACTTCATCCCATGGCAGAGATAAGCCATCCACAGCATGGATGAGATGCCTGCTCTCAGCCCCATGCCAATCTCACAGCTTTGCTCTGCTGAGCAAAAATCATAGATCACCAGCAGTGCTGGAGAGCAGCTGGATGTGAAGGACATGTCCCAGGAGCTGCAGGAGGAGAAGCTGGGACACCCACCCTGCAGTGCCAGGGGACCCTGTTCAACACTTCTGTAGTCATAGACTCATAGAATCATACAATCATAGAATTGCTTTTGTTGGAAGAGACCTTTAAGATCAAGTCCAACCGTTAACCCAGCACTGCCAGGTCACCACTAAACCATATCCCTCAACACCACATCTCCACGGCTTTGAAACCCCTCCAGGGATGATGACTCCACCACTGCCCTGGGTACACCTATACAGTGTTCCTCCTGATGGATGAGGAGCCCTGACACTGCTCCAAGGCAGGGACAGAGCAGCCAAGAGCCGGAGCAGCCTGGGGATCTCCTTGGAGTCAGCCCAAAGGCCAAAGCAAAGACCACGTTGCACTCAGAGGTACAAGGAAGTTTCACGGCACTGAGCCTGCTCTGCTGCAGAGCGTGTTTAAAGCATTGGCTATTTGAGGAGCCTGGGATGTGAATGGGAAAAGCAGATGGGGCCAAAAAAACCCCTCATTGTGCTTCTGGAAGCTGATGCACAGCAGAGATGAAGACATGGTAGCTTCACGCCCCATTGCTTGGGTGTCTCCCCCCTCACTCGGTGCAGAGCGGAGGAGCCCAGAAGGGCTGCACAGATCACCACAAATCATCACCAAGTGCACGTCTCTGGCTTGTCTGGGATGAAGACAAGCTGCAGCAACACGGACGAGGCTGGTGGCTGTCCCAGCAGTGACAGCACGGTGCCGTACAGGGAGGAGGCCAATAGCTCAGGCTGTCAGTCCAGGAGCTCCAGAGCCAACAGCCTTTACACTCATCCTGACACTCTCTATGCCTGCCTTTACCAGGGGTGACATTCCAGGACCAGCAAACCCCATTCTGTGTCTGGAAGGGCTTTCAGGGGTTAGATTTCAAGATAAGATTGCAATGAGTTGTGCCACTCAAGGCCAGGGCTATCTCCACCTTCCCGTCAGAATTTCAGAGGGCTGGAAGGACTCTGCTGGGAGGCCAGGCTGAGAGAGTTGGGCTTGTTCAGCCTGGAGAAGAGAAGGCTCCAGGGAGACCTTCTTGGGGCCTTGCAGGACTTCCAGGGGCCTGTCAAAAAGATGGGGAGAGACTTCTGTGCAGGGCCTGTTGGGACAGGACAAGGGGTGATGGTTTGAAACTAAAAGAGGGAGATTGAGACTAGAGAGAAGGATGCTCCTCACTGTGAGGGTGGTGGGACCTTGGCCCAGGTTGTCCAGAGAGGTGATCGCTGCCCCATCCCTGGCACCATTGCAGGTGAGGTTGGCCGGGGCTCTGAGCAACCTGCTCTAGTTGCAGATGTCCCTGCTCACTGCAGCAGAGGGCTGGGCTGGAGGACCTTTCAAGGTCCCTTCCCACCCAAACCAGTCTGTGATTCTATGATTAACGGACTTTGGGGCCAGGAGGCCACAATGGTGTTCTCTACAGATCATCCCATTAGGTCAGCTCTCCTGGCCACCATATACCAGTTGTGTTCCTGTCCTGTCAGCAGAAGCTGATGAACAAAACTGACCACAGGCCCCATCTGCAGGGGTTAAACCAACAGACAAGGGCAACAAGCAGCTTCACAAAGTGTTTTCACAGCAGCACCTTGATCTGCTTCCCACCCCTTCTCCCCCGCACCCTGCACCACTTCCCACCCCTCAGACCACTTCATTGCAAACCACCCTTCTGGGTGGAAACCTCCATTTTCTGAGCAAAGAAGACAAGACAATGAATATGAGTTATTAGTGAAGAGAAGGACCAGTTCAGCTCTTTTGCTTGGTTTTTTTTTGAACGTGCCACCATGGAGGTTAAGGGAGGTCAGCCCCTGCGTGAGGTGGGAATTTTCCAGCTCATGGTCTTCGCTGCTTGTGGGGCTGAGCCCAGGCTCTGTGAAACACAACGGGGTGTTGTCAGGGCATCCCCAAAGGAGCTCACAGGCTTCATCACTCCACCCTTCAATTATACACAACACCAAGTTGGAGGCCAAGGAACTAATAGAAAAAGAAGCGTCACAAAAGTGTTCGAGCAGCGGAACATTCTGCAATTAACTTTTGCACGCACCCATGAAGGCAAGACCTGTCCCCTCATCTCCTGCCACCTGCTCCTCCTCAGCAAGGACCATCTCTCTTCTGCCTTCAGTATGGTGACATGGTCAGGACACTTACCACTGATGTGTGGGTTGTGAGAGGCTGCGGTGGGATGGGTAGGCTGGGTCTGGATGAGGTCAGCTCACAATGCCTGCTCAAACCCTTGCATCTTCCTCAGATGAAGTCTGGGACATTCGGGTCTCCTCATTTTATTTAGAAATGTTGTGGCCAGCAGGACCAGGTCAGGGATTGTCCCCCTGCACTTTGGCCAACCTGGAAAAATCCTGAGGTCAGTTTTTGGCTCCTCACTCCCATAAGGACCTTGAGGGGCTGGAGCGTGGCCAGAGAAGGGCAATGGAGCTGGGGAAGGGTCTAGAGCAGGAGTGTGGTGAGGAGCAGCTGAGGGACCTGGGGGTGTTGAGCCTGGAGCAAAGGAGGCTCAGGGGAGACCTTCTGGCTCTGCACAACTCCCTGACAGGAGCTGGGAGACAGGTGGGGTCGGGCTCTTCTCCCAAGGAACAAGCAACAGGACAAGAGGAAAGGGCCTCAAGTTGCTTGAGGGGAGGTTGAGGTTGGAGCTGCGAAAGACTTTCTTGGTGGGAAGGGCTGTGAAGGGCTGTGCCAGGCTGGGCAGGGCAGTGGTGGAGTCCCCATGGCTGGAGGGGTTTCCAAGCCGTGGAGATGTGGTGCTGAGGGCCAGGGGTTAGTGGTGCCCTGGCAGTGCTGGGGGAACGGTTGGACTTGATGAACTTTAAGGTCTCTTCCAACCGAAACGATTCTATGACACTATGATCCCCTGCCCCTAGATCCCAGTCACCATCCCAAAACATGATGCAGTGGAAGAGGTCTCCTGCGCCAAGTCCCAGTGCAAGCCCCTAGCTGGGCTCTGAGACACAGGCAGTGCCCATCTGCTCCCTTCCACAGCATTTGGGGATTTAGACACAAACAGCCCCAATCTCAGCAGCAAATCTCTCTGCATACCTGGAGCATGTCCTTCACAGAGCCTGTTGGTGCTCAACAGCTCCAGAGATCTGTCAGAGAATGAATCCTCGTGTCACTCTGGCCAATGGCTGTGTTGGCCAGACACTTCTCTAGGGAAGAAACAGAGCCAAAGGGGCTTTAAGTGAAGTCCAGGTATGGGAAGAGGAGCAGAGACAAGCCGGGGAAGGGTCTTCAGTTGGGCCAAGAGCTGCTGAGGCTGAATCCTGAGAAGGATCTGGATCCTCAGAGTCCAGCAGCTCAGGCTCATCCTAATGAGCATCTACCCAGAGATGTGTGCACGTGGACTGAGCAGCCGGCCAAGGAGAGCTCCTTCTGCCTCCCCCACTGCAGCAGGACGGTGAAGTCTGCGGGATCCTTCTGTCCTCTCCCATTCCCCAGCTGTCCACCTCCTCTCCAGCCACCCCTGGCTTTCACTGGGCAGATCTGGGGTCTTCAGGTTTCTAAATGAAGTGGGCATCAACCTCTTTGCGAGTGACTCACCAGAAGGCTGGAGGTTGGCTTCCCACGGCTCCTTCGCCCACTCCACTCACACGCATGTGCCTCCTCCCAGCTCATGGGGTGCTCCAGATCACAGACCAGCCTTGTGAGCTGGTGCGTGTGGTCTCCCAGCGGATGGGATGAGGTGTGTGACCCCCACATCAATCCTGTGTGATGTCACACGTCAGGGGGCCATTCAGGGGAGCATGCACACATCCCAGCTGGGTCATCTCCCTGCTCTGCAGTGCAGCGTCTCAGGCACAAACCACGACTGGAGAGGTACGAGCAACCCATGAGCATTGCAACCCTGGTCCCACACCTTGTTCTCTCTTCTCCACACTTTCCGTTCTCTCCTCCTGCTTCTGCTCCCTTGTAACAGCAGCAGAGGTGAGCAAAGAGGAGCACAGCAACCACAGGTTTCCCATCCTCTTCCTTCCAGCTGCACTTTTTGACTATTGGGGCCAGTGCTGGGCTCCCCAGTTCAAGAGAGACAAGGAACCACTGGAGAGAGTCCAGCGGAGGCTGTGGAGATGCTGAGGGGCCTGGAGCAGCTCTGTGCCCAGGAAAGGCTGAGAGCCCTGGGGCTGCTGAGCTGCACAAGAGAAGCCTCAGAGGGGAGCTGAGCAATGCTGAGCAAGAGCTCAAGGGCCCATGGGGGGCAAGAGGATGGGGCCAGACTCTTGTCAGTGGTGCCCAGTGACAGGACAAGGGGCAACGGGCACCAAGTGGAACCCAGGATGTTCCATGGGAGCAGGAGGAGAAACTTGTTTGTTGTGAGGGTGTGGGAGCCTGGCCCAGGCTGCCCAGAGAGGTTGTGGAGTCTCCTTCTCTGGAGAGATTCCAAAGGCACCTGGACACGATCCTGGGCCCCCTGCTCTGGGTGAGCTGCTGGAGCAGGGGTTGGACCAGATGATCTCCATGGGTGCCTTCCAACCCCACCATGCTGGGATTCTGGGATTCTGTGATTTTTGCCTTCCCGCCCTGTAATTCCATCAACACAATAAAACACACAAGGAAGAAGAAGGTTTCAGAGCATTTCATTTGTAACCACAGTGCATTTCGCATTATTGTATATAAGGCAGAGACAGGTGGCACAGACATCTTCCGGACACTGCTGGATTCCTGAAAACCAGAGAGCTGCAGGGAAGACTTTGAATAGGTCCTACCTCCTGGCTGGCTTTGGTGGTAAGACATAATTGAGCTATGGGGTCCCACAGTCAAGCAGAGGGATGTGGCTGCCCAAGCAGTGATGCAACGGGATTGAGTTGGTGTTTTCAGAGGCTCAGACCTGCTTTTATCCACCACAGTCCCACGGATTCTTCTTGGCATACAAACTGGCCCTGGACTGGGAGCATGGAGGATTCCATGCAGGGATGGAACCCCTTCCTTATCCTCATGGAGCTGGGTGCCCTGGATCCTGCTCTCCCACCACTGATGACCCATTCTGGCTTGTTAGGGAAGAGCTGCTGGTAAGTGCTGGGGGAGAAAATGTGGTTTCTCACCGGGAAAAGCTCTGGGAAGGTGACACATGAGTGTGTTTTGGTAGGGTTGCTGGTTTCTGCTGGGACAGACTGGTTGCTGCGAGAAGATGGGTGATGAGCACCCAGATGTAAGCAGTGTTTTGCAGTCAAGTATGGGTCGCCCCTCTCATTGGGGCAGCAAGAGCTTGTTTCTGAAACAGGTTAGGGTCACAGAGCAGTAACACCAAGGTGGGAGATTTCACCTTCTCTACAAACCAAAGCAAGGGGCCTGAATCCCACTGTGGACAGGAGATGAAGACATCAAGGACACAGCAGCATCCAGTGAGATATGCAGATCCCCTCCCAGCAGAGCTGGATCACAGTGGAAGAGCTGCAAGGACCAATGGCAGCAACATTTTCATAAAATGTTACACTTAATAAGTCTTGAAGTGTGAATACAAGTAATTTTTGTTCTCAACTCAGGGGATCCTCAGGTAGAAAGGATTCCAGAGAGTTTGAGTGAGACTGGTAGTTTGATAGTGGTTAATAAATTGCAGAGGAAAGGTGGATGTAAACGAGGTTGGGAGGCTTCTAATGGTTGGACTCTATGATCTTAAAGGTCTTTTCCAACCTAAACGACTCTATGATTCTATGAAGCATTTAAATGTGCCGGTAGAAAGAAACACTCACCCTGGGGTGTGCAAGCCCTGAGCCAACTCCAGGGCTCAGGCTTTTGGGAAAGGGATGTTGGATCAGCTAAACCTCAGCAGCAAGGACGGGTTTTTATGTTCTCCATGTCAAAGACGTCTTCACACATGGCCATGAGCTGCCCTGGGCAATCTGGGTGCTGTGACAGCACCGAAT
Organism: Eurystomus gularis; assembly: GCA_013400335.1. Lineage (NCBI taxonomy): Eukaryota > Metazoa > Chordata > Aves > Coraciiformes > Coraciidae > Eurystomus > Eurystomus gularis. The sequence goes on from VZZY01021047.1 coordinate 62,377, forward strand.
AACAAGGGATTTAATGCTCAGCGCATTACATCCCAATCCAGCACAGCCATTAGGCGTGGGCTTCTTTCCCCTGCCTTCTCCTAAGCGCCGGCTTAAGTGCCTTGCTGGAGCAGGGCAGGAGCTTCCACGAGCACAGTCTGTCCTGAGAAACTCTGATCCCTCGGGATCACTTTTCACTGCTACTTGCTCTCATATGTCATGAGTAGCAACAGCTCCAGGGGACAAATGAAACCAAGGAAGTTATGTGGTTCTCCACATCACATCCACATTTGGCGGGTGAGGAGCTGGAGCTGAGCCAGCCCCGTGCACTCGCAGCCCAGCAGCCAACGTCCTCCTGGGCTGCATCCCCAGCAGCGTGGGCAGCAGGGCAGGGAGGGGATCCTGCCCCTCTGCTGCGCTCTGGGAGACCCCCCTGCAGTGCTGGGGCAGCTCTGGAGTCCTCAGCACAGCAGAGACATGGACCTGCTGGAGCGGGGCCACAGGAGGCCCCAGCAATGATGGGAGGGCTGGAAGCCCTCTGCTGGGAGGCCAGGCTGGGAGAGTTGGGCTTGCTCAGCCTGGAGAAGAGAAGAGAAGGCTCCAGGGAGACCGTATTGTGACCTTTCAGGACTTCAAGGGGCCTGTCAGAGGCATGGGAACTTTTTTTATCAGGGCCTGTTAGGACAGGACATGGGGGGATAGTTTGAAACTCAAAGAGGGAGATTTAGACTGGAGCGAAGAAGGAAATTGTTGCTGCTGAGGGTGGTGAGAGCCTGGCGCAGGTTGCCCAAAGAGGTGGTGGCTGCCCCATCCCTGGCACCATTGCAGGTGAGGTTGGCTGGGGCTCTGAGCAACCTGCTCTAGTTGCAGATGTCCCTGCTCACTGCAGCAGAGGGCTGGGCTAGAGGACCTTTCAAGGTCCCTTCCCACCCAAACCATTCTATGATTCTATGTCTCATCCTACTGAAGGGCAGTGGGGGAAGATCCATTTATCATCAGAGAGACCACAGCAAAAGCCCCATGGTGCCAAAACAGCAGGACCGCTGTCTCTCAAAGTGACATTTGCTTTCATGCTTGATGCCCCTGTTCCAGGAGATGGCTCCTTGCAGGATGAGTGGATGCAGGATGTAAATTTGAGGCTAATGCTGTTTTGATGAGCATCGTCTCATGACATGAGCCAGCACTACAAAACACTAGAAACCCCCTTGGACTACACCGCTCCTTCTGATTCGAGCAGCAGAGAGACAGATGGACAGGAGGAAGGAACAGAAAACAGCAGAAACCTCCCAGCGCTGCCATCCCAGCCCTGTCCCAGCTGCTCTTCGCTCAGTGGGAGGCTGAGCAAGACCTGCACGATATGTCTCATGGTAGTTTGCTTCAAAGCTGAAAGCAAACAAGCCTGTCTCTGAAGGCTCAGGTGACCTGCCCCGTTAGCACCCAGCAGTGGAGAGCTTCGTGGACCACGTCCCAGCCTGGTTTTACTGGTTGGTTTCAGCATGTTTGGGAGCTCAGGAGAAAAAGGAAGACACAGCACGTTCACCAAACTGTGGCCACTGGGGTTGTGTGGAGCTGGGGAGGAGGAAAGCAAAGCCCCTGTGCACTGCTTTGCTCCTGGGATTGCTCCTGGGGAAGGGCTCAGCCCAACTCTTTCAGTCTGGAGAAAAGGAGGCTGAGGGGAGACCTTCTCACTCTCTACAGCTCCCTGAGAGGAGCCTGCAGGGAGGTGGGGGTTGGTCTCTTCTCACAAGGAACAACTGCTAGGACAAGAGGAAATGGCATCGAGTTATGTCAGGGAAGGTTTAGGTTGGACATGAGGAAAAATTTCCACCCCAAAAGGGTTGTCAAAGACTGGAAGAGGCTGCCCAGGAAAGTGGTTGAATCACCATCCCTGGATGTATTTGAAAGCCGTCTAGATATGGTGCTCAAGGGTATGGTGTAGAAGTGGGCCTGATAGAGATAGATAACGGTTGGACTTGATGATCTTAAAGGTCTTTGCCAACCATACTGATTCTGACCCCGCGTTCTGCCGCTACAGCTCTGGTTTGGAAGGGAGGTGGGTGGGACCACAGAGGTGAAAGAGCAGCTCAGAGGGAAAACCAGCTCCAGAAAGCCCCGAGCCAGACTGTGCCGTCCTTCATGAGCACAGAACTCAATGGGAGCTTTGATTTAGCCACCACCACCAACTCCTGCCCAGGTTTTGCATCTCCACCTTCTCCCCGGCTCCTGCATCCTGAGGGTTTCGCTCTCTTTGGAAAGGCAAGATATCAGCCCGGGGTTCCAGGGCTGTGCAGCACGTTTTGCCTTCAGTAGAAGACAAAGACCAGGCAACGCACATTGCAACGCAAAGGAAAACTGAGGCTTGCTCAGAGTGCAAAGGAAAGTGAACCTGAGAGACTTTGGCTTGTGCGAGCTGCCCACGCCAGCAGCTCGCGGCTCCTCTGCTGAGGTCTGCAACAGCTTCGTAGGCTCAAGGACCACACAGGAAAAGGTCCTTCCCCCCCCCCCCCCCCCCACCTCTGCATTGGGATTTAAATTGGGATTTAAGCTTTACAAATCAGAGCAGCTTAATGAAAAGAAAAAGACCATTAAAGAAGTAAAATGAGAAATATCTGAGCGGGTATGGTTTACGTGCCGCTTCTTGGCGAGGGCTCTCGGTGGGATTCTGCGTGTGGCATCAGGGCAAGGTGGATCTCGGGGCCTGAGTGAGGCTGTTCCTTCTCCGTCTCCATCTGCTGATGTGATCCAATGTAGAGCTGCAAATTCTTTCCAAAATCCCCAGGCAGGCACCAGACCTTGCGGGTGTTCTCCAGCAGAGCTTCAGTTGAAAGGTTTCACCAGCTTCATAGCAGCGTAGTTCTGGAGAGGTGGAAAAAACAAGGGGAAATAAAAGGTGATTTGAAGCAGGTGCAGCTCAGGGGCATGTGAGGTTAAAGGGGTTTTGGGGCAGGGCAGAGAACTGCAGATGGGGCTGCATTCAGGGCAGGAGGTAGGGCCAAGCTCCCAGCCTGCACAGACAAGTGAGAAGGGCATTCCTGCTAGCAAGGATGGTAGGATCATTGAATCAGAGAATCGTTTTGATTGGAAGAGACTTTTAAGGTCATTGAATCCAACGATGTCCCCAGCACTGCCAGGGCACCACTAACCCCTGGCCCTCAGCACCACATCTCCACGGCTTGGAAACCCCTCCAGCCATGGGGACTCCACTGCCCAGCCTGGCACAGCCCTTCACAGCCCTTCCCACCAAGAAAGTCTTCCGCAGCTCCAACCTCAACCTCCCCTCATGCAACTTGAGGCTGTTGCCTCTTGTCCTGGCACTTGTTCCTTGGCAGAAGAGCCCAACCCCACCTGGCTCCAACCTCCTGGCAGGGACTTGTGCAGAGCCAGAAGGTCTCCCCTGAGCCTCCTTTGCTCCAGGCTCAACCCCCCCAGCTCCCTCAGCCGCTCCTCACCACACTCCTGCTCTAGACCCTTCCCCAGCTCCGTTGCCCTTCTCTGGCCACGCTCCAGCCCCTCAAGGTCCTTCTGGGAGTGAGGGGCACAAACCTGACCCCAGCATTCCAGGTTGGGCCTCCCCAGTGCCCAGGCCAGGGGACCATCCCTGCCCTGCTCCTGCTGCCCACACCACTGCTGACACAAGCCAGGATGCTGGTGGCTTCTTGGCCACCTGGGCACACGCTGGCTCATCTCCAGCCGCCTGGCCACCAAACCCCCAGGTCCTTCCCTTGGCCTTGTTGCCCCTCATCCCATTGGCCTTGGCAGGTCCATGGACAATCTCCAAAGAATTTGCGCAGGCAATCAGGAAAGCCAAACCTATTGCTGAGTTTTTTTCCTCTGCCTTGTCTACATCCCTTACTGCCTCAACCATCTGCTCCAACGTCAGCATTTGGGGTGGGTTTTGCTCCTCAGAGCACACACCCCAGGCAAGACCTTCCTGTGCCTGCTTCCTGGGATCTCCACTGTCCCTGTTACCACACGGTGAAGCATGGGGCTGCCGTGGAAAATGAGGTTCAGCATTTTATGAGTGTTTTATGAGGTCACAGTATTTTAGCCCATTATAGGTGCAACTCTTTCCTTGAAGGAAGCTATGAAAAGGAGCAAGCTCTGTAAGCTCCACTTACCAAGACCACAACGAAATACGGACAAAGATGCATGTTTAGGTTGTTTGGAAAGAGTTATCTTTAAAGTAGCTCTGACTCAAACCCCCCCGTGACCACACGCCAGTCAGTTTGGAAGTCCCTCCCGAGCAGATTGAATTTAATTGGTACAGGATGTTCTACCACTCTGTGTCACTTTGGAAACAAAGCCCAGCACGAGTTACCAGCAAGATCTTGGGAGGAACCGGGGGGGAGAATATAAACCAAACAACACAACAAAAGTAAAGTCTGACCAAAGGCATCTTGATAAATTGCAAATTACAAGGCGGCTCGCCGAGCGAGGATTTCTAATAGAGCCATAAATCAAGCAAGCGGCATTGGGGCAGTTTACCAGAAGTCATTAGAAAAGCCTCCAGTGACATATAACCTTTGAATTAATTAGCCATCCATTTGTCTTTCAGAGCCTATCCTCTCAAAATGCTCCTATTTTTTATGATCTGACTGGTTGTGTTCTGGAGGGTAGCAAGTTTTCTGCCCAGCTCTGAATTTGTCTTAACGAAGTGTTGAAAGCCAAGCAGGATTATCAATCAGCACAGAAAGCGAGCGGTAATTGGAATTAATGGCAATGGAAGCAACGCTGGGCTTGCAGAACACAAGCAGGGCTTTCAAAGGTAGTAACCATGTTCATGGTGCTGCAAAGCGGAGCTGACTCCAGCTGGAAGTGGAGATACATTTTTCTGGGCATTAAGAAGGACCTTGAGGGGCTGGAGCGTGGCCAGAGAAGGGCAACGGAGCTGGGGAAGGGTCTAGAGCAGGAGTGTGGTGAGGAGCAGCTGAGGGACCTGGGGGGGTTGAGCCTGGAGCAAAGGAGGCTCAGGGGAGACCTTCTGGCTCTGCACAACTCCCCGACAGGAGGTTGGAGCCAGGTAGGGTCGAGCTCTTCTCCCAAGGAACAAGTGACAGGACAAGAGGAAAGGGCCTCAAGTTGCATGAGGGGAGGTTGAGGTTGGAGCTGCAGAAGACTTTCTTGGTGGGAAGGGCTGTGAAGGGCTGTGCCAGGCTGGGCAGGGCAGTGGTGGAGTCCCCATGGCTGGAGGGGTTTCCAAGCCGTGGAGATGTGGTGCTGAGGGCCAGGGGTTAGTGGTGCCCTGGCAGTGCTGGGGACATTGTTGGATTCAATGACCTTAAAGGTCTCTTTCAACCAAAACAATTCCATGATTTTGTGGTGGTAGCCACTATGATCTTTACAATAATCACTGCTGCAGGGAGATAACTTCACTGCCGTGTTCCCTACACTTTATGGATGCAGAAACCCAGGCTGGACATTTAACCTTTTCTTCTGGCCTCATGTCTAGCCCAAGACTTCCACTCAACCATTCCCATGGTGGGAGGCAGAGATCTTCTCAGCCATGGCAATGTCAGATGAAAAGTCCATCAAAGTAACTGAACCTTCCCAAAAAGCCCCCCAGAGTGTCCTAAGTGAGCACTGCTGGACAGGAGCAGAGGGTGGAAGTAGAGCATATCTTGTAGAAAGATATTCAGTCTCGAGACATGGATGCCTCAAGCAATGATGAATTTACCACAACCTTGGGCAAATGGTTCCAACGGTTAATTACCTTTCGTCTCAAAAATTAGCATCCTCTTTCCACTGGAATCGTTCCTTTAACTTCAACATCCAGCTACTGGATCTCATTATGCTTTCGTCTGTTGCCTAAGGAGCCTTCTGGTGTCAAGATAAATCTAAGGACTGTCTAAGGAAATCATACAGGAAATATCCAGGGAATGCTGTTCCCAGAGTCCCCAGCTTGGACAGACCATAATGACAACCACTCCGTAAGAAAGCTGAGACAAACCAGGGAGTAACCTGACACTAAGACGGGGTGGAAGAGCCCAAGCAAAAAAAAATTAAGAACCTCAGAATATCAGGTTTTCAACATTTTTCCCCATTTCTGTAAAACTAAACAACTCTCTTTTTTTTAATGGAAATTTGCAATACCCTGCAGTTTTCCACCCAAAACCAAAAGGCTTTTCAGTTGGAAATGGCCTTTCACCCACTAGCTCTGTAAACACTTGCGCTAACGATGACTGATTTCTTAAGGACTTGTGCCTAAATTTCCCGTACTGCTGTACTCCCAGCGCCTCACGGATCCTGAGGAACCTCCTCTTCATCCCAAAACACTTCCAGACCCTTCCTCACTTCTGCAGGTTTCCTCCTGCTCCTTCCAGGGACCCCAGATCCCAGCGGGACAGCCACAGCACGTTCTCTGGCTGGAAAACAACTGCTGGTTGCACAAAGCTCTCCTGGGAAAGAGATCTTGAAGAGGACTCCAGAGGAGGAATGGGAAGGTCCACAAAAAGATCCAAGGGCTGGAAGCCCTCTGCTGGGAGGCCAGGCTGGGAGAGTTGGGCTTCTTCAGCCTGGAGAAGAGAAGACTCCAGGGAGACCTTCTTGGGGCCTTGCAGAACTTCAAGGGGCCTGTCCTAAAGATGGGGAGGGACTTTTAAGCAGAGCCTGTTGTGACAGGACAAGGGGGGATGGTTTGAAACTGGAAGAGAGAGGTTTGGACTAGAGAAAAGGAGGAAATTTTTGTCACTGAGGGTAGTGAGAGACTGGCGGAGGTTGCCCAGAGAGGTGGTGGCTGCCGCATCCCTGGCACCATTGCAGGTGAGGTTGGCCGGGGCTCTGAGCAACCTGCTCTAGTTGCAGATGTCCCTGCTCCGTGCAGAGGGGTTGCATTAGATGACCTTGAAAGGTCCCTTCCAACCCAAACCAGCCTAGGATTCCATGATTCTATGAAAATCACCTATACAGTGCTAAACGCAGCAAGGTCCTTATTTTAAATGGGTTCTGATGGTGCTCCTGCACAGGAACCAGACCGGAAGTGAGGAGGGATTGGCTTTCCATGCATCTAATCGGGGATCTAATGGTGAGCCCTGCCAAAGGCCGTGGTGCCAGGGGCATCCTCCTTCGCGACCGCCTGACGAAACAGGAAAGGAACGAAACCTCCGAGTAGATGCAGAACCAGTGACCTCAAAAATCCAGAGCAATCTGGCCAGATATAGAAAAAATTCCATGGGACACAGCCTTGCTTTTTTCGAAATGTGACTAAAAATCGACCCGCCTGAAATGAAATTAAATACAACAGCATTTCGCTAGGAAAGCGGGAAAAATCCCAAGGAATAATGAGTGTAAATCAATATTTATACGTGGTGCATTTTTTGAAATCCTCTCAGCGTTGCTTTTATGGGATACCACTGGAACGAAGGCAAAGCCACTTGCATTTTGAGGGGAACGCTGAGAAGGTTGGGGTCAAAGAGGCTTCATTTCTGCTATGACAAAAAGGGGACCACCGCCCCGGGCAGCCTGGGACAGGCCTTAACAGCCCTTGCCATGAAGAAATTGTTCCTTGGGTCCAACCCTGGTGCAACTTGTGGCCATTTCCTCTTGTTCTGTCACTTGTTCCTTGAGAGAAGAGCCCGACCCCACCTGGCTCCAACCTCCTTGCAGGAATGGCTCCGAGCATGGAGCAGGGAGGAGGGGAAGCAGCACAACTCTCCACTTGCACAATTATCTCCTCATTCATACTACTTAGCACCTCCAGAATGGTTTCTCCAGAAGATTCCCAGCTCTTGCCATGGATATGAGGGTAGAGAGGTGGGGAGGGCCATGATCGAACCCCATCCCTTCTTTTTCCCAATGGGAAGAGCCGGATGTGTGGGACTATAAATCATCTGAAAGTGATCACGGTGGTGAGGAGAAATTCCACACCTCGCTTCTCGGCTGCGCGTTGCGAGCCAGCTGCGAAAGTCAGCCTCGTACCCTCACGTGGAGTTCTAAATTGGTTCTTTTATAAAATAAATAAATAAATTCATGCACAAGGAGCAGAATTTGTGAAGTGCTGGGAAGAGAGAGGCGGATCATTTTTCTTATCAGTCTGCGAGGAGGGGGAATGGCCTCCAAGAGCCAGCGTGAATGATTCCAGCACTGTAGAAACAGAGGAGGATACAAAAACCCACCAGAAGCCAAACGGGAAGGCCAGGCCCCCATTATTTACTCATTTTGTTTTGCCAGTGGAAGTGACAGTGAGGCAAGAAAAAGCCTCTTTCTTGATTAATGAGGCGCCAAGGTGAAAAGCCTCCCCCTCGATTCAGACATTGCACTGGTAGAATGTGCTCCAAGCTTTGATAACAAGAGCTGGAGCAGCCTGAACGCCTCTGAACACCCAAATCTTTCAACAATCACAGGCCAGGGTGGGTTTTGCCACCACTCAGGCCTGTAAAACGGCTGCATTTCTCATTAGGCTGTCGGGGATTTTCCCATCAACCCTGCAACACCTCCGATGTAGGATCATAGAACGGTTTTGGTGGGAAGGGTCATCCACCTTTCAAGGTCATCCAGTCCAACCCCCCTGCAGGGAGCAGGGACATCTGCAACTAGAGCAGGTTGCTCAGAGCCCCGGCCAACCTCACCTGCAATGGTGCCAGGGATGGGGCAGCCACCACCTCTCTGAGCAACCTGGGACAGGCTCTCACCACCATCAGCACCAAAAATTTCTTCCTTCTATCCAGTTTAAATCTCCTTCTTTTAGTTTCAGACCACCCCCTCCTTGTCCTTTCCCAACAGGCCCTGCTCAAAAGTCCCTCCCCAGCTTTCTGACAGGTCACTGGAAGTCCTGAAAGGCCCCAAGAAGGTCTCCCTGGAGCCTTCTCTTCTCCTCTCCAGGCTGAACAAGCCCAACTCTCCCAGCCTGGCCTCCCAGCAGAGGCCTTCCAGCCCTCCCATCATCTCCATGGCCTCCTGTGGCCCCGCTCCAGCAGGTCCATGTCTCTGCTGTGCTGAGGACTCCAGAGCTGCCCCAGCACTGCAGGGGGGTCTCCCAGAGCGCAGCAGAGGGGCAGGATCCCCTCCCTGCCCTGCTGCCCACGCTGCTGGGGATGCAGCCCAGGAGGACGTTGGCTGCTGGGCTGCGAGCGCACGGGGCCGGCTCAGCTCCAGCTCCTCACCCCCAGCACCCCCAGCTCCTTCTCCCAGGGCTCTCTCCAGCCCTTGACCCCCAGCCTGGGCTGATATCAGGGGTTGCCCCGACCCAGGTGCAGGACCTTGCCCTTGGCCTTGCTGATCCTTAGGAGGACCCCACAGGTCCCTGTGGATGGATGTCATCCCTCAGGTGTGTCAACCGCACCTCTCAGCTTGCTGTCATCAGCAAACTTGCTGAGGGTTCCCTCAATCCCACTATGACACTGATGAAGATATTAAACAGCACTGGTCCCATTATGGACCCCTGAGGAACACTATTTGTCACTGGTCTCCGTCTGGACATCAAGCATCAGCTGCTCAGACCTCTTTGAAAACAATGAATTAACCTCAGCGTCATTAGACATGAATTGAAACACGGGTGCAAAAGGGTGAGCACCTTCCAGTGAGTCTGTAGCAGAAACACAGACTCCTTTTGACCCATCATGGTCCACCAGGTTGTTCTTCAGGACCAGCATGGGACACTGCAACCACATACACTGGGAACATCTCTGTCACCACAGAGGCAGGTCAGCCACAGAGACCTGGGGGAACACAAAAGACCTTGGTCAACCCCTCTGTCCTCTTCCACACCCATCGTACCGGGAAGGCATAGATGAAGATTCCCAGGAAGAGCAGCAAAACGAAGAGCACGATGGCCAGGATAACCACCCACTTGTACCGCCGCCACAGGATGTACTTCAGGGTCTTGTATGGGGAGGTGAACCACAGGAAGGAGGTCTCCGGGCGCCTGGAACCAAAGAAAGTTGTGGTCACTTCTGAGTTTCACCCTTCTGGATCCCCAACCCCGTGCACATGGCCCTGCAAACCCACATCCCTCTGGGTAGACTATGTCAAATGCCCTCCTTGGTGGTCCAGTCACTCTGGATTGTCTCAGCTCACACTGTCAGAGCTTCAACGGGTCAGAAATGGAGCAAGCCCATTGCAGATGGCAGACCTCAAACTGGGAAAATAGATTTTCAATTTGCTCCTTGAGAACTCTGTGTCCTGGTGGTTACTTTCCACTCCCAATGCTCTTACTTGGGGTCCTCCAGCTTGGGGTTCATATTTGGCTCATCCCGCCCCACGCCAGCTGGCCGCTCTTCATGCTCTTGTTCAGCCACGATTTCCAAAGTCATTTCCAATTTGCCCTGTGTGAGTTAAACAAAACCAAACGAAACAAAAATGTAAAAGGGCAAGGTGAGGAATGAACGTATGAGGCAAAATCCTGATTGGGGAAAGAGAAACTGCTTTGAGCACAACCCAACCACCTCCAACAAGGACCATGAGGAACCCGGTAAGAGTGGGCTTCACACAGATCCCTCCCCTACCCACTTCAATGTTCTCAGAAGATACTTCAGGACATCTCAAATGCCACTGACACCAAGGTTTAGGCAACCAACTCAGGGGTCTTTTGTTCAATGACTTAATTCACTGCCTGGACTCGCTTACCTGTATTGAAAAGCCACCAAAGACCTGAACAGGAGCCCAGACACATTTAAATATATCAATCTGGCAGCTGGAACCTTTCCCTGCTACTGATACACCATATCATTACGAATAGACGTGATCCAGAGTCAGACTAGGTGGCATGTCCCAAAAACCCCAGCAAAAATCCCACAGAACTAGTAATTTCTTCTGAGGCATTTGCATGGTGCTGGACAAACCCTGGAAAACATCCAGCTGACAAAAGCTGGACCCATTTGTAAAATTTGCCACCCACGACTCCATTTCTTGCCCCGACCGTAGCATCCTGCCCATGCTGGGCCCAGCCACATCCCTCCTCAATGCTTTGGGTGAGTCCCCCAAGAGAACACATGAAGAGGCCACCTTACCGCCAGGATCTTCTTTTGATCCTGCTCAGCAACACAAGGCCACCATCCCTTGACGGTTTTCTGTTCAAAGAGTGATACAAAGTGACTTGAAGACAAGGCCTCATCTAGTAGTTCTAAGGAGCACTTCTCAGCTGTCTTGGCAGGTTTGGGCATCTTGTTGAGATCCATCTGAATGGAGCCTGCAAAAAGGAACGTCAGTGGGAAGACATCTCAGTATAATAGGTCCTTAAAAATATGGGCACCTCTATCCCTGAAGAAATATTCACTGTAGCACTCTCCTGATCTCAGGGAGCTTGAGTGGACACCCACCAAGAGGGGTAGAAGGCTCAAGTGTGACCCTATTACAAGGCTCATTACAAGCATAGCACAAGTTTTTTTGCCAGTGGCTCTTCCCAGGAATTGAGCACTTGACATCACCATTGTGCTTCAAAAGGGCTGAGCCATGAAGTCCTTCTAGAAGATCGTAGAGTCATAGAATTGTTTTGGTTGGAAAAGACCTTTAAGCTCATTGAGTCCAACTGTTCCCCCAGCACTGCCAGGGCACCACTAACCCCTGGCCCTCAGCACCACATCTCCACGGCTTGGAAACCCCTCCAGCCATGGGGACTCCACCACTGCCCTGCCCAGCCTGGCACAGCCCTTCACAGCCCTTCCCACCAAGAAAGTCTTCCTCACCTCCAACCTCAACCTCCCATCATGCAACTTGAGGCCGTTTCTTCTTGTCCTGTCACTTGTTCCTTGAGAGAAGAGCCCGACCCCACCTGGCTCCAACCTCCTGGCAGGGACTTGTGCAGAGCCAGAAGGTCTCCCCTGAGCCTCCTTTGCTCCAGGCTCAACACCTCCAGGTCCCTCAGCCGCTCCTCACCACACTCCTGCTCTAGACCCTTCCCCAGCTCTGTTGCCCTTCTCTGGCCACGCTCCAGCCCCTCAAGGTCCTTCCATCTGCTGACTTGCCCAGCTCTAACATTGGATGGTTTGCACTGAAGCCAGCCAAGCAGGCTGAGATTTTTAATGAAGACTATGAGATTTAGGTGAAACTCAACTTGTCCACACCCAGAGCACAGTCAGTATAAGGACGGTGGGCAGGAGGTTTGCAGATCTCCAAACAGGCTACTTCATTGCCCCACCCAAGGGAGGAATTGCAGCAGACTGAATATGAAGGATATCTCACAAGACTGATAGTTTCCTTCTCAGGCAGGGCAATCCAGTAATTAGCATGTTTATTTAGCTTTTAGGAAATCTAGGAAAAATCTAGTTGCACGTGTCCCTGCTCCCTGCAGGGGGGGTTGAACTAAATGACCTTTAAAGGTCCCTTCCAACCAAAATCATTCTATGATTCTATGAAATCCGAGCTCAGTTCTCCACGTGCTCGTTAAAAGTGCCTGCAATTTAATTTACACCATTTCACCACCTCAACCTTACAGTCCAGAACAGCCAAGAACATACACAGGGTCTGGTTCTGCAGCTCAGCTGAGGGACAGCAGCTTTCTATGCTGTTGAGGACAACTCACATGGAACATCATACTTGTATTTGTAGCTTCCCCGTGCCAGATGTTCTCGCAACCGGTGACAATAACAGCACAGATCAGGTTTGTCATGAAACACTTTTGAAGGCCACTGGTGAAAAGTGCTTTACAAAAGCCAAAGACCGCTTTTATGTGCTGGAATTTGCAAAGAACTCTTGTTGGCAGTCAAGACCTCCTGATGTGCAGAGCCAGAGCTGGAAAACACACCTTGGAGAGGTTATTTCGGCACTCAGCCTACAGAATTAATCAAGGACGGGATTTAGAAGGATCTTGATCACATACTTCATTGGTGAAGCTTTTGATAGTCACATTTTATTTTTAGCAGCAAAAAGAAAGGCAGAACAAGATCCAACCAAAAAACTCCTAATGCTGGACTCTCCAGCTTCTGCACAGATGATCTGCTGCGTGGTTCTGCTGTCCTTCCTACCAGACAGGTTTGTTTTGGGGTTTTTTGACCTAAACCTAGATTTCTGAGGATGATTAATGAGGCTAGCGCAGAAGAAGAAAGTGTTGGATTGAGTTGTGTCCATGTCTAAACATGGTGGTTAAGGCAAGGTAGGTCCACGATCCTGCCTGGTGGTCTCAGCTCAGCTACAGGGTTAGCCCTGATGAACATGTCTCAGCACAGACTCCCAGAATCGCAGAATGGTAGGGCTGGAAAGGACCTCTGGAGATCATCTAGTCCAACCCCCCCAGACAGATCAGGGCCAGATGACTCAGATGACTCAAGGAGAATTGGGACCTTCCTGGAAAGTGGTGGCTCTGCTGGAGCTGATGATGCTCTCAACATGATGTCAGCCCAGGAACAGGCTGCTGCGGGCTGAGACTGGAAGTCTCCGTAAGGCAAACCACTTATCATCAGTCCTGAACTTATGCTGACACTGAATCCTGTCCCGTGGCTTAAACTGGTCTTGACACACTTCCTTGTATCCTGAAAGGATCCAACCATTTTTCTCTTCCTGTCTCCATCAGCAGGTTTGGAGCCAAAAACCTCTCCAGACTTACCCAAATAGTCATCAAAAGAGAACTTGTCATTGTCCCAGATCTGGAAGATAAGCTGCGGTGGAATCTTGTTTTCTGTCTTGTCCAAGCTCCAGAAGTGCTCCTAAAGCCACGCCAGAAAAGAAACGAAGGACAAAGAAAAGGCTTGTTAGTAGAAGTGGGCAGAGCCTGGCTACTCTCATCCAACAGCAGCAGATGATCTATAACATAAGGCTTGTCCTGCTCCAGTTCTGCAGGGCCAGAGCCACAGGAGGACAACACTGCCTCTGGCCAATTCTTGGACAAGGATGCTCAGTGGAAAGCCCAAGATGCTTCTAGAAGGTGAGTTGGTGTCAATTTGTGCCTTAATTCAGTGACAGTATTTTAGCAAACAGGCACCATGACCTTGCAAAGAGGACCTTTTGGAGAGACAGCATCATAGTCACGTGATGTAGATGAGGGTGACTCTCCAAGGTGAAGAGAGCAACAAGTGTTGAGGGCCAGTGCTGCCAAACTTTACCTTCCTCTTAATTAATGGAAAAATATGGGAATAACACTTAAATGAGGACTTACTGTAGGCAATTCAAATACAGCCCTTCTCCTCCTGCCCATCTCTCACCCCAGCTCTGCCAGCAGCCAAAGCCTGGATCCACCACTGCTCTGATCTGCTGCCAGGTCTACCATAAGCAGTTTGTGTGCAGTTGGTCGATTCAAGACCAGCAAACACCTTTACCACCAGTAGGTAACCTGTGGCTCCTGAGTTTACATACTAAACATGAATATGTCTTCTTCTCTGGAGAGATTCCAAAGGTGCCTGGACACGATCCTGGGCCCCCTGCTCTGGGTGAGCTGCTGGAGCAGGGGGGGTTGGATGAGATGATCTCCAGAGGGCTCTTCCAACCCAAACCATTCTATGATTAGATGATCCCCCATCATTAGCCAAGCCTTTGTGTGGTGTGGGAGCCATCATCCATCTAAATTAGCCTTCTCTAACAAGGAGGGTTTGAATCCCATTACCATGACAATGAGCTTGTGGTCACATCATTATAATATATGGTGGATATGTGCCCGTGGCACAAAATTTGCTATTTATGTGGTTGCAACCAGTAATATTTCCCAACAGTGATCTAATATCACTTCTGGGATGCCACAAGATGCTTGAGAGTTAGGACTAAGCAGTGTTGGAACAGAAGGAGAGAGACGGGAACATGCAAAGAGCTGAAGTCTTGTTATTTCTGGCTCCAGCCAAGGCTTGCAAAGAAGAATCACAGAACAGTAGGGGTTGGAAGAGACCTCTGGAGATCATCTGGTCCAACCCCCCTGCCAAAGCAGGTTCACCTACAGCAGGTTACACAGGAACATGTCCAGGAAGGTTTTGAAAGTCTCCANCTTCCTGACACCTACCCTTTAGCTCTTGAGCAGCATTGATCAGATCCCCTCTGAGGCTTCTCTTGTGCAGCTCAGCAGCCCCAGGGCTCTCAGCCTTTCCTGGGCACAGAGATGCTCCAGGCCCCTCAGCATCTCCGCAGCCTCCGCTGGACTCTCTCCAGTGGTTCCTTGTCTCTCTTAAACTGGGGAGCCGAGTACTGGACCCAATACTCCAGCTGTGGCCTCAGTGGGGCAGAGCAGAGAGGCAGGAGAACCTCCCTCGACCTGCAGGCCACACTCCCCTTCATGCACCCCAGGAGACCATTGGCCTTCTTGGCCACAAGGACACATTTCTGGCTCATGGTGAACTTACTGTCTACCAGGACCCCAAGGTCCTTCTCTGCAGAAGGCAGAGTCACGGTGAGTGTCTGCTGAGGGCAGAAGCTCAGAGGTGTGTCCCGTGGGCAAGGCCTCCAGCCGCACTCCTGCAGCGTGGCCGAACAGAACAGATTTAATTAAAACCAGGAAACTTCAGCATTATTCCTGACACATACGTAGCGCCATAAATTCACCGTGGTGGCTACAAGACTCTGATTCATTATATTGTGCAATATTAAAAAAAAAAAAAAAGGAAGAGGGGGAGAAAAAAAGAACATGTCACACTCCATAAGAACGTAAATATTCAAGCAGGGAAGCGGTGGAAGCCTAAATCCCATTGAAACTGGTTTCACTTGAAGAGGTCACCCTGGATGGTTGTATTTCAATTTAGCTCCGGCCCCCGCCGTGCTTTGGGAAAACCCACCAGGCTTTTCGCAGTGGAGCATTTTATTTATGCAGTTTAAATATTTTATAATCTCGAAAAACAAAATCAAGTCAATGGAAACGTCCATTGCTCCCCCTCTGCTCATGGCGACGTATTAAGATGTGTGTTTCTCCAGGGTGGGGAGATGTTTTCCCAGCTAATAAGTCATTTTAAATTAAAACTGCTAAAAAGGGAAAGAGCTTATGGTGATTCTTCCCTTCCCCATACATTGCTTAGGTCCTGCACTGCAGAAGGGTTGGTAGTCATCCGCAGGACAAAGCCCCCAGGAACCATGTACCAATGTCTAAAGAAGGTGGCCAGACGGCCTCACCATGGGTTCAAAAGCTTCATCTAGGGTCTGTGAAATGGAGGAAGACCCATCACCTGTGGTGTGCACCACAGTGAAATGCCACAGGCGGCTTCCAGCTGCCCCTTGCTGGGGGAATTCAGGCACCCCCATCTATGGTCAAGTTGGGAGAGGATGAAACATGTCCTACAGGTGCCTCTTCCTCTTTTCCAGGGACAGATAACTTCTGTCCCCAGTTTAGAGCCTGATTTTAGCACATCTACACCCATCAGATGTGTCCATGCTCCAAGAACATCGCTACACTGCTGCCTGGGTTGAAGCACCTCTCCAAGCATATGTTGGAACTTCTCTTTGCGCCATCCCATCCACCTGAAGTTGAACATGAGCAAAACATAGCACCTGAGCTCTAGAAGGGAGGTGTGGTGATGGCAGCTCTGCTCTCTGGCAAAGGTCCTGCCTGCTGGAAGACCCAGTCCCACGAGTGCCCTGATGGGGAAAGACAAGGAACCAGAAAAAGGAGTGGGCTGTTGTAAGACCCAAATTACTGCCCCAGTCTCTGATATACTGAAGCAATCACCCTCCTCTTGGTGGGCTCCTTCCCCATCTGTGGTGCTGGCTAAGCTCTCCTGGGACAGTAGGAGAGGGCCTTGGACCAGGTCACAGCCAGCAGGTACTGCGATGCTTTATGGTCATCTCCTACGCAATAAAACACAACTGGGTAAGTGTCCCTTGGCACTGAGCCCATAGCTCATAGAATCACACAGTGCTTTGGAAAGGCCCTTTAAAGGTCATCTAGTCCAACCCTCTGCTGCTCTGAGCAGGGACATCTGCAACTAGAGCAGGTTGCTCAGAGTCCCGGCCAACCTCACCTGCAATGGTGCCAGGGATGGGGCAGCCACCACCTCTCTGGGCAACCTGCACCAGGCTCTCACCACCCTCAGCAGCAACAATTTCTCCCTTCTCTCTCATCCCAATCTCTCTCCTTCAGTTTCAAACCATCCCCCCTTGTCCTGTCCCAACAGGCCCTGATAAAAAGTCCATCCCCAGCTTTCTGACAGGCCCCTTGAAGTCCTGCAAGGCCCCAAGAAGGTCTCCCTGGAGCCTTCTCTTCTCCAAACTGAACAAGCCCAACTCTCCCAGCATGGCCTCCCAGCAGAGGCCTTCCAGCCCTCCCATCATTGCTGGGGCCTCCTGTGGCCCCGCTCCACCAGGTCCATGTCTCTGCTGTGCTGAGGACTCCAGAGCTGCCCCAGCACTGCAGGGGGGGTCTCCCAGAGCGCAGCAGAGGGGCAGGATCCCCTCCCTGCCCTGCTGCCCACGCTGCTGGGGATGCAGCCCAGGAGGACATTGGCTCCAGCTCCTCACCCACCAACTGCTGGCAAATGTACAGGACTTGGGGTTTCCACCTTCCCTCCTTGCCATTGCAATGCCCGAGGACTCGTCCACACTCAAAGCCAACCAAAGCCTGGCCAAGTGGATGCTCGCTGCATCCTCCGGCCTCCCCAGCACCAGCACTGCCCTGGCTTGCCGAGCACGCCCTGACGAAGGATGACTCAGGCAAGATTCGACCCTTTCCCAGTGGCAATGCACGACGCCAGCACGATCTCCACAAGCTTTGGCCTTTCTTGTGGAAAAACCCTGTAAATGTGGTTTGGCTGGTGGCGAAGGTTTCCTCCTCGGAGCCCCGCGGGGCTGGGGACACGGCGGAGCTGGGGAAGGAGGAATTTGATGCTAAGTTTATGGGTCCATTTCAAGGCAGTGTGAAATTTGCCTCCGTGATTAAATCTAGCTACAAAAGTCCACTACGAAAACAACCCGCAGCGAGAAATTTATTTCCTCGCCGTTCGCAAGCCCCGGGAAGGAAGGGGGCTTGAATTATTGTTTGGGGGTTTGCTTTGCAGGCTTGCGGGGGGAGAGGGGAGGCTGGTGAATATTTTACGGCCATGAATAATGCAGCAGGGGAAGCAGGGAAAAAAAAACACAAGCTCATATCACCAGGGAAGTGTTGACAGCGCTGCATTTCTTCTGGGTTGCTTGTGTGCTACGGAATACAAAGTAAGGAGCAACCTCACTTTTGGGGGGAGGCAGTGAAGTGCCAGCATGTTCATGTCCAAGCAAGCCTGGCCCGTTTCACCATGTGGGAGACCATCAGGTTTCTCATCGCACAGTAACTGGGGAGCCCCAGCCATGCAGGAGACCCCCTCAGAGGTCAACCAAGAAGAGCCTCTTCTGCAGGAGCCAGGACGAGCTCTCCAGCAGGGCCATCCTTCAAGATGTTGAGAAGCTGCTTCTTTGAACATCATCCTACTGGGACATTTCATGTAGAGGTAACAATCGCACAGCTGAGATCGCTCCTCATTGCACGTTTTACAGGACTAACTCACTTCTTTGAGCTCCCTGCTGTTGCCAACTCAGACGACTGCATCACAGGTCTCCTGGCACCTGGTTTTCTGCATCCTTCCCTGAGCAGGAGAGTGGCAGCTGAGCAATATCCCCAGCACACAGCATCTGCTGGGCTTTTGGGCACAACCTGGACATTACCTGGAGGAGGACTCCCAGTGTCACCACACCATAAAGTGTGTAAGAGTCATGACACTTGCCCAGGGGAACATAATCTGCTTTTGGTCCCTGCAATCACTCGCTGCAATGGTGATTGGTGGGTGAGGAGCTGGAGCTGAGCCAGCCCCGTGCGCTCGCAGCCCAGCAGCCAACGTCCTCCTGGGCTGCATCCCCAGCAGCGTGGGCAGCAGGGCAGGGAGGGGATCCTGCCCCTCTGCTGCGCTCTGGGAGACCCCCCTGCAGTGCTGGGGCAGCTCTGGAGTCCTCAGCACAGCAGAGACATGGACCTGGTGGAGCGGGGCCAGAGGAGGCCCCAGCAATGATGGGAGGGCTGGAAGCCCTCTGCTGGGAGGCCAGGCTGGGAGAGTTGGGCTTGCTCAGCCTGGAGAGGAGAAGGCTCCAGGGAGACCTTCTTGTGGACTTTCAGGACTTCAAGGGTCCTGTAAGAAAGCTGGGGAGGGACTTTTGATCAGGGCCTGTTGGGACAGGACAAGGGGGGATGGTTTGAAACTAAAAGTGGGAGATTTAGACTAGAGAGAAGGAGGAAATTGTTGCTGCTGAGGGTGGTGAGAGCCTGGCGCAGGTTGCCCAGAGAGGTGGTCGCTGCCCCATCCCTGGCACCATTGCAGGTGAGGTTGGCCGGGGCTCTGAGCAACCTGCTCTAGTTGCAGATGTCCCTGCTCAGAGCAGCAGAGGGTTGGACTAGATGGCCTCTAAAGGTCCCTTTCAACCCAAATCATTCTATGATTCTATGATTCTATTCCTCAGCCTCCCTTGCTTTCCTTCTGGCAGAGTTTATCAGGCTTTTACAGGGACATGGAACAATCCTGCTGCCACTTAGGGAGCTGCAAGCATGGAGATCCCAGTCCTGCCCAGTTTGTGAACAGCACTTTTGGACCTTCGTGTCCGAACACAGCCACGCTTTGCTCATCCCTCTCCGTACATTCATTGGAAAGCAAAATTCAGAGGAGTGACTGAATATCCCAGAGGCTGCTGGTGCATCCCAGGTCATGACCACTGCCCCTGTCCCACCACAGAACACTGTCGTGTCCTCGTATCTGCTGGTTATGGTCCTATTAAAATCCATCATCTCGGAGCACCTTGTCTATCTCTTGCCTTCCACTGGGAAAAAAATGGACTTGGAGCCCATGCAAAATGTTGCATTTTGGCTAAATGTGGAAGAAGAAGGAACGTTTTGTGTCTTTGCTTTGCTTTCTGAAGTCACCAAGGAAAACAAGGAAGGACACGATAAAGGTCAGGAAACAGGAGAGGAAAAAGTCCAAAAATCAAATGCAGTAGCCTTTTTCTTTAGCTTTCTGACACCGAAGTGGAATTAAAATTGAAATCTAATAAAATATTAACGGTTTTTAACAAAAATCAGCACTCGAAACTCAAAATTTCAAACTGAAACCAGCCAGAGCACCAAAACTGGTACACCTGGAGAGTTGGTGGCAACCGTAGCAGAGCAAAAGGATGACGCAGAGACCCAGCTGCAGAAACCTCCCAATTCTGGCTATTTTAAAAATAAAAATTAAACAATGGAGTGGCCTCAAACTGACCTCCTCACTCTCACCCTGTCTGAGAACGACACCGAATCCCCCAAGCTCCCGGATGATGTAGAGCATCACGTTATGAGCTTCCCACACACAAAATCAATCGCAACAGGGACATCTCCCCACGCAGCAGGACAAAAGAAGCCATGAGCTACAACCCCTTCTTCCTGGCTTGTCCTTCCAAGGCCTTCGCACTTTTCTCTCTAAGTGGGTTTAAGACGCCCAAACTTCCATCTTCATCATAGTGCTCCTGAAGACCTATCTCTAGTATGATTTCCGGGATGCCACCAGCTGATTCAACAAGGTTCAACAAGGCCAAGCGATGGGTCCTGCCCTTGGGTCACAACCAGCCCCTGAACGCTCCCGGCTGGGGCAGAGCGGCTGGAAAGTGCCCCAGGGAAAGGACCTGGGGGTTGGTGGCCAGGCAGCTGGAGATGAGCCAGCGTGTGCCCAGGTGGCCAAGAAGCCACCAGCGTCCTGGCTTGTGTCAGCAGTGGTGTAGGCAGCAGGAGCAGGGCAGGGATCGTCCCCTGGCCTGGGCACTGGGGAGGCCCAACCTGGAATGCTGGGATCAGGTTTGGTCCCCTCACTCCCAGAAGGACCTTGAGGGGCTGGAG
>VZZY01021047.1:83232-93307 GCA_013400335.1 Eurystomus gularis
GTGGAGATGTGGTGCTGAGGGCCAGGGGTTAGTGGTGCCCTGGCAGTGCTGGGGGAACGCTTGGACTCCATGAGCTTAAAGGTCTCTTCCAATCGAAACAATTCTATTATTCCACCATCAGTTATAGAATAAAACATTCCAAATGTCACCGTTCTTGTTGTGTCCAATGCCAGTACTGCACTTTACAAGAACAGAATCTCAATTTTTCAAAGAGGTATGTGTGAGCATCTCTGACACTTTGCAGCCACAGAGTTATATCCAACAGGACCACCTCAAGCAGCATCCACCCACCACTGCTAGACGCCAGATGTCCAGAGACCTCCAACTCAAAGCCAGTGTGGTTTTGCGCAGGTTGCAATTTATCTGCTTAAAATTTGGATGGGCCCCTTTAGTTGAGAGCACAAATTGGAATTGAAATGAATGTAAGAGCTCCTCAAAAAAGAGCCTCATCACAACTGGTGGGACCTTTATAAAGGTCCCTTCCAACCCAAACCATTCTGTGACTCTATGAACTGCCCCAACCTTCCCACTGAATACACCAGACAGTTGCTTGCAGTTCCTTCTCCAGTAGTAGGATAGGACCTCTTCCAGTGGCTCACTTTGTCTTTGCGATGCGGAGTAATTCCTGTTCTGGCATCAATACTTCATTTTCTAGTTGATACCTAACACCAAAGACCAGCAGCAGAACAAGTATGAAGACAACAGCCACGCTCCTTGGTCTGGTTTCTGCCCGTGACATGGATTTGAAATTGCCAACAGGGCTCCCAAACTGATTCCCTTCACCTCTTGGAATTTCTTTCAGGCAACACTTTTCAGATGGTCTATGAACAACCCAGCCGGGTCTTGGAAGCTCCAGCCCAGTGGTTTAGTTCCAGGTCCACTCAAGTAGCAATAGTTTATAACTTGTACTTTGAGATGCTCTTGAAATTCAACCCTGACTGTTCATTTATGCCGATGACATTTGCTCAGAAATTCAGTGTCAAGCTTTTTCTGCCCTGGAGGACATCTAGAATTCAGACTTGGCAGCTCTATTCAGCTACTGCGGCAACTGGCACTTGCAGCTGAACATTTCAAAATCAATTTCATGCATTTTCCACCTTCCCAGTGCCCGCGAGACGTGGGGGCTGAGTGCCTCTCTGACTGGGTGCCCAGTGAAACGTGAGCTGCATCCAGCCTATCTCCACATTGCTCTCCAGAGACTCTGGTTGCACCATGACCATCTGATAACATTGTCTGCAAGAGTCAAAACCAGGCTTAGACCTGGGGATCGAAAGTTTAAACCCTGCAGACATCTGCTGGTTGGCAGCAGAGCGTTGTAGTCACCTGGGACCTAGACCTGCATGTTCCTCTGCTGCTTAAGTCAATATGCAACATCATGTGAACATCTCAGGGGTGCTGAATCTACCTTTCTACCGTACGTCGCCCTGCAAAATAATGGCACTCCAACACAGAATCATGGAATCGTTTTGGTTGGAAGAGACCTTTAAGAACATTGAGTCCAACTGTTAACCCAGCACTGCCAGGGCACCACCAAGTCTGCAGTGAGCAGGGACATCTGCAACTAGAGCAGGTTGCTCAGAGCCCCGGCCAACCTCACCTGCAATGGTGCCAGGGATGGGGCAGCCACCACCTCTCTGGGCAACCTGCGCCAGGCTCTCCCCACCCTCAGCGTCAAAAAATTTCTTCCTTCTCTCTAGTCCAAATCTCCCTCTTTTAGATTAAATCATCACCCCTTGTCCTGCCCAAAAAGTCCATCTCCATCTTTCTGACAGGCCCCTTGAAGTCCTGCAAGGCCACCAGAAGGTCTCCCTGGAGCCTTCTCCTCTCCAGGCTGAACAAGCCCAACTCTCCCAGCCTGGCCTCCCAGCAGAGGGCTTCCAGCCCTCCCATCATTGCTGGGGCTTTCTCTGGCCCTGCTCCACCAAAGGTCCACGTCCTTCTCATGCTGACTCCAGAGCTGACACATCACGGAGACCCTGCTGCCCAGGGCATCCTTGCTCTTTTGGGAGACTATCAGCAACCGAGGTTGGGGGTGACCCACCCCCAGCTCCATCCTGCAACGCCAAAGGCAGCTCCAGGCAGCGAGGAGGCGAGCGGGGTGAACAAAGGAGAGCAGACTTGAAGGCCGCTCTCCTCCCAGCCGCATGGTCTCCACAGGCCAACCCCAGCAAGGCCGGGCGCAGGTGGCTTTTAGCAGCTCGGCATTTGCCATCTGAGCGTTTTGATTTAAATTCCACTTTCCATCGCCTGCGTTTCAAGTTGGGTGCGTGGGCTTTTACAGCAGCAGTAATGAACCTGGAGTTCAAACAGCACATGGCGAGATCAAAACTTGCCAGAGCGGAATGTGTCCCACAAATGCAAAGCCTGGCTTCTCGTTCATTATTTTTTCCTTTACAGAGAGGTTTTACAAGCTGTTTATTTTCTGATACAGTGTTGGCAGACATGTGGTCGGAGGAGAATCAATATCAGCACAGTGGGATGGATTTTCTGCGGCGGTTTATTGGGGGGGGGGTCTTTGCTTTTTCAAAGGGGGATAATTGAATGTAGTACACACTGTACTTTTGATTTGTTTAACATGAAGCGTGAAATGGGCCCAGCTATGATTCTGTCCATCACTTTAACGACCCTCCGATTCATTTTGAAGCGAGGGCCTCCTCGTGGGGACCGTCTGGCTCGAGGGATGGGGGATTCATAGAGTCACAGAATGGTCTGGGTTGGAAGGAACTTTAAAAATCATCCAGTTCCAACCCCCCTGCCATGGCAGGGACACCTCCCACTAGACCAGGTTGCTCAAAGCCCCATCCAACCTGGCCTTGAGCACCTCCAGGGATGGAGCATCCACAACCCCTGTGGGCAACCTGTTCCAGTGTCTCACCACCCTCTGAGTGAAAAATTTCCTTCTAATTTCCAATCTAAATCTCCCCTCTTCCAGTTTGAACCCATTATCCCTCGTCTTGTCACTACAGGGCTTTGTAAAAAGTCCCTCTCCAGCCTTCCTGTAGTCCCCTTCAGATACTGAAAGGCCACAAAAAGGTCTTCCTGGAGCCTTCTCTTCTCCAGGCTGAACAACCCCAGCTCTCTCAGCCTGTCATTCCCTCAGCATATTCCCCACCGAAGCGCCTGTTCCAACCCAGGCTGTGCTGGAACCTTGCTGGCCCCACGAAACAATCTGGGATGGGCGTCCCAGGTGAGCTTTGTGGATGCAGATGGCCCCACTGCAATGGGGTGTCCTTGTACTCAACCAAACACTGAGGTTGAATTCATAGGAGCAAGGCAGGGAGCAGGGAGGAAGGCTCAGGGTTGTGTGGCTGAAGGGGTTTGAGCATTCATAGAATCATAGAATCATTTTAGTTAGAAGAAACCTTTAAGATCATCAAGTCTAACCATTTCCCCAGCACTGCCAGGTCACCACTAACCCATGGCCCCCAGCACCACATCTCCACGGCTTGGAACCCCCTCCAGCCATGGGGACTCCACCACTGCCCTGCCCGGCCTGGCACAGCCCTTCACAGCCCTTCCCACCAAGAAATTCTTCCGCAGCTCCAACCTCAACCTCCCCTCATGCAACTTGAGGCCCTTTCCTCCTGTCCTATCATATGTTCCTTGGGAGGCAACACAAAAGGAGAGGGAGGTGTCACAAAACAGGACTGCGTCTCGAGTGCAGGGGTTGTCCCCGCTGTCCACACAGACCCAACAATGCTCCTCCAGGTGATGAGCAGAAAATTTACGTGACTAGATCTCCCTCCTCTAAAGCATTCCTTGAGAGCCAGTCCCATTTTCACCAGCATTTTTCCATCCCTGTTTCCTTCCCTCTGGACATCTCCCAGTCCACACCTCATCATCGCGTTGCACTGACTTGTCTAAGGAACACCAGAAGCAGCAATAGCCAAGCACAGACGTAGGAATGAGAGGACCAAAATCATATCCACTTTTAACTCCCCACAGCTCTCTCATTAGACTAAAGGCATCTTCACCCTGAATCCCAAACCAGGGCTTTGCTTCCCACCTTATATCACTGGTACATCCCAACCCACGTTCCTCCTACACGTCCCTCCTGCCTACTCCTTCAGGCACTTGGAGGCAGCTCCTTCCTTTCACCCCTCTTTAGCCCTTCTGTGAAGTCAATGTACAGCATGATGCCCATCAGGCCATGCTGGAGACCAGAGGTGCACACCTAACCATCCCCATGGAAATGCCACCTCCATCTCTGGAGTAACCCTGCTGTTGAGCAGACATCTTGGAAGTCCTGTGCAACCTGGAGAGAACTTTGACACCACTCTACCAACATTCAGCTGCCTCCAGTCCAGAGGAGTCTCTCCTGGGGGATCAGTCTCTCCAGACTCTTTATACAAAGCCACCTCTAATTCTGACCCCACAAACCTTGCATTCAAAATGTGGATTTTAAAACCAATTTCCCCAAATGTCCACAACACAGTTAAGGCTGAGCCTTCCACAGCTCCACTTGTGCAGGTCTTGGATCATGCAGAACACTTCACCCCAGAGTTATGATGAGGAGGTGGAAAGGTCTGTCCAGGGACACTCACCTTTTTCGCGATGTAACACATTTGCTCAGCAGGGAGATAGTCGAAGGGGAAGATGAATCTCCAGTTGAAGTTGCCCTCTCCTCCCATAGACCTGTAGTGTACATCTGTCTTCTGCTTGTTCTCCTCGTGGCCAACCAGCCAGCTGCAAAATGCAAACACATTGTATGGAAAGCTAGAAACACAAGGCAGGTTTTGGAGCTCACTCAATGTCACAGAAGCCATGAGCAGGCAATAAAATGCCTCTCACCCCTGTGGATCATAGAATGGTTTGGGTTGGAAGGGACCTTGAAGATCATCTAGTTCCAACCCCCCTGCCATGGCAGGGACACCTCCCACTAGACCAGGTTGTTCAAAGTCCCATCCAACCTGGTCTTGAACACTTCCAGGGATGGGGCA
Source organism: Eurystomus gularis (assembly GCA_013400335.1). Lineage (NCBI taxonomy): Eukaryota > Metazoa > Chordata > Aves > Coraciiformes > Coraciidae > Eurystomus > Eurystomus gularis. The sequence goes on from VZZY01021047.1 coordinate 88,173, forward strand.
TCCACACCTTCCCTGGGCAACCTGTGTCAGTGTCTCACTACCCTCAGAGTGAAGAACTTCCTCCTAATTTCCAATCTAAAGCTCCCCTCTTCCAGTTTGAACCCATCACCCCTCATCCTATCACTACAAGCCCTTGTGAAAAGTCCCTCTCCAGCTTTCTTGTAGGCCCCCTTCAGATACTGGAAGGCCACAAGAAGGTCTCCCTGGAGCCTTCTCTTCTCCAGGCTGAACCTGGATGGATGCCTTGGGCTGCTATCTGTAGGTGTAACTTGGAGCCCATAGGAGACTTCAGAGGGAATACAGCAGTTCTTGCAGTGCTGGGACATTAACTAGTACTGGTGGTAGCAACCTGAGAAGCTTTGCAATCTCTTCTCCCCCATCCCCTGAGTTTTACGGATGTTTTAAAGACTCAACATCTCCTTAAGCTCTGGCCTGAAGTTGTCGCTGACCCATCCGTAACCACACATCAGCTTCTAACCTGTCTTGGAGACAGCTCCTGTCCCCTTTGCAGTCACCCCAACAAACCAACCTTATAGTTCTCCTCTAAAGCCAGTGCTGTTGGTGAGGCAACCATGCTGAAGGACCAAAGGACCAGTTTTTTCCCTCTATTCTCTCTCAATTTCTCAAAGATCATTATTTGAAAGTCCTAAATGGCCAAGTTCTTCCCCAGAAAAGCCCTAGATTGGCAAGATCCTGATGTGGTCCGACTGGCCACCAGCCACCCCCCTTAGAGACAGGTCCTCGCAGCACAGTCCTCTCCTGGTCTAACCACGCTTGCTGTGGTCACTCCACAACCAGCCCAGGGGCAAACTGAAAACTTTCCACAAGTACTTTTTTTCCAGCTGTGAGTTCTGCAGCTGTTGGGTTTTCATTCTGCCTCCTTCCCCCGTCCAAGCTTTTTCAGTCTTCAGCAATCAGCGAAACAAAACAAAACAATAAAATACATCCATTTGTGTATTTAGAGCCCTTCTGGAGGAACGCCAGAAGATTCTGAGGGAATCTCTAATGAAAACAATTATCTCGCTTGATTGTTTTCCACTTAAATTGAAAATAAGGGGGTTTTTTTTGCCCGGCTACACAAATTATCCCCTTTTCTCCAGTGCTTGAGAGGAGCACATGTCCCAGCCCAAATGTGTTGTGGGAGAGAGGTCTACTCAGGTTCATCCTACGGGACACATCACATGCACATGTGCTACATGGACACATCCAAGCTAGGGCTTGGTGGCAGTGGGAATTGCGCGACACTAGTACTCCAGTTGTGGCTGGATTCTTGGATTTGGCCTGGTAGGATGCAAATGGGCAACCCCGTGTGTTCATCCACATCCTACAAAGCTCAGCAGGGACCCTCATGTTGCATGAGGGGAGGTTGAGGTCGGAGCTGAGGAAGAATTTCTTGGTGGGAAGGGCTGTGAAGGGCTGTGCCAGGCTGGGCAGGGCAGTGGTGGAGTCCCCATCCCTGGAGGGGTTTCCAAGCTGTGGAGATGTGGTGCTGAGGGACATGGGTCAGTGGTGCCCTGGCAGAGCTGGGGGAACGGGTGGACTCCATGATCTTAAAGTTCTCTTCCAACCAAAATGATTCTGTGGTTCTGTGATCCCCTCTCTGCAGGGCAGGTGCTTAAGCCCAAGAAGGACCGTTGCCTCCCCTCCCAGTGGGATCACCCAGGTCTTACCCGGGAATGCCAGTGTTACATCACTGGCAGGGAAGATGAGGAACCTGGACAAGATTTTTAACCTATTAACAGCACTGGGAGCTTTGCTTGGTCCTCGGAGATGCTCAAAGCCAGGTGAGGACTATCAGCAAGCTCCCAGCTCTTGCTTTCCCCACCAGCACCACGACTTCTGAGCCCTGAAGTGCATGGAGCAGCTCCTCTGAAGCTGATAACAACGCGCTTGATGTGAATACCAGGTGAGGGGCGCGCATTCTGCACTCACAGGAGGAAAATTGGGGCTGTAAAAAAGGGATTTACAGTCTGTTTCAAAATCCAACCTCTTCCTGCCCATAAACCCAAAGAACGCGCAAAATAAGTTAAGTCCCTTGGCTGGGATCGCACCATTTTACGCAAGATAAAACACAAGCGGAGTCAGGTAGAGAAGGGAATGTGCCAGAGGAGTTACTGCTGGTTGCCACATTCCTGTGTGTTTCACGGGAAAAAAAGGGAATTCCAAAAAAAAAAGCAGTTATGAGTCAACCTATGTCTATGGAACAAGCCCATGGTTGTCCTGGGAAGGAGCTGGCAGTGGAAACACAGGCTATGTTCCCCTCTCTCCACATCTGAGGTTGCTTCCCCATATCTTATCTCTCTAAACGCAGATATTATCATGTAAGAATCCAAGAGATGCAAAGAAGAACTTGACACCATGAAGCAGTTATGAGCCAAGAGGCTGGATCCATAGCTGGAGAGGTATGAACGGCCCCTTCATCTCAGTGGGGGTCCATGTCTACCGCAACAATGTTGATTCAAGGGCCATGTTAACTCCACTGCTGCTCTTGAACCTTCATGCTGTGGTACCCAGAGGACACAGAAGGGGGGTGGCTTACCCTTTGACGTAGATGTCGCTCATCTTCTCCCCGGTGATGCTGAGGTCATCGAGGATGACATCCTTGGTGTTCCAGATGATGCAGCGCAAGAAGAACCTGGACAATGACAGAAACAAGAGCAACATGAGAGGGCAGAGCTCTTGGTCCAGAGCCCACCTAGACAGCGTGGTTGTGCTACTCAGCTATTTCATAGAATCATAGAATGATTTAGGTTGGAAGGGACCTCTAAAGGCCATCTAGTCCAACCTCCCTACAGTAAGCAGGGACATCTCTACCTAGGTCAGGTTGCTCAGAGCCCCATCAAGCCTGACCTTGAATGACTCCAGGGATGGGGGCCTCCATTAGCTGAAGGAGCTGGAGGCCTCCTTTAGCTGAAGGAGCTAAGACATGAGCCATCTTTCTCTGAAGATGAGGCCACATAGACATTTCTCAGCTAGGCGGGTGAATCCCTCCCCATCCAGCATCTCCAAGCCCTCTCCTCCCCCCTCACAGACAGAAGGTGCTGGAATCAGCACCACAGTGAGCACGAGATGAAAAACAAGTTACCTCTTGGCTTTGCGTGGCGTGATGTTGAAAGGGGGGCCAGGCTGACCCAGAGATTTCGGAAACAGGTCCACCCACATCTGTAGCTTTCCCTGTATGGAAAGAAAGACCCATGAAGCCTGGTGAGCCTCCTAACTGGGTTACCTTCACCCCCTCAGCAAGTGGACAGAGAAAAGATGAAGTGTTCCAGTGTCCCATAGTTGAAAGCTAAGGTTTCCTTAATGGAAATGTGTCCTTAAGTACTATATTAAAATTATTTTAGTGATAGTTGGGTGTATCTTAATGGCTTGAGATCCATAAGGGGTTGGTCTTCCTAAACCGAAGGTGCACTCTGAATTTACTGCCCATGGCTGACTATCATTACATAGGGACAGACTAAAGACAAGGTCCACAGGAGGTGTTGGAGAAGCAAGCAGCTCACTTGCTCTCCATGGTGTCACCAGCTGGACAGCTGGTTTATGGGAGTGGAGGACAGGATGAGGAGAGGGGAATCTAATTCTGCTTCCACAAAATCCTTCCAGGAACAGAGCAGCAGAAATGCAGCTGAAAGCTCAGGGGGGGTGGTTTTTAGGTGGTCCCTTTTACTGTAAAACACCAATAGGTGCCAATAAAACATTTTATTGTGAGGTATCAGGGACTGGGAGGCAAAAAAACCCACCACCCTTTGACAATCAGCCCATCACAGAGGGGTCTGTGGTTTACTCGCTTTTTGGCAAGAAAATCTTCCATTTCAGCAGAAAACTTTAAAAGCCCAACCTGGCTTTTAGCTCACTACAAAGAGCCTGCCAGAGCCAGCCCGTTCCGGGGCCTTGGAGCAGGTCAGAGCCATGGACAGGACATGGGAACCTGTCCTGAGTCACACCGGGTGATCCCCTGGACCCAGCATCACCCCCACAGATGCTCATGGTCAGAAGCACCAGTGCAGGGCAGACCCTCATTGCTTTGCCCAAACACAACCCCACGGCATGGAGGAATCACAGAATGGTTTGGGTTGGAAGGGACCCTGAAGATCCAACCCCCCTGCCATGGCAGGGACACCTCCCACTAGACCAGGTTGCTCAGAGTCCCATCCAACCTGGCCTTGAAGACCTCCAGGGATGGAGCACCCACAGTCCCCCTGGGCAACCTGGGCCAGGGTCTCACCACCCTCAGAGTGAAGAATTTCCTTCTAATTTCTAATCTAAATCTCCCCTCTTCCAGTTTGAACCCATCACCCCTTGTCCTATCACTACAAGTCCCTCCCCAGCTTTCTTATAGCCCCCTTCAGATGCTAGAAGGCCACAAGAAGGTCTCACTGGAGGCTTCTCTTCTCCAGGCTCAACAACCCCAGCTCTCTCAGCCTTTTCTTGCAGGAGAGGATTTCCAGCCTTTCCTGGAAGGATCCTTCCTAGTCTCCATGGCTGGACCAACAAGACAATGACACCTGTACCTACAAGAACAGCACAGACCAGCTGATGGCAGCCACCTCCTGCCTCTAATCGCCATTTTCATGGGGTGAATTAACATGAAAAGATGGCAGAGCCATTGCCAGCGCATCTACTTCTGCTGACAACTCTTGGTCCTCACCACCACAGAGGTGGCCTGGTTAAAACTGAACCGTGGAAGGAAGATCAGCAGCTGCTCACACTCACACCGGCTGGAAACTGCCTTTGCACGGCAGCTGGAGCATGTACAACCAAGGGTCATTAATCACCTCGTTCTTCAGGAAGCAGCATTTTTTGATCCAAACGCACAACGTGCAGGGACATGTGAGTCAAAGGAGAGGGGTGGGGCTAAGTGCAGATACCTGGCCTTCCATTGGTTTTGGATGGAACCCCTTTCGTGTTCGTTTGGCTTAAAACCATCCAGCCTGCAACAGGACGAACACTTCACACCTCCAAGGGTGGGTTGGTGCTGCAGAAATCACGGAGCTGCATCAACCAAAGGAGCCTGTGGTGTTGGTACTGCTAGAGAAGGGTTCTGCAGGAACACCTTCAGATCAGAAATGGCTTTCCCACAGAAAAAGTTAAAAAATTGTGAGCAAATGTGTGTCCAGCTCTGGAGTCCCCAGCAC
>VZZY01021047.1:93515-125061 GCA_013400335.1 Eurystomus gularis
TTGCAGGTGAGGTTGGCCGGGGCTCTGAGCAACCTGCTCTAGTTGCAGATGTCCCTGCTCAGTGCAGGGGAGTTGGACCAGGTGATCTTTGAAGATCCCTTCCCACCCAAACCATTCTATGGTTCTACGAAAATGAACACAGGAGGCTGGAATCATTCTCCCCAAGCATCCTGGGCAAGCCAGCCAAGGAGTTGAGCTCCAGCCTATGCTTGAGATCCAATCACACAAGCTGGCTCCCCTCCCTGGGACAAGCCCATCTCCTGGGGCAGGTATCTCCTGCGTGGCTCTACAGCAAAGCAGCCATCTGTTTAACATCGGCTTTGAAAGGAGCTGATGCTCTTGGACTTGTCCTGTACATGTCACACCACCCACCTGCTCGATTTCTGGCTGGAGAGGGCTGTAGAGAGGTCTCGTCTCCACGTGCTCCGGCACCAGGCCTTGCTTCCGCAGGGTGTACAGGGCGAGACGCTCCTCCACCGGCCCCAGGTGAGGGTTGAGGGGTTTGCCATCCTCTGCCATGGAGCAGACAAAGAGCAGCGTTACATCACGCCATGGTGCGCAGAGCCTGAGCTTGCAAATCCACCATCATCATCATCATCACAAACCCTCCTGGGCAACCCATTCGCAGTGGGGCATGTGGGCAACCACCACATGATGGGACAGGGACCCGTAGGGACTCTCATGCAAGCTCCCACTCCCAAATCACAGCAAGTGACACACGGCAAGGACCAAGTTGAAGTACATGGAAAGGAGAGTCCAGTCTTTGATCCTGCACAAGGGTTCCTGCCCCCTAAAGTCATAGTGGTTGGGGCTGCAGAGTCCTCAGCAGCCCTGCAGCCCGTGCTGCTGTTCTGCTGCGTTCCCACCCCAGCAGAGGTTTATCTAACATGTGATGAAAGGTCTTCAGGGTGAGGAGATGAGAAGGTCTGCCCTGGAGCAGTTTGCAAGCGCTTATGTGATGGATATTTTTTAAATCCCATCATTTGAAACCATCCAGGATCTTCACCTAGGCAGAGAAGAGGAACATGAGGAAAAACATCTCTGGTGTGAGGGTGTGGGAGCATGGCCCAGGCTGCCCAGAGAGGTTGTGGAGTCTCCTTCTCTGGAGAGATTCCAAAGGTGCCTGGACACGATCCTGGGCCCCCTGCTCTGGGTGAGCTGCTGGAGCAGGGGGGTTGGATGAGATGATCTCCAGAGGTCCCTTCCAACCCCAGCATGCTGGGATTCTATGGTTCTATGAGTGCAGTGGGAATGAGCTCCTTATGGGGTCCCACTTCTTCTCTGCTGGATTTGGGGTGAAAGACAGAAACGAGAGGAAAGCAGGGCCATGCAGATACCACCAGCACAGCTCCATGGCTGATCCTAGTCCCTGCTCTGGTCCTCACTGCTCTAACTGAGGTATTTGTGGTCTTTCCTCAAAACAGGCCAGCGCCCAACAGCCACAGCGAACACCGAGCCATCCATGAGCAGACCTGAAACCATCTCCACCTCCTCACCAAACCCTGATACGTCAGACAAGAGCTACCAATGATGGGCATTTTCGACTTCTCCGCTCCAGCACTTGGGAGCACCACACCCAGGTCCAGAGAATGGCCAGTTTGGCCTTGGCTGAGCCTGCTCCTTCCTCCCCACCCCACGAGGCATGCTGGGGCTGGTGGAGGACATCACCCCCAAGACGCTGCCTTTCAGCCGCAGCCTTCCACGGCCGGGCACCTTCGAGGACCTTTGAAATGAAAGGCGCTCCATAAATATTCTTACAGCTCTGCAACGTTCAGGTGATATATCCCAGCTCCTTTCTTGGCAATATCTTGAAGCGCTTAACTTCAGACACATGGGCGACTTCCCAAGCGGTGGAAACCTGGCGTGTGTCCGCGTGTACACGCAGGAAGAAGAAAAAGCCCCTCTCGGCAAACAACAAATGTGGGGTTATGGAATAATGGTCCGGGTGCAGGGCTTGTAAAAGCCCCACTCTCGTGTTTAATAGCTCCGCGTCGTGCCGTCAGGTTCGGATCTGCCATGGCTCTGCGAACACAGCTGGTTTCCAGATCTCCTCGAGGTCAAGCATCAGGCTTTGTTCTGGTTTTTTTGAACTGATTGCCATTAAAGCAGAGGAAGGTGGAAGGCAGGGGCTGGGAGAGGGGGGAAGACCCCGCTCGGTTTGACACCTTTCCAGCCCCTGGCTGGAAAAGCTTTCGCAGAACGAGAGGCTGCAAAGGAGCCATTGCTTCTCCATTCCTCCTCCTTCTCCTCCCATGACTTCATGCCTTGATTCCCAAGAGTAGGGAGAAGGATCAGTCCTGGCTTGTGCCTTGTCTCATGTCTCTGCAGACCAAGTCCCCCTTGAAGGAGGTCTCTGTAGAGACCTTAACAAAGTCAAACTGCAGCTCCCGGGCCATATACGGTGGCGTTCCACCTCCTCCCCGGGCCAAAACAGGGAGGTTTCACACTGATAGTGGTGAAACACCGGCCCAGGATGTCCAGAGAGGTGGTCAATGCCCCATCCCTGGAAACCTTCCAAGACAGGTTGGATGGAGCTCTGAGCAACCTGCTCTAGTTGCAGACGCTCCTGCTCAGTGCAGCAGGGGTTGGCCCAGATGACATTGAAAGGTCCCTTCCCACCCAAACCAGTCTATGAATCATCCCGTGAAAACATCCCTGCCATGCTTTAAAGCCAAGTTTTCTCTAAAAGTCCAACTCCTTCCCCCAAGGATGCCAGCCATGAGTTGATGGCCAGGATACTGGAGGTGTCAGTGCTGGTGGGTTTTTGTGCAAACAAGAAAATGCCCCCCAACACTCCGTGATATTTTCTCCTTGCTGGCAGAGGCTGATTTTGCACTTCCAGCTGGAGCACACCTCTGAGGCTGAGCGGTGGGATGTGCTGGGCACCATGTGTATGATACTGTCTCCCTCTAGTGACTCCAGCCCCGAAAAGCAGAGGTGCAAACGGCACAACTGCTCCTCCAGCCCAAGCAGCAGCTGGAAGTCCAGGCTGGAGAGTCTCTGGCTGCGATGGACTTTGCTGCTCCCAGCCTTGGTCTGCTGCAAGTAGCAAAGGGCGGTCACTCAAGGGCAAAGTTAACGTGGCTGGATTGGAGGTCTGGGGTCAGCCTCGGGGTTTGGTGCAGATCCAACTGCAACCTGCAGCTTTTGGGACACGGTCAAGCTTGGAAAAGGTGCAGAGCCAACCCGGACAGCAAGGTGAGGAGGATGGGGACCTGCCCTCCATGATAACCTGCCACCGTGATATGTTCATGGCTTCCAACTCCATCCCTTGGAAAGGTATTAGCAACCCCAGAGCAGCGCCATTCCCTTACCCAGCTCAGAGAGGACGTACTCTTGCTCCCTGAAGATCACCCGGTCAGACTTGTAGGTGGGAGCCTTGTAGTTGTGCTGCAGGGAGAAGAGGTGAAGCAGCTGGGAAGGCCGGAGTTGGTCTCGCCACTGGTTGGGTCCAGAGCTGAAACCAAACAGGAAGGAAAACAGCAGCTCTAGACGTGATCAAACATCTTCCAAGCTCAACAAGGCGCAGCAGCAGCTGCTGTTACACCAAAGAGGGTTGGTCTGAGGACAGTGCAGCTCGCTCTGAGTCTGTGCTCACTGGTGAACATGTCCCACAGCTCATTCGGCCCCAGTTTGCAGGGTTGGGGTGCCCTGATAGACCCCCCAGACCCACCATGTCACCTTTCATGGTGGGTGTCCTCCTCATGGTGTGCCCCAGAGGCATCAGGGATCTCCCCAAGGACATTGATGCTACATGAAGAATTTCATGCTTCTGGAGGAGGGCCAGGGCTTGGGAAAATTCCTCAAACATGGGGTTTCTCTGGTGTGAATCTGTCTCAAGACATATCTCTGAGGTGAAGTACAGCAGTGCTCAGGTCCCTCTGGGACAGCCCTGGGACAGCAGACCCCTGGGCTGAGCCATCACCCTGGTCCCCATGGCCAGCTTGGCACCACACAGCCATGGCAGCTCCAGAGACCCACTGCCCGAGCCCACAGAGGTACCTACACGCAGTAGGTTTGGGGGAGGCCACAACGTGCCCCATATTTTGACAGGAACCGGTTCTCCAAGTCGATGATGGTCTCCCCAATCTTTTCATCCTTTGACAGGAGATCGTAGTCATAGAGTGTGATCTTCAAGTCCTTCTCCAGGGGCAGAGTGCAGCTCAGCTCAAACATCCTGCACAATGGGAGCCAAGAAATATCCATGAGATGAAGGTTCATGGAAATGGACCCACACACCACCCCAAGCCACCAGCGCTGAGAAGGACAGTAGGCCCACTGCCCATCTTTGGACATTGGGTCAGAACTAGTTGTGCTGCGGTGGGCTGGCTTAGCTTGTGGATGTGCAATTAAGCAAGCGCACCTTGGGTTTAGTCTTGCCTGGCTGAATTATCCTCAAGCGAACTTTGCCCCTGCTTAGTTTCTCCATCTACTAATTGGATGTGATGGTGGCCACGGCAACATCCAGGGATAAAGAGCAGGAGGTGAGAGCAGGAACCATCATTGCCATGGAATTTGAAAGGGGGAGAAATGACAGCTTCGGAAAACCATCTGCTCTCTAAGCCCAGAGAGCAGATGTCCAAAAAAGGAGTCAAGTCTACCTGGGCCAAGCTTGTGGTTAGAGACTGACCCTCAAAGCCTCCTTGTCCTCTCATCCCCATCATAAGCACTTTTTTTCTGTACTGTCTCCTCTGCCATCATTACACCACAGCCCACATACAGGACACTAAATACAGCAAGCACAAAACTTCCTTCTCTTCCTCAAATAAGGACCTTGAGGGGCTGGAGCATGGCCAGAGAAGGGCAACGGGGCTGGGGAAGGGTCTAGAGCAGGAGTGTGGTGAGGAGCCGCTGAGGGAGCTGGGGGGGTTGAGCCTGGAGCAAAGGAGGCTCAGAGGAGACCTTCTGGCTCTGCACAAGTCCCTGCCAGGAGGTTGGAGCCAGGTGGGGTCGGGCTCTTCTCCCAAGGAACAAGTGACAGGACAAGAGGAAACGGCCTCAAGTTGCATGAGGGGAGGTTGAGGTTGGAGGGGAGGAAGACTTTCTTGGTGGGAAGGGCTGTGAAGGGCTGTGCCAGGCTGGGCAGGGCAGTGGTGGAGTCCCCATGGCTGGAGGGGTTTCCAAGCTGTGGACATGTGGTGCTGAGGGCCATGGGTTAGTGGTTCCCTGGCCATGCTGGGGGAACGCTTGGACTCCTTGATCTTAAAGGTCTCTTCTAACCAAAATGAGTCTGTGATCCTATGATAAACAATGGCAAGAGACAAAGCCCCAGGACCCCACCAAAACACAACACCCCAATCCAGACCGAGCCGTTGCTCACGGATGATGTTGGTGATGCGGAAGGTGGTACGATCGGGGGAGCAGGATACGACCCAGCCCCACCAGCAACCCCTCCACTTGCTGCTGCAAGGCAGGCGATGCCGGGGAGAAACAGGACGCCCATTCCCACCACCAGCACCCACCCGCAGCAGCTTTTAAGGAGGGGAAGTGAGTGATTATGCCACCAATTAAGAGCGAAGGAGGAACTGGGGTCAGCAGAAAGTAATTAGCTGAAGCTGGCCGGCAGCCAGCCACCCGGGGAAAAGCTCGTGAAACGGGAGGTTTAACAGCCACCAGCAGCCAGGACCTCAGGTTTACATCTTGCTTTAAAGCCCAGCTGGGAGGTGCAGCGTGCTGTCTAGACGGCCTCTGGCCGGGAGCCAGGCTTGGCAGAGGAGCCAAGCTCCAAAGCTCAGCCCAGCCAAGCTCACCAGGGTCTGGCTGTAGGCTCTGCGACAGGGCAGGAGGTCCTGGCCCATCAGAGACCAGGGCTCCCTCATGCTTCATGTCAAGCAACCACTTTGAGGTCACCGTTGGAAAGGCAGAGCTGCTGTCTCTACTTGGCTTGTCTAATCTGCACTGTCCTCTGTGGTCCCACCAGTAGCAGCCTCTCCCTTTTCCTCCAGCTTTGCAGATGGTGCACCTCCCTCTCCATCTTGCTTTGTTGGGAAGGTGTCATGGCATCGACAGCCTGAGCTGGTGAGAGCCACCTAAGCAAACCACCCATCATGTGGAGTAGGGCTTGACCCCTGTCTGTGCTGAAGCATAACCCCCAACATCTAATCCCAGCTTTTCTGGGATTTTCCAGGTCCTATCAACACGTGGAGGCAGAGCACCAGGTTTTCCTCTGCCTCCCTCCTCTTCTCCTGGTCCCTACGGTGCTTTCCAGCTCTGACGATTACCCTTTTCTGAAAACAACCCTGTCTTTTGCCTTTTTTCACAAGTTTGTGGCTCTGCTGTGAGGCAAAGAACTCAACCAACCCATCTCATGTTTATAGATAATCCTTTTTCAGAGCATCTGATATTGAGGTGTCCCATGGCACAGCCTCATCAGACAGGTCTCCATTCACCATGGCTTTTCTTCAGCTGTTCAACCAAAGCGCAGTTTCCCCAGACTCTCTCTACCACCAGTGGGATGAAGGAGATGTCTCCACAAGGGCACCTCAGGTCTACACAACCCTCCTGACATCCCCATAGATGACAGAGCAGATACATTCCATGTTCCACAGCTAAAAAGTGCCAGGGAAAAGACAAACATGAGCCATGGGGGTAGGGTGGTGGTGGAGCCAAGACCGTACCCACTTCAGCAAAGCTGGATGTGAGCCAAGAGTACACCAAGGAAATGAAAATGGTTTGGGTTGGAAGGGACCTTTAAAGGTCATCGAGTCCAGTTCTCTGGCCATGACCTTCATCTAGATCAGGTTGTTCAGAGCTCCACCTGGAATGTAGGTTGGAATAGGAAGCTCTGGCTGGCCCAGCCCTAAAAAAAGTCCCATGGACCCCAGACTGAACCACAACTTACTTTCCAAAGACGGGCTCCAGCGTGCAGGGCAGGTAATTTTCTTGGTCATTAATGGATTTCTTTCCCACTGAAATCTTCACGTAGGGGTCACACTGAAGAGGGACATGAAAATAAATGGGAGAAAGAGTCATCGCACGGCAATACTGAAGGAACCACCCTGCCTCTCCTTGTCCCACCAAGCAGGACCTTCCACCACCCTTGACTAAAGCCCATTGGCACAGATAGGACAGTTTGACCACCAACTACAGATCTGTGGCCATCAGCAAGAGCCACAATTCCTTTTGAGGGTGACCAAAGGACCAAGTATAGGACAAGAGTCCAACCCTTCTGAGGCCAATGGGAAGGAAAAGCAATTAAAAAGCATGAAAAAACCCCAACATCTGGCTTCTTTGATGGACTGGGCTTGCTCTGAAGACCTCAAGATGTTCACCTATTTGGGGGTTCCATCAAGATCATAATTTTTTAAATTTGAGGTCTGCTCAAAAATAGATTTACAAAGGCAGGGGACTACAAAGCCAAAGGAAAAACATTTTGTTTCAAAAAAAAGTGGTTAAATTAACTCAAGTCAGCATTTTTGATGAAGAAGAAAAACAAACATATTTCACCTACAAGATGTCACCCAGCTTGAGTCCAGTACCTCCAGGGACCCACCAACCCCCTCAGCTCACATGAAAATTTAAGAAAGAAAAAAAAAAACCACAAATGGGAAAGATTTTTGCCCAGAGAGGTGGTGGAGGCCCCACCCCTGGAGACATTCAAGGTCAGGCTTGATGGGGCTCTGAGCAACCTGACCTAGGTAGAGATATCCCTGCTCATTGTAGGGGGGTTGGACTAGATGGCCTTCAGAGGTCCCTTCCAACCCAACACATTCGATGATTCTATTTGTGCTCCCTGGAACAAACACCCAGGCCAAGTTCCTCGTCAGGTTCCTCGTCACTTTTCCTTAACTTGTAGATGCTTTTAAGAAGTGAAGGATGGAGATGCAGAGCTGGAGGAAGGTCTGCGAGGTGAGGATGGCCTGAGCATCCTGGGCTCTCCTTTTGTGTCTCCTTGGCTGGGATAAGCTTCAGGAGGCATCAGGGGAAAGGCTGTGCGTCAAACTTGAGTTGATTTTGGTTTTCAGAGAAAGAAAAGTGACAGAACAAGAGGAAATGGCCTCAAGTTGCATCAGGGGAGGTTTAGATTGGATATCAGGAAGAAGTTCTTCACTGAAAGAGTGGCTGGGCACTGGAACAGGCTGCCCAGGGAAGTGGTGGAGTCACCACCCCTGGAGGTGTTCAAAAAACGAGTAGATGTGGCACTCTGGGACACCGTCTAGGGGTCAGGGAGATGTTGGGAAGAAGGTTGGACTGGATGATCCTGGAGGTCTTTTCCAACCTGAACGATTCTATGATGCCATGACTCCAAAAGCATTTTTTTCTACTCCTTCTTGATCTTCAGGAGTCTCTCACGGGAGAGTTCGAACAAATCCAAAAACTTTCATTCCAAGTCCATTTTCAAAAACCGGGCAGACTTTAAAGCCGTTCGTATTTCATGCACATCAAAATATTTCCCATACCTTTTTTTTTAACTTCTTCCCGATTTTCCCGTGGAACAAAGAGAGTCAAGAAGGACTTTTCCCGCTGTCGTTTTGGGGTTTTTTTTGCAAAATGAAACAAAAGGAACACTCTTCTTTTCCAACCAAGACAATTCTCTTCTTGATCTGAATTTTTCTGCCAGGCTGGCAGAGCTTTGCAGAAAGCAGTCACGGGAAAGGCAGAATTTTGTTTCCTTTGGCACCAACATGCAAAAAAAACCAAACCCCAAACCAAAATTCATTTAGCTATTTTAACTGGTCCCGCTGAAAAACCCCTTGGGATGAAGAGTTGGCTCCTGGGGTTCCCAGATGTTGCAATGGAGGCAGAAAGAAGAGGTAGATTTTCTTTGCTACCACCATTCTTGGTAAATTTTAAGCCACATAGGCAAATTCTGACCAATTGAGGCTGACCTGCTGAAAGAGCCCACCCCGTGAGCCACCACTGAGGTCCACCAGAGCTTTCCCCAGCAGGATACCTTTCCATTGGCGTCCTTGGGTTGGAGGTCGAAGGCCCGGATGATGTAGACCCTGACGAGACACTCCTGAGGTCCTCTGGCCGGCAACTGGTGGAACTGCCGAGGTGGCGCTGGGACACGCGGGTCATCCGGGAGAGGATAAATTTTGAACGAACCCTGTAAAGGACAGAGGTGTTCAGCTGAGCTTGTACAACCACCACATGGAGATGGGTCATCGAACTGTTTTGGCTGGAAGAGACCTTTAAGATCATAAGATCCAACCGTTCCCCCAGCACTGCCAGGGCACCACTAACCCATGGCCCTCAGCACCACATCTCCATGGCTTGGAAACCCCTCCAGCCATGGGGACTCCACCACTGCCCTGCCCAGCCTGGCACAGCCCTTCACAGCCCTTCCCACCCAGAAATTCTTCCTCAGCTCCAACCTCAACCTCCCCTGGCACAACCTGAGGCCGTTTCCTCTTGTCCTGTCACTTGTTCCTTGGGAGAAGAGCCCAACCCCACCTGGCTCAAACCTCCTGTCAGGGAGTTGTGCAGAGCCAGAAGGTCTCCCCTGAGCCTCCTTTGCTCCAGGCTGAACCCCCTCAAAGGTCCCTCAGCCGCTTCTCACCACACTTGTGCTCTAGACCCTTCCACAGCTTCATTGCCCTTCAAGGCCCCCAGTGTCCTTCTTGTAGTGAACTACTTCTTGAACTACTACAATACTGAGGACAGAGCCCAGATCCTGACCTTCTTTTCTCTGCTAGACCAGCCCATGTCCTGTCAGGCTCTTCATGGTTGAGGGAGCTAGGAGCAGGGTGGAGAGCTGGCTCTATCATTCATCCCTTGTTTGAACATCGATGCAAACTCTCTTACACCTCTGCACAGAGATGCCAGGGGCAGGGACACCTCCCACTAGACCACGTTGCTCAGGGCCCCATCCAACCTGGTCTTGAACACCTCCAGGGATGGAGCATCCACAACTCCCCTGGGCAACCTGTGCCAGGGTCTCACCACCCTCAGAGTGAAGAACTTCCTCCTAATTTCTAATGGAAATCTCCCCTCTTCCAGTTTAAAGCCGTCATCTCTGATCCTGTCACTACAAGCCCTTGTAGAAACTCCCTCTCCAGGGAGCAGGAATTTAAAAAAAAAAAAAAAAGCTAGGAAAATTAAATCCCTCTACAGTAAAAGAGCAAAAGACACATCGCTCCTCTGCACTGGACGGACACCTCCAAAGACAAGCTCTGGTCATCAGCATGGTGAGACCGTCAGCGCTTTCACACGTTCCCACCAGCACCCCAGAGGTAGAAGGTGCTCCCTCGCTTACATCCAGCATCAGTCCAGATGGGTTTTTGCTCCAGGATGACGGCACAACCTAGACTGGGTTTGAAGCATGCAAGGGACTTGCTGCTGGGGACACAGGAGCCAGACCTGCCCAGCAGGTTGGTCAGACTGGGCCTAGCTGTCTACTTCTATGGCCCATGAAGTCCTACCCCAAAATAATCAGTTGGCATCATCTCATTCAGCAGGAAGACCTTCCACCCAGCAGCGCTTGTTCCCAGGAACAAGTAGGAAGAGAGACCATCATACCTTGAACTCCCCCACAACCGATGGGTCATCATTTGAGTCCTGCGACCGACCACGATACAGCTTGAAGGTGTGGCAGAAGTCAGAGAGATGCTCAAAGTCCTCCACGTTCTCCAGCTCTGTCTCGTAGACCTAGGGAGGGAGAGATGGGAGGCGAGGGCAGGGACTGCTCCCGGTCAGAGGGGGACCAGCAGCATGTCCCCAGTGATCTGGGTCAACATTTGACCCAAGCTTCTCAGTCCCAGGGAAATACCACCCACAGGGACAGAGTCCCGGGACCTGTCACCCTTGGTGCCCGACTCAGGACAGTGATGAAGACCAGACCTTTGGTAATCCTACAGTAAATAAAAACCCATCATGGATGACCCAGGCTAAGCCAAGGTCTCACAGAAAGTTCCTCATCAGCCAAAGAGACCTTCCTGCTGGGAACGTTTTCCTCAAGAGTTTTCAAAATAGTTATTGTTAGAAGAAAAACATCTCCTCTCTGGAGAAAATTATCTAGTTTTTTCTTTTAACTTGAAAGAAAAAAAAAAGCCCAAGCACACCAAAAAATCAAAGTTTGTGGAAAAACATCATGGAGAGTGCAGGTGCAATGAGCCAGAACCAGCTGAGGCCACTTACCTTCAAGGTGTCAAAGCCCTTCTCTAAATAGGAGCCACATTTTTCCCTCTCTCCCGTGGAAGCATAGAATTTGCTCCACCAGTCGATGAATTCTTCTTCCTGCAGCAAGAGATACCAGAGTCACACATCTCCACGAGCAAACTCCAACGACCAACAACAGCAGCATCTCCCGTAACTGCTAGAGGTGAACTTCTGCCCTGTGCACCAGCCCCATGGCACAGCCTGGGTTTGGTGGATCTCTGGCCTGCAGAGGTGATAAAGGCACCATGAACCCAACCGGCAGCTCCTCACTCCCTGATTTTAAGGTGCTTTTGGGATGCTTCCAGCCCAAATCTGGCTGTTGCAGCCACAGCAACACCATAGACCTGGACCTGTCAGCAGAGAGGATGATTCTCCATGGGAGGATGAGGTAGTGCTCGCAAGAAGAAACCTGCAGCATTCTGTAGCCAGGGGCAGATTTTGGCCATCTGGCTGGTGGTCTTCCCAGGACCTCAGTGCAGGACCACACAGGGGAATGAGACAAATTCCTTCTTGTGCCCACATGGTCCTGACAGCCTGAAATAGAGGGAGGATCTGAGGGCTGCTCTTAAACTCAGGTCCTCCTTGGGGCTTTGCCTGGAAAGTTTGGGAGTTTCTGGGATGGGGATTGTCTTCCTGGCTGGTGTCTTGTCACCATCCAGCCTCCCCATCCAAACAAAGCTCATGGGCAAAGGAATGAATGCATAAAGCTCCTATATTGCCACTGAAACGTGGTCCTCAGCTGCTCTTCAGGTGCTCCACCTCTCTCAGGAACAACGTAACTCTCTTCTTGTGGGTACTACACGAAGAAATGGGCAAATCTCGCCCAACATCCACCTCACAACCTGCTGCAAACTTCATGCAAACCACGTTTCGGCTCCAAGGACGCTGTTCCCAGAAGAAGGCCGGCTGCCGGCCCCAGCAAACGTACAGATTTTAGGAGAGCACCATTTCTGAAACTTATACGAGCAAAGATGAAGGGGCTTTGACTGTGATTCATGCGACGTTCCTGGGAAATAACGATGTCTCCTTTTAGAAGTCCACAGAATTCCATCCCACTGACCTCATGGAGGAATCATAATAGTTTATTGGGTGGATATTTTAAGCCAAGGGTGCAGGCTTTAAATTGCTGTCTTGAGCAGACATTGTTTTTAATAGAAATATTACATAAATTAACTCCGAGGCCTCTGCTGCCTCCATTTCTCTGAAAAAAAAAAAAAATTAAAAAAAAAAAATAGCCTTTCATCACTTTCCCTGTTTTATTGTTTAAAAAAGCTCTGCTCCGACCATCGTGGCTTTATTACGACATTCCACAGGTACCGAGTTACAAAGAAAGCACTTCAGCTAATCCGGCGACTTACCCATGGTATCTTCTGCAGCCCCAAGACAAAGAATTTGGTGAGATGTTTTTTGCTGACTTCTACTGATGTTACCAAAAAAAAAAAAGAGGGGAGGAAAAGGACCAAAAAACAGAAAAGGAGGCATGGGGGAGCAGCTGGAATGTTGATGGTGAAGGACGTGGATCCATGTGCCTGCTGATGGGAAAGCCACGGCTCAAGCGCTGAGCTCAGGGGTTTCATTCAGTGGCCAAGCGACAGCCAAAATCACCTCCTGTGGTTTATCTTCTAACTTTTTTGCCAAGGAAGGTTGGACCAGATCATCCTTGAGGTCCCTTCCAACCTGGAATTCTATGATTCTATGAGCTTGGATGGGGTATAGAAAGGTCCTCAGAGCTGGGGTCTGTGCCCTGAGCTCTGGTGCAGGTAGCTGAGGGACCTCAAGCAGCTTGCATGTCCTCTCCAATGTCTGCATGGATCTCATGGGGCTGCAACAGGGCAGACACCCATGGATGAGCATCACTTCACTATGAGGGTGGTGAGACACTGGCACAGGTTGCTCAGGGAAGTTGTGGATGCCCCAACACTGGATGCGTTTAAGGCCAGGTTGGACTGGGCCTTGAGCAACCTGGTCTAGTGGGAGGTGTCCCTGCCATGGCAGGGGGGTTGGAACTAGATGACTTTTGAGGTCCCTTCCAAACCAAACTGTTCTATGATTCTATGATACATTTTGCATCAAATGACTGAAGCTTGGAAAGAAGCTCCCTCAGGTGGTGAGCCACTGTCATGGTTATCAGAAGGTTTGCTGTCTCCCCATCCCCTTCTGTCCCTCTTACCTCCCAACCACGACTCCCATAGAGCAGGGACCACCAGAATCATGGAATCATAGAATCATAAAATCATAAAATGGTTTGGGTTGGAAGGGACCTTCCAAGATCATCTCATCCAACCCCCTTGCAGTCAGCGTAATGTGGGCTGGCACCTGCATCCTAAATGTCCTGAGACTGGAGTCAAGGTTGCAAACACTTTCCCATTCCATACTGACATAAAGTCAAGACCTCTCAAGCTCCAGGGTGTCCAGCTTTGGCATTTTCTGCTAAAATGGGAAGGCCAACATTTAACACAGGAGCAGCACAAGAAGGTCCACGACCGTTTCACCAGGCAAGAGCCTGAATGGGACCATTTCATTAGTTTTCCAGCAGCTCCATGAGCATCCAGGAAAAAGGCAGCAGAAGAGCCCCTTCCAGAGGAACATCTCAAAAGAGAGGAATGTCTACAGCTGTTTCCAAAAATAAAGAAATTCAGCTATATTTTTTTTAAATGGCTTCAAAACCAGAATTTGACCATCAGGCTGCAACTTCCCACTTGAAACATTTCAGGGATTATGGCTTGGACACAGCAAAAGTGGTGAGACACAACCTCAACCTCAATCAAGTGTGCAAATCCCTCTGAAGTCAATGAGGCTCTTCAGAGGCAGCCTTAAGGGCATTCTGGACCAGGTCCTTGGATCAGCAGAGCCAGCAGCCACCATTTACCTACCACCTTCAGATAATACTGAAGGAAGTCAAAGCTGTGCCTCATCGCCACAGAGGACTTTTACCCAGGGCTATGGACATTGGTGTGGAGGGTGTGGAAGTTATTCCCTCCCCTGGACCCCAAAATGCAGACCTGGGTCATCCTGGCAGCTCTCGGGATGTTTTCAAGCTCATTTTGTTTCATCAAGAGGGGAACAAAGGAACCTCATGAAGTTCCACAAGGGCAAGTGTAGACTCCTGCCCCTGGGGAGGAATAATCCCCTGCACCAGGACAGGGCAGGCTGACCTCCTGGGAAGCAGCTCCACGGAGAAGGACCTGGCAGTGCTGGGCGACAACTAGTTCACCATGAGCCAGCAAAAGGCCCTCAGGGCCAAATAGGCCAGTGGTCTCCTGGGATGCATGAAGAAGAGTGTGGGCAGCAGGTCCAGGGAGGTTCTCCTCACCCTCTACTCTGCCCCTCTGAGGCCACCTCTGGAGTACTGGGACCAGTGCTGGGCTCCCCAGCCCAAGAGAGACAAGGAACCACTGGAGAGAGTCCAGCGGAGGCTGCAGAGATGCTGAGGGGTGAGCTCTGGGTGAGCTGCTGGAGCAGGGGGGGTCGGATGAAGTGATCTCCAGAGGTCCCTTCCAACCCCCACCATGCTGGCATTCTCTGAATGCACTGGCCTTCATCAGGAAGGCTGAGCCAGAGCAGTGTTTTCACCACCACCCAGGGTCTCCTGGCCATTTCATTCTGGAGCAAAAGGAGGTGTGGAAACCTGAGAAGTTGCCATGGAATGGCAATATAGACTTCTGGTGAGTCTTAGTCCTTATCACCATCACCTTACAGGTGGGGGAAACTGGTGCAGAGCAGGCATGAGACAACTGAAGTCTTACTCCTGCTGCTGCTCTCCTGCCCCTTCCCCGTGGCAATAGATCATTATAAAATAACCGATATTGCTTCTAGAGGAACTGAGCCACTGCCTCGGTCTCAAATGTCCTTGCACCTCACATCTGGGAGGCAGATGTGCTGCTGTGGAAAGCTCCACAGCTGGGATGAGCAGATCCCTCTAGAAATGTCCCTGGACATTTACAGATGGAGCTCCCCAGCTGTTTCTTACCACGCTTTTGCAGGAGATGACACACCCTGCATCTCAGCCTTGGAGAGGGGGGCATTGGTAGAATGGTAGAATCACAGAATCATTGAAGTTGGAAGAGACCTTTAAGCTCATGGAGTCCAACCCCTCCCCCAGCACTGCCAGGGCACCACTAACCCCTGGCCCTCAGCACCACATCTCCACGGCTTGGAAACCCCTCCAGCCATGGGGACTCCACCACTGCCCTGCCCAGCCTGGCACAGCCCTTCACAGCCCTTCCCACCAAGAAAGTCTTCCTCAGCTCCAACCTCAACCTCCCCTGGCGCAACTTGAGGCTGTTGCCTCTTGTCCTGTCACTTGTTCCTTGGGAGAAGAGCCCAACACCCACCCCACTACAACCTTAGCATCCTCATCTGCTCCAGTGCAAAGCCAGCTTGGTCAGCTCAGCTCATTACCTGACTAAACCAACCCTTCCCAGCCCTGTCCTCCTGCGGGAGCAGGAAACTCCAGAGGAGAGGCCATGGCAAACAGCTGGGGAACACAAAACTGTCTTTAACCACCACAGCTGCGCTCCTTGGGGTTTTCCGACCACATCCTAAATCCCTCTGCTGCTCTGTCTAGTGTTGCTCCAGAGGTCGGCACGCCCAGGCAGGAAACCGAGCAGGAGGCATTCTCGGGGTGGTTCTGCAATGAAACAGCTGCAACGAAGCCCACCAGCCACCCACCACCCAAAGAAGATGCCAGCTGTCCCCATGCCAGCGTGGCAGGTCAGCCTCTGCTGCCCAAGGAGCTTTGTCACCTACAAGTGCAGACCAGGACCAGCTGAAGTAGTCCTTAGAGGCAGGAAAAATCAGATTTTCCTGCCAGGAGGCCATGTTCTACCCAGGACACTTGGGTGCAGGTGCACCTGGAACCTGCAATAGTGCCAGGGATGGGGCATCAACCTCCTCTCTGGGCAACCTGGGACAGGTTCTCACC
Organism: Eurystomus gularis; assembly: GCA_013400335.1. NCBI lineage: Eukaryota > Metazoa > Chordata > Aves > Coraciiformes > Coraciidae > Eurystomus > Eurystomus gularis. The sequence continues at coordinate 109,540 of VZZY01021047.1, forward strand.
ACCCTCAGCAGCAAAAATTTCTCCCTTCTCTCTAGTCTCAATCTCCCTCTTTTAGTTTCAAACCATCCCCCCTTGTCCTGTCACAACAGGCCCTGCTCAAAAGTCCCTCCCCAGCTTTCTGACAGGCCCCTTGAAGTCCTGCAAAGCCCCAAGAAGGTCTCCTTGGAGCCTTCTCTTCTCCAGGCTGAACAAGCCCAACTGTGGGATGTTAATAATTTTGCTCAGAAGAACTTTTTGCTAAAACTGTCTGGTTTCAGTGGGTTTTTTCCATCCTACTCAGTCAGGCTCCGTTAGCCCTGTTCACCTGAAGGCAGACACCCACACACCTTCTTGCCACCAGTTTTCCTCTGTCCCGTGGCTTATATTTGGGGATCCTCTCCCTGCAACCCCAGCTGGTGGAAAGCCCGCTTGCCATGCAGGTTGGCCTGGGAGGGCTTTCACCCATCACCCATGGCAATGCTGTGGGTCATCCCCCGAGCGTGCACGATGAAGATAAAAGGAAGAAATTGTTGCTGCTGAGGGTGGTGAGAGCCTGGCGCAGGTTGCCCAGAGAGGTGGTGGCTGCCCCATCCCTGGCACCATTGCAGGTGAGGTTGGCCGGGGCTCTGAGCAACCTGCTCTAGTTGCAGATGTCCCTGCTCAGCGCAGGGCAGTTGGACAAGATGACCTTTGAGGGTCCCTTCCCACCCAAACCATTCCACATTTCCAAAACAAAAAAAAAAGACTGTAGGAATGTGCCAGGGACAACGCTGGGCTGCAGAGCAGGTTGGCGACCATTTGCTGCAGGAGACATCCAACACCAAGAGCTCTTCCAACGAAGAGTAACAGGATAAGCCATAAAATATGTGCTCTGAGTTGGAAGTAGCAAACACAGCAAGTAACCAATTACTCCAAATAGTTTACAGACTTTGACTTTTGGGGTTTGGCGCGGGTGAGCTTCTCTGACTTGTCATTTGATGGGTTATTTGTATTTCTTACAACCAAAAGCACCACAAGCCAGAATTATTGTCCCAATAACTGCATAGAAAGCACCTTGTGGTGCTCCTCAGGGGAGAATGGAGGCTCCTTGTTGCAGCTTGGAGGAGCTCCTTGTGAGCTCCTCTCCTCTGGGAGATGTTCGTGAACCCCCTGACTCCTGCTACAAGCTGAGGCTGGTGGACAGGAGATCTTGCCAGCCCATTTCACAGCTGGGAACGCAGGAGCTGCGTGGGCATTAACCATGCAGGGGGTCCTCTGTAAAGAGACAGCTCTCCTGCAAACCTGGGTCTCTCCACTCCCACCGCCTGCCACCCACGTTGGGGCCTTCACGCTAACCCCATGTTTTCACTTACCAGACCTCAAAAGCTCATTTGTACCTCTCAGGAGCCTGAGCAGGGTGGGAGAGACATGGACAAGGACACCCTGTCAAAGGGGATTAGGGTCCTCAAAGCCCCTTGGTGGCAAATGGTGCTTTGCAAAATCAGAGAATCATTAAGGTTGAAAAAGACCTCCAAGATCATCAAGTCTAACCGACAATGCAACACTACCATGATCATGTCCTGAAGTGCCCCATCTACATGTTTTTTTAACACCTCCAGGGATGGGGCCTCCACCGCTGCCCTGCCCAGCCTGGCACAGCCCTTCACAGCCCTTCCCACCAAGAAAGTCTTCCGCAGCTCCAACCAAAACCTCCCCTCATGCAACTTGAGGCTGTTTCCTCTTGTCCTGTCACTGGTTCCTTGGGAGAAGAGCCCGACCCCACCTGGCTCCAACCTCCTGTCAGGGGGTTGTGCAGAGCCAGAAGGTCTCCCCTGAGCCTACTTTTCTCCAAGTTCAACAAGCACATGTCCCTCAGTTAATTCCATGGTCAGAGGCAGAACCCAGCAAAGTCCAGGAGCTCCCTCACACACTCCACACCAGGCTGGATATTTTTTGGCTGTAGAAGTTTTTTTTTTCCTAACATTTAACCATCTGCAGCCCCTGCACCTCATTCCACAGCTCCTGCTTTTGTGCGAAGCTCCCCAGATATCAAGGGGAAGGAGACGGGAAGGAAGACGTGCACGGACCATCTCGTGCTGCAGCAGCAAAAAATGGTTTAGGGTACAGAGAAGTAACAGGGTGCTGGAGAGGTGCGTGTAGGGCCAACAAAGCACATAGCTATGTAGTACAGAGAGAGAGGCTGGACATCAAACGCGACTCCAACCCTACAAAGATGCCCCTCAGGGGTTTCTTCATGCAAAAAGCTACAGCTGCCATGAGAACCTGCAACCCATCTCTGACTCGTGCTCTGCTTGCTTGATGTTGATTCTATTTTCAGTGAGTGGAAGCTCAGTTTATCTTTCCTTCCACCCTACATGGTCAGACCTCAAAGGGAGACTATTCCTCCCAAAACCACAGTATAAATAACACCTCTGAGCTGACCTTCCAACCCAAACCATTCTGTGACCTTCCAAAGGTCTGGGATGACTCACTGGTGTTTTACAGCCCTGGCCTGAAGCACGCAGGCACCTCTTCAGGACCAGCCTGAGGAAGTGGAAGGTTGGATGTGTCTTTGAGCAACTTGGTCTAGTGGAAGGTGTTCCTGCCCATGGTATGGAGGTTGAAACTAGACGATAGAATAGAATCACAGAATGGTTTGGGCAGAAGGGACCTTTCAAGGTCATCTCATCCAACCCCCCTGCAGGGAGCAGGGACATCTGCAACCAGAGCAGGTTGCTCAGAGCCCTGGCCAACCTCACCTGCAATGGTGCCAGGGATGGGGCAGCCACCACCTCTCTGGGCAACCTGCGCCAGGCTCTCACCACCCTCAGCATCAAAAATGTCTCCCTTCTCTCTCGTCTCCATCTCTCTCTTTCAGTTTCAAACCATCTCCTCTTGTCCTGTCCCAACAGGCCCTGCTGAAAAGTCCCTCCCCATCTTTCTGACAGGCCCCTTGAAGTCTTGAAAGGCCACCAGAAAGTCTCCCTGGAGCCTTCTCTTCTCCAGGCTGAACAAGCCCATCTATTAAGGTCCCAACCCAACCCAACCCATTCTACAATTCTATGAAGTGGAAAGCAACACAACTAAGTCTGGCCTGACACATGCAGGAGGAACGTGCAGGAACAGCCCATGTCCTGTAACTCATGGGCTGGTATCAAGAGGGACCTAAGAGTCATAAAGAGCCCCAAGGCCACAACCTTGCTAGGGATAATTCTGGAGCATGGAAAAGAACTGGTCCTCTGGAGTGTCATCCCTGAGAAAGCAAAGCAGCTTCACTGCCCTTCTTACAAAACCCAGGAATACACCAACATCTGATTTTCTTAATGAAAAATGGACAAAGGAGCAGGAGACACTCTGCAAGGAGGGATCTGGCACTGTCTGGCATCTCCTTCATCCCCACTCTTTGAGGGCACCAGGCTGTACACCTGCAAGAACCAGGACTGTGCAAAGTCCTGATGATGAGATGAAACCCCAAGGAAGGCCAACACCTTCTTAGTTCAGCTTATACCAACATGATACCTAGGACTTGTCACAGTCTCTGAGCTAGGAGATGGAGAAGCACGGAAGTCCCATCAAGTCACCAGCCACGCTACTGCAGCCACCCAGGACACACCATCCCCATTGTGCAACCAGCCACAGGCTGGCAGGAAGATATCTGCCCTTGAGGCAGAGCTGGTGTCACTCTGCCAGCTCTGCAAGGATGAAGAGGGATGAAGCTTCTCACCCCTCCTCCCAGAACCAACCTTATTTTCTTTAGCATGAAGGACAAATGGTTGCTGGAATGCACCCACACACCCGTGGCACGAGGGAATTGCCAGTTTTCTAGGACAGGACAGGGAGCTTTCACAACCTCAGGTTTTGCAGATGTTTAAATATATATATATATAATCACAGAATAGTAGGGGCTGGAAGGGACCTCTGGAGATCATCTCATCCAACCCCCTTGCCAAAGCAGGTTCACCTAGGGCAGGTTACACAGGAATGTGTCCAGGTGGGTTTTGAAAGTCTCCGGAGAAGGAGACTCCACAACCTCTCTGGGCAGCCTGGGCCAGGCTCCCACACCCTCACACCAAACAAGTTGCTCCTCCTGCTCACATGGAACCTCCTGGGTTCCAGTTGGTGCCCATTGCCCCTTGTCCTGTCACTGGCACCACTGACAAGAGTCTGGCCCCATCCTCTTGCCCCCCATGGGCCCTTGAGCTCTTGAGGAGGAGAATCTCTGTTGACCTGCTGCCCACACTCTTCTTCAAGCACCCCAGGAGACCATTGGCCTTTTTGGTCACAAGAGCCTGTTGCCAACTCTTGGTGACCTTGTTGTCCCCCAGCACTGCCAGGTCCTTCTCTGTGGAGCTGCTTCCCAGCAGGTCAGCCCTGCCCTGTCCTGGTGCAGGGGGTTGTTCCTCCCCAGGGGCAGGACCCTGCACTTGCCCTTGCTGAACTTCATGAGGTTCCCCTCCACCCAACCCTCCAGCCTGTCCAGATCTCTGGTGTGTCAGTCACTGCTCCCAGTTTCACATCATCACACGCACACGTATCATTCACAAGACCCATTAATTAAGCCAGAAAGTTAGAAATTCAGCAATACATACATGAGGCTGGGCCCGAGAAGCTGGTATGTTAATTAGTGCTGAGCTGGTCATACCCTCCGCAAGCTACAAATTAAAATGATTGGTTATCAATGGGGTTAGAGGAACAATGTTCAACACACGTCAGCAAAAGCACAATTTAGGAGAAATAAAATGAATTAACCCCAACAGTGCGCCTTCCCCCTCCCCTCCCAGGGTTATGAGCTTGAGGTCCTCCTGGACACCTCCTTGGCGTGACAGTGGGGTTTGGGTTTTCATTGATGTTCCTCAAACGGGACTGGGTTTGAGTGGTTGCAGGGAATAAATGGGGTATTAAATGGAAACTGCAGCAAAACCCACCTTACAGAAAAGCTGTTCATACCTCTTAGCAGCTCCTCCTTGGAGGAGCTTGCAAACATCTCGAGCCAAGCCCATCAAAGGAGCCAAGGAGGGATCTGCCCCAGGATGTTTGCAACAGGAAGGCATTAGGAGAGCTCAGGACCAAGGTCTGGTACAAACAAAGTTCCGAGCACAAAGCAAGAGCTGCCATCACCCACCCCTGCCCCAGGCAGCAGCTCTGCTTCTGTCTTGCAAGGTGTGTTTCCTTCAAGGTGGAGAAGAGGGAGGAATGAGATGTTCTCACCAGAAAATAGCTGGGTTTGAGCATCAGGCCAAGCCGCGCCAGCTCAGGCTGGTCCTCAAACACACTGCTTTTGAGCCCATCAAGCCAGACCTGCACCAGACCTTGGGTCAAGCTGCAAGCACTGAATTTACAGCGGCGTCATGGGGGAAAGATTCCCCCAGACTCAGTTCCCCCAGGACATCCATGCAACTCTGGAGGCTTGTGGGAGACAGCTCCTCTGGGACTGTTTTATGGATGAGCAGAAGGAACAAGTATCTGCTCATCCCTTGGAGCTGCAGGTGGACCTGATGGTTGGCCTTCCTGATCTGCTTCCCATGGGGATGAGGACCCAGGGAAGAGCATGGAGGACAGGGTGCAGAGCAGGACCAAGGGCTGATCCAGCAGCCACTTGCATGTGCTCAGCCCTTGCAAAACTCTCCTCCACATGCACGTCCCGGAGAAGCAAACTAGAAGGTGCTTAGCCCAGGAGACCATGCTACAGAAAAGCTGCTTTTCTATGAGTTTTAGGAGCTTCTTTGCTTCACATTTGGTAACCGTGACATTTGCAGTTCATGTGCACATCGACTTGTTTTAAACAGACCTCCGGCTGAACTTCTCACCCCACTTGGACGAGGTGGACGATACACTCAACAACCTCAGAGCAGAGGGGTTTCACGTCTGTTTGTTTTCTCTATTTCAGATGAGGACAACAAAGTGATCCTTTGTTCCAGTCCTCCATCAGAGGAGGGACCAAAGCCAGGCTTGGCAAGGAGGCAGAAAGGCTTTGGAGCCACACAATGAAACACACCCATGTACACATGCACGGGCAGGAACAATCCTGGCTCCTGCTTCCAAGGTCACCCCTGGAAGAGCACGTGGTATGGAGACCGCAGCTCCAGGCATGGGCTCCTGGCTTGGGATCCAGCACCTTTCCCAGGAAGAAGGGGTGGGATGGTCTCTGCAGGCTGGGATTCCTTCTTCATCCTCCAACCAGGGAGCAGAGCAGGGTGGAGAGACCCCGAAGGCTGCAGGGTGTTAGACCACCTAAGCAAAAGTCACCCCAACCCACATCCACCACCAGGAGAGGGTGGATATGGGAAGAACAGCATTCAGGGCCAAAACTGAGAGGCTAGGGAGGGAGATGGTGGGAATTTTGGTTTGGCTTTCCATGAACAAGCTCCCTCCTCCTCCTCCTCCCCAAACCAAGGGCAGAAGTGAAAGACAAACAAACAGAGAAGAATTAATCTGGGGTCAAACTGAGGAACTCAAGTCGTTGCAGGGTGTTTTGTTTGCGAAATGTTTGTTTTGGTAAAGAAATGACAAAGTCTTCTCCTTTGCAGCCACTGCAGCAGAATGTTCTGGCTTTGCCTCGTTCCTGTCCCTCTTCTCGTCCTTTCATCTCCCATTTAAACCATTCCGCAGGTTGGATCCGAGTTTTTAGGTGCTTTAGAATGCCCCAGGGAACCAAGTATTCATCCTAGCCTTCAACACCTCCAGGGATGAAGCATCCATAGTCCCCTGGGCAACCTGTGCCAGGGTCTCATCACCCTCGGAATGAAGAATTTCCTTCTAATTTCTAATCTAAATCTCCCCTCTTCCAGTTTGAACCCATCACCCCTTGTCCTATCACTACAGACCTTTGTGAAAAGTCGCTCCCCAGCTTTCTTGTAGGCCTCCTTCAGATACTGATCTACCTGCAAGGTCTGGGCAAGCTGCAGTCCCACAGAGCCTGCTCCACTTGTACCAGCCTCAAGAGCATGGAAGGAAACACGGCTCATCACTTCTATTGCCCACAACTATTTCTGGAGAAGAAGGCCTTGCCTTCAGGCCTGGGGACATTGTTAAGGAAATGTTTTCCTGGCTCCACCACTGCCCTGCCCAGCCTGGCACAGCCCTTCACAGCCCTTCCCACCAAGAAAGTCTTCCTCAGCTCCAACCTCAACCTCCCCTCATGCAACTTGAGGCTGTTTCCTCTTGTCCTGTCACTGGTTCCTTGGGAGAAGAGCCCGACCCCACCTGGCTCCAACCTCCTGGCAGGGACTTGTGCAGAGCCAGAAGGTCTCCCCTGAGCCTCCTTTGCTCCAGGCTCAACACCCCCAGCTCCCTCAGCCGCTCCTCACCACACTCCTGCTCTAGACCCTTCCCCAGCTTTGTTGCCCTTCTCTGGCCACGCTCCAGCCCCTCAAGGTCCTTCTTGGAGTGAGGGGCCCAAACCTGACCCCAGCGTTCCAGGTTGGGCCTCCCCAGTGCTGAGTACTAGAGGTGCAGCTGCAGCTCTGAATCTCCAGGGACAGCCTGATGCTGGGACCCCAGTCTTAGCCCACCTTGGGACACGACCACAGGTATCTGATGACGCGGACTGTAAAGAATAGAAACACTGAGGTGCCACCAAGGAGATGAATAAAGAGCAGAACCATTGGTGCCCAAATTATACATCTTGCATTTAAGGGCAGTGGAAAGCACAGCATGAGCTGTACCCGAGAGGCAAGTCTACAGAAAGCTCAAGCTTTTCTAGCCCAAGGAACCACGGAGTCCCCACAACCTTTAAGAGAGGGAGGAAGGAGTTAAAGATGTCCCTGCTCACTGCAGGGCCATGGGACTGGATGACCTTTAAAGGTCCCTTCCAATCCGAACCATTCGATGATTCTACAACTCTGTGAAATGTCAGCACATGTTAAATACACAAAGGAACAGGAGACCATGAAAACCTTCACCAGATGCCTCTGACAACACTTTCAGCTGCTCCTGAGCAATCAGGCTCACTTACGGATTCGTGCATCCCACACACATGTCAGCACCATCACATCTCTGCCTCAAAGAGGACACATCTGGCAGCAAAGAACCCCAGGGGCTATAGAAATGTGAAGCACCAGCAGAGCCAGCGTCACCAGTGTGGCCAGACACCTTCCAGCTGTGCTTCAGGAAGGAGGAGCCTCAGGGGCACGTCCAGCCTGACTCATCTCCATGAAACAATTGAGACCCATCAACTCATGGCACAGAGAAGCTTGATTTCTACAACAGCAGCAACCCATTCCTCCTTCCCTGCTAAAGCATGTCCAGATCCCACCACCATGGGATGTTCTGCAACCACCATCCCCACCGTGACCCTCTGCAGAGTAACTGGAGCTGCTGAAAGCAGCAAGTGGGTTTGGAGGCAGCAAAACATCCTGCAAACAAGCTGCACAACTGGGGAATGGAGACCTGGCCTTGCGGTTGTGGTAAGGACAACCGAGCCTCAGAGAACCTTCACTTCCAGTGTGGCCTTGGGCAAACTGTCCCATCTGTCAGCATCAGTTCCACCCTGTCCAGTGCTGGGGTGAGGCGCCTCAAGGCTGTCCATTTCTGGGGCTCTGTCATTTCCCTGAGAACATCCTCACACAGCAGAGCCCTGAGGGGATGACTGCAAACCTTCTTCAGCCTCAACCCAAACCATATCTTTGAAGAAGAGACACCATGCCTGGCATGGACCGGGTCTGTTGTCTCTCCCCCAGAATAGCAAACCTTGTGTTAAACGTTGTGGTTGCTCATTGTTGCATGGTGGAGGAGAAGAGGTGGAAGCTGCCAAAGGGAGGTTACAACCAGACATGACCTCGCATCTGCATCACTCTCTACCCCAGCCCAAGTTCTCCCATATCACACAAAGTAGGAAACTGGTGTCATCCCACCGCTGCGATGGTTTCCATACCTGGACAGGAATAAGAGGCTCTTTGTCATCAATGTCAATGAGGACGTCATCCCTGGGGGTGAGGCTCACATCATCTGCAATCACAGTAAACACGAGCATGACCAGGACATCCAGCTGTTAGAAACCCCAGAGCAGAGCCACCTTGGAATCAACATCCAGGAGCAACCTCAACTTGCCTAGAGCCTTCACACCAACCAAAGATCGTGTTCATGCAGCTTGAACAGCTTGGCCAAGGGACAGTCCACCTCACCAACCAACCCCAGAGCTAAACTCCTCCTTGGCACCTCCTGGGCTTTTTGTATCAGACCTCCAGCTGGGGTGAGCTGAAAGCAACCCGTAGAGTGACTCACAGCCCCTGCTGGAGAAGGGCATGGGTGTGCAACCAGCACAGACCTCATGGTAGCAGGTACCTGAGTGCTCCTGGGGACCATCCTTCTCTTCTTGGTAGGGGTCACAGTAGAAGTCCTCCAGAGAGCGGATGGTGCACTGGCCCACCACGGGCCTTCGGCCGAATGGCCTGTTGTCGATGATTTTGATGATGATGGGGGGGCTGTAGAGGCTTTCCTTGGGTAGGCGCTGTGGGGAGAGGTGAGGAGCCACGTAACTACACAGGAACCAAAGCTGAGCAGGACAGCATTAGCTTCACCATAAGATGCATTTTTTATGGAGGCTCTGGAGATCCTTCCCAACCAGCTCTTCTATGACCCCATCACCGCAGGGTGGGGACCTGGTCCTCACCACTTCCATGAAGAGCACGCAGACATCAAAGTTCGGGTTCTTCTTGACGTTCTTAATGACGCAAGACTGCACGAGCTGGCCTCCGCACTCCACCAGCAGGCTGGGTGAGGTGACACTGGCCAGCTGGTAGCTCTTGAGGTTCCTCAGCCCCCAGGCCAGGATCTGAAAGGTGAGGGGAACAGACAGCAAAGACTGAGCCAAAGGTCTGCCGCCAGGTCTCTCACTGAACTTCTCAGCAATGGGGGCAAACCTGAAGGTTGGCCCACCACAAAGGAGAGATTAATCAGCCACATGGGACAGCTCGCCCTGGAGGAAGCCTGGTAGTACAAGCGTTTCTCTATACGCACTGATACACCAGGTCCACAATTGCTTCTCTATTACAGGTGCACCTCTGTTTTGAGCAAATATCATCCTCGTGTGGCACAGATGGTCCTGAAAAGCAAGTGTGGTCCACAGCTGTGCTCTGCCCTGGAACCTGACTGCTTGGTGAGGCTTGTTTTCCCAGCAAGGAGCATGAGCAGAACCAGCCCCCAGTACTGGTGGAACCCTGTGTCCACAGAGTCTGGCTTGGATCCCTTTTCTGGGTCTCATCCTTCCCGTTAGGGACACACACTTGAGGTGTTCCCCTGCGAGGGGCTGAGGTTAATCACTCACCTCGATGGCTGTGCGCTGCAGGACAGGTTTGATGCCTTGGGGGACCATGTAAATGTTGGGCTCTCGCTGGGGTGGGGGGTACGGCAGGTCAGAGTCCGCGGACTGCAGGGAGCAGAGATGCCAAGAGCACGTCAGGTCATGTCATGATGGGACATCAACCCCATGGCTTCCGCCCTCCCCACGTTGCCTCCCCCCAGAGTCTCCTCCTCTCAGCAAAACTCATCTTATCCTAGAAGTCCAGGAGACCTAAAGAGGGGGAGATGAGGGCTGGGGGGATGAAGGTACCTGCAAACTGTTTCTTTCTCTTTAATCTGACCCTGGAAAAGATCAAGCATCTCCTGCTGAGAGTGATCCATGAGCTCTTCCAAGGGTATTAGTGGATCTAATGGGAGGTGTCAGGGGGTTGGAACTAAATGATTTTTAAATCTAAATGATTTTGGTCCCTTCCAACCCAAACCTTTCTATGATTCTATGATTGGAACCCAGGGATGCTGGCCCAGGTTGCCCAGGGGGGTTGTGGATGCTCCATCCCTGGAATTGTTCAAGGCCAAGTTGGGTGGGGCCTTGAGCAACCTGGTCTGGTAGGAGGTGTCCCTGCCCTGGCAGGGGTTTGGAACTAGATGATCTCTGAGGTCCTTTCCAAACCAAAAGATTCTGTGATTCCATTCCATGATTCTATGACAACTGAGAGGGATCTGCCCTCCCTCACCTCCATCAAGGGTCAAGCCAGGTTAAGGGAGGAGGGGATGAAACCACATCTATCACACGGTGAGATGGTTATGCAGAGGGATGAGGAGAGGGGATGAAGCAGCAGCAGGGGGTTAATAAGTGAAATACGACTGGATAGAGTGAGATGCTGTGACCACCTCCCAAAAAGTAACAGGTTAGTGGGGGCAGCACCATGGGATGAAGGGTCAGTGTTGCCTCCAGATGCAGGAAGGGGCTGTTGTTCATAGAACTCCCTGACAGGAGGTTGGAGCCAGGTGGGGTCGGGCTCTTCTCTCAAGGAACAAGTGACAGGACAAGAGGAACCAGCCTCAAGTTGCATGAGGGGAGGTTGAGGTTGGAGCTGCGGAAGAATTTCTTGGTGGGAAGGGCTGTGAAGGGCTGTGCCAGGCTGGGCAGGGCAGTGGTGGAGTCCCCATGGCTGGAGGGGTTTCCAAGCCGTGGAGATGTGGTGCTGAGGGCCAGGGGTTAGTGGTGCCCTGGCAGTGCTGGGGGAACAGGTGGACTCCATGAGCTTAAAGGTCACAGAGTACGGGCTCAGAGCCCTCCCAGCATTCAGGTTCTCCTTGACCCGCATCTTGGAGTTCAGAGTCTCCAAAAAGGCAGGAATGAAAGCAAAAACCTCTGAAAATGCAACCCTCAACCAAGGGCAGTTGGAACCAATTTAGGAGACATTCTTTTCAGGCCGGAGGATTGCATTTGACTTGCATTCAGTTAAGTGTGTCTACGTACTTCAATTAAAGGACTGGTTCAGGTTTGGGGATGTATGCATATAAAAGCTCCTCCAAAGGGATTTTTCAAGGTGGCATGTTGGAGATACTAGATGCCAAGCTTTCATCTCCATTGGAGTTGCTGCTGAATCAAGCTGCTCATGAGCTGGAGACTTTGGATAGCTCCATTCCAGGGCAGATGTCTGGGCTCTCACCCAGCGCATCTGGTACATCTGGGGCAGGCAATCCTCCCCACCATGGCCCACACACTTGCAGAGGTGGTTAGTGCTGGCAGGGAGACAAGAGGTTGTCTGGGAGGTGACTGCTGAAGGAGAAGGAAGAGGTGCAGAGCGTCCCCAGCGTCACCCGGGTGCTCAGCACTTTTGGTCACCCACCTACTTACCCAGAGCCTTAAGTTCAGGTTGCTCAGACATTGCACCATCAACATGAGCTGGTCCTTCCTTGGGGTAGAGGAATAGACCAAATGGCCCTTGAGGAGCTATCCCCAGCTTTTGTCTGTGATCCAGAGCACTTGGAGCACATCAAGGTGTCTAAGCATGGACTGAACCACGAAGAGCCTTAGTCTGTCCTTGTATAGTGATGTACATTCCTTTCTAGCTTTAAATGTGCTTAAGTTGCATACAAGAGATGCAGAAGTCACCTCACCTGGACCATCTCCAAACCCCAAGGTGGGCTCAAGCTCCACAGAGCCCCTGTGAGATGGCTGCACAGCCTGTTCCCAAAAAGGGCACCTAAATCTTCACTGATGCAAACATCACATGTTGCCTTTCCTTATCGTCATTGGACCAGCAGTGCTGGGGGAAGAGTTGGACTTGATGATCCTAAAAGGTCTCTTCCAACCAAAATGATTCTATGAAAGCCAACAGTGCACACTTGGCTTCTTCTAGCACTAGCCATTTCTAAGTCCTTCTCAACCCCTGCTACGCTCCTGGGAGAGAGTTTCACCAGATGGGACAGAAATGAGCAGTGAGTCCTGGGGACAAGGCAGGAGCGGGGAGGGTTTAGGGTGGTAGTAGAGAACAAGCAATTCCCAGACACAGCTCTCAACTCAGACACAGCAGGCTGGATGGAGGAGACATCCATAAAAAGACCTGTGGGGTCTGCAGGCAGCTGGGATGGTTTGGACGAGGACAAGCCGGAGGGAGTCAGGGTGGAAGGGGCCTCTGGACATCATCTAGTCCAACCCTGACTTTGATACAGGGTTGGAAGAGAGATGAGTGAAAGTCAACACAGATCAGCCCAGTCCAAACAGTGGGTGGAAACGTCTCCCAGTTTGAGGGTACAACTGGGCCATGTTGTTTCAAGAAGGGCTTAAATCCCAGTGCTTGGAGGGAGGACCTAGCCCCAGAAGGCTACTCCCATTTACACCAAACAGAAATGCAGTAGAAGGAAGTCTGGTGCCAGCCTGGTCATCCAGATACATCAGGAGCCAGAATGCTGCATCTACGAGCCAGATTCTCCATAAGGCTTGTTATCTACTGGAGACCTCAGGCTGGCATCACTCTTTGGGATGCAGCCTCAGTGCGTTGGTCTGGATGGGGTTCCTGCAGGGCAGGTAGGCCAGGCCAGGCCATGTCTGAGGGAGCTGGTCTCTCTGAGAGTCTCTGTCGGGACTTTGCTTGGTTTCTGGGCAGAGGCAGAGGAACAGAGGAGAGTCAAGTGTTTGAGCATAAAAGGTACCCATTGGAGGAGGCCCTCGTAGAACAAGGCAGGGGTGCAGAGCTGTGGAGTGCCCCGTCCAGAAATGGCAGTGGCAAGAAATGGAGGAGAAAGAGCAGAGAGGTGGTTATGTAACACGAGCTCATCCATCTCAGCCCACATGGAGCACAAAGATGAGCCCCACACCATCAGGGAAGGCTGCTTGGGTGGAAGAAACCCATCTTACAAAAGTATTTATCATCTCATCCAGCCTTTCCTTCATGGAAATGTGACCAGGCTCTTTGCATGCCCCAAGTCCCTCCTAGCTCATCTCCCAGACTTTGGGGTTAACCAGTTCCTAGGGCCACCACAACACTAACATAGACATGTCCCTTGTTCAGCTCTCTGCCTTGTGTTTTCCACAATACCAGCCTACCCTGACACCACTTGGTTCAGCCTGTCATCTGCTGCGTAGGATGAACAAGGTCTGGGTAGCAACTCTGAGGCACCCAAGCAGTAGTTTGGGATCCCGATGAGAGCATTTCCTTCAGAAGAACTGGAACAGTCCACCACGTGCCCCAGCTCATGGTCAATGCCCCATGAAGAGTTGCCAACTTTTCACCAGTTGAGGTCCAGCCAAAGGTCAGCTCAGCATCCCAGCTTTCACATGCTTTGTTTGGAAGGGCTGAACACCAGTAGACCTCATGCACATGCATCCCACTAAGGTTCAGTGTTACCCAACGTGCCCTGCCACTGGGAACACTTCCTGGGTGAAGCATGGAGCCCACCTACCCTGTCCTGCTAAAATCCCACCACTTTCATCTGAGAAGAAGTGGCTGTCCCACTGAGGCACCATGTAACAGTCTCCAGGATGAAGGGACAACTAAAGCTTACAGACTCACCTCATCCAGGCTGGAGGAGAGGTCACTCTGGAGAAGAGAAGGAAAGTAGAGTTAGGACAACTCTCATCCATAAGCCCATCCTTGGGGCTTAGAATTGTAGCAGGTAACTGAATAGAACGAGGACGCTTCCCAGGTTCCTCCACACCACCACCCCCAAGCTTGAGAAGAAATCAGTGCAGGTGACTTGAAACCATTTAAAATCCAGCATCAGTCAATGCTTCTGCTGAGGCAGGTGGCAGGGAAGGAAGTGTTGGAGCAGCTGGGAAGCACAGCTCTTCCTGACGGGAATGCTGGACTTCTCAGGGCAGGAAGGTGATGGTGTGTTTGAGACCTGAGGAATTACATCTGGAAGGGGGTACATCTGCCCTGTCTCACAGGTCCTAAAGGGAGCTGTCCCACTCACTCCAGCTCTTTACCGTCAGCTGAAGGAAACCAGCATCTCTACATGGGGACTCCTCCTAAAGAGGTCCCTAAGAGGATGGACAAATTGCCCGCAGAAGCAGGGCTCACATAGACTCCACCACAAAGCTCTGCAGGAGCAGCTGATGGTGCTGGGATCCAGCAGCTCCGCAGGGGCAGGGGAGGAGATGGTTTCAGGGGTGCAGGGCCAAGGAGCTGCAAAGTAGAGAAAGGCCTTACCTCAAAGCCCGGGATGTGATGGACAGCCGGCTGGGGAGAAAAAACAGGTAACGTCCATTTGTGCTCCTGGTACTAACTCAGCTTGATCTGGCAGAGAAACATCAGCCCCCCCATGGCCACACGCTGCCCCCACCATGCCCAGCGCTGGGCTCCAAGACACCTGGGCACAAGTGCAGGGCTCTCTCTCTGAGAAGAAGGCACAAGCAGAGCCTCAAAACCATCCAGCTGCTTCCTGCTATGAGCGAACAAGGTCCTAGGAGAGGACATTCCTCTCCAAGGTATACAATCATAGAATGGTTTGGGTGGGAAAGGATCTTCAAAGATCATCTCGTCCAACCCCCCTGCAGGGAGCAGGGACATCTGCAACCAGAGCAGGTTGCTCAGAGCCCCGGCCAACCTCACCTGCAATGGTGCCAGGGATGGGGCAGCCACCACCTCTCTGGGCAACCTGCGCCAGGCTCTCACCACCCTCAGCAGCAACAATTTCTTCCTTCTCTCGAGTCTGAATCTCCCTCTTTCAGTTTCAAACCATCTCCCCTTGTTCTGTCCCAACAGGCCCTGCTCAGAAGTCCCTCCCCAGCTTTCCTGTAGGTCCCCTTGAAGTCCTGCAAGGCCACCAGAAGGTCTCCCTGGAGCCTTCTCCTCTCCAGGCTGAACAAGCCCA